>JABTXL010021306.1:13828882-13884848 GCA_025134845.1 Neodon shergylaensis
CTACATGAGTGTACTGGGCATGCTCACCTGGGACTACATGAGTGTACTGGGCATGCTCAGCTGGGACTACATGAGTGTACTGGCTATGCTCAGCATTTTGACATGGGTTCTTAGGATTAATATCAGTTTCTGATATTTGTGTGGTAAGAAGTTTACTGGTTGAGGTATGTTTCCAGACTTAGAGCTTGTTTTATTACCAATAGAATGGGGGCAATAACCTCTGCCTTGTGTAGTGTTGGAAGAAATAAATGAGGCAGTTCTTAAAAAAAAAAAAGGATACCTTCCCCACAGGATATGCTCAGTCAACAGTTGCTATTATTGCTAGACAGACGAGGAATTTGCCATCCACAAACTGTTGACCAAACCCTTTATTTTACAAATACAATGTGTTTGGACCACAAACACAGTCATTTTCATATTAACCACAATAGCTTTCCTCTTCGGTAATGGAGTGAGCAGCCAGAGCACGGACCTCACAGTCTCCATAGAAGTAAAATCATGCACAAAAGTTAAATGTTTTCACAATCAGGGACTCTCAGTTCTTATTTTTAATTTGAAGAGATGAAGGACACACTAAAAGTGGTTCAAAGATGCACCCAGTAATTACACAGGGTACCAGGGATGGGCAGCAACTTAATACATCCCTTTTTGCAGACTGACTAAAATTTGGGAGTGAGGTCTCAGGGAGGTGCATGCTCATATTCCCAGACTCTGGTGACAGAGGCAAGAGAATTGTCACAAATTTGAAGCCAGCCTTAGCCACTTAGGAGTTCTAGCTAACCAGAGCTACACAGAGAGACCCTGTCTCAAAAATCAAGCCAAAGGGGTCTGGGAAATGGCCCAGTAGATAAAAGAGCTTGTCATTCAAACCTGGCAATCTGAATTCAATTCCTGGAACCTATGTTTTCCAAAGTTGACTATAGGACACACATCTGTGATGTGGGATTCCCCTCTATAAGCTGTGACTATGTTTTATTACCATTGGTTAATAAAGAAGCTACTTTGGCCTATGACAGAGCAGAATAGAACTAGGCAGGGAAAACTAAACTGAATGCAGGGAGAAAGAGTCAGGCAGACACCATGTAGCTGACGAAGGAGAAAGATGCCAGAATTTTACTGGTAGGCCACAGCCTCATGGTGATATATAGATGAATAAAAATGGGTTAATTTAAGATGTAAGAGCAATTCACCAAGAAAACGCATAATTAATATAGTTTCTGTGTGATTATTTGGGTCTGGGTGGCCAGGGAATAAATGTGCAGTCTCTGTTTACACATTGTAATTCCAGCACACCTACAGAGAGATGGAAGCCGGACATCGGAAAACCGGCCAGAAGCACACAGGACATTCTTCTGCAGTATACAGCATGGCTGAAATAAGAAAGACCCGGCCATAACAAGTAAAAAACCAACTCCAGAACATCCTCTGACCTCCACACAGGCACTGTAGTGTGCGTGCACACACATGTGCAGACACATAGACTAACAAGAGAATAAAGACAAACCAAAGAAAGAGAACAAAGCCCCATAAGTGATAACCAAACCCAGTCAAGGCCAACATGTACTGTGGGCATGCAGGGGGGCTTTGAAAGGTTGCTTTGCAGAGATTCCAGCACAGAATCATTTGTTCTTCCCAACTGGGGAACATTAGAAGACCTGATTATTCCCACCAGCATCAGGGAATATCATTCAAAGCAATTTCCCCTCCCTATGAGGAACAACTGGTTCCATATTCACTAGTCATCCTCAATCATTTCGTCAAGCTGTCTGTGTGTGTGTGTGTGTGTGCGTGTGTGTGTGCGTGTGTGTGCCCGTGTGTGTGTGTGTGTCTGTGTGTGCGTGTGTGTCTGTGTGTGCGTGTGTGTGTCTGTGTGTGTGTGTGCGTGTGTGTGTGCGTGTGTGTGTGCGTGTGTAGAGGTAGGGGTGGGGTTGTTATACTCAAAAGGACATGGGGAGGGTACAAAGCACTTAACAAGCATTTTAGCTATTAAAAAACTGAACAAAGAGTATTTAAAAGCCCGACAGTGAGTTTCCAAATTATGGAAACATAAAATAAAATTGAAACACTTTTCTGTGCCTCTCCACATGGAAGCATGAGTCCTAATCCTCTCATTTGTTTATACTGGATGCGGATCTTTCCACAACACTCCAGTGCATGTAATTCGCCACACACATTAATAACACACATTTGCTTTACAAACATAAACGGATAGCTCAGCACTGCATATATTGTTCTGTAATTTTCTTTATTTCCACAGGACCCTCCTCTGGTTGGACAGCAAATGAACTCAGTACTGAGTGTGTTCTGACTGTATTTGGTAGCTCTGTTCCTTCTTTCTTTGGCCTACTTCTGCCCTGTCCTCCTTTGCTGGAGCAGGTTCGTTCTCTCCCTAAATATTCCGCTAATGTCTGGCCCTGCCTCACTGTTCTTTTAAAGTTTCTCTCCCCAACACTCCTCGCTCTCATTCCCTTTCTTGTTTATGGAAAATGAGTGTCTTCTGCAGTAACTGTCTTGGGGAACAGGGACTCTCCATGTCTGGTCATGGTTTATCCCCAAGAGATGCCCACAAGCAGCACCTGCGTGTATCCCACCCTCTTCCAGTCCTCCCATAAGAGAATATTCTTAAATTCTTGTTCAATCCATGTATGCCTGCATCTCTCCTTTCTCTCTGGCACAGTGTTCCATCACATGGAAGGAACCATTTATGACTTAATTTTTGCCAATGAGGGCAATTTCGGTTCTTTACAATCGCTTTGCGTACCACAAACGCCTTTGCAATGTACACCTAAGACTTACAGGAATACACGAAGCAGAAGAGCGACCAGGAACTGGTATTTCTGGAACTCAGAAGATATATGTTTGGTTTCTGTTTAAAAACAGCTAATGAGTCTCCTACGAAAAATATGCCACTGAGTCAAAACTCAAGACATGAGATATCAGCTTTAAAATATTTGTCAGTAGTGTTATCTGATTGCCATGTTATTTCATTTCCATTGCTAATATACTTTTATTTTCATTTGGGTAGTCCTAGATTTTTCTACTGTGGTTTGTTTATACATAATATTCTATCATTTTTCTTTTGAGTTGTCATTATTAATTTATACACATTACATATATAATATATTTAATATATATGTATTGCATAGTATTATATAGATTTGATATATTTGTGGACGTTAGAATAGGAATATTTTTCCTGGGTGTTGTTTACTTTTTGACTCTATGATATCTTCTATATAGGGCTATTGTTTATAGATTTAGCTTTACTCAGTTGTTTCCTTTAAGATTTTTAAATTTTGTGTCTCGTTTAAGATACTTTGCCCAAAAAAAACCAAAAACACACAAACAAACAAAAAGACTGGAGAGCGAGGGTGAGGGGGAGTGGGGGAAGTGGGAGGGAAATGGGAGGATGGGAGGAGGTGGAAATTTGTAATAAATAAATAAATAAATACAATAAAATATAAAAAAGTGAATTTTAAAAAAATAAAAATAAAAAGTTTAAAAAAAGATACTTTGCCCATCGGAATGTTACAGCAATTCTTCAAAAGTGTTCTTATCTTTAAACACAGTACCTGCCTGAAATTTACTTTTGATTATGTTATTGGTTCTTTCTGTATTTAAGAACCCTATTGATGTCTTTCCTGACTTCAAATGAAATAGATTGTCATTTAATTCATTTGCAGCTCCATCTTTTCGGGTGTCTGAGCCAGGATCAGCCTGTCCTAGCTGCTGCTTTAAAGTTTGATAGTCATGTCACTCTTCACAGACATGTCACCCTTCACGCTTCCTTAAAGAATTTCCTCCCATTTGTTGTTCTTGTCAGAGTCTATCAAATACTCAGATGGAATTTTGATTTAATTGCCTTCTGCTTTCAGGAATTGATTTCGTTTTTCCATTGTCGCTTGCTCCACCCACAGACACTGTGTCATGCCTACTGCATGGCTCTACTGTCCAATCAAGTTTCATGGTGGCCTTGAAAATCACAAGGTTGTAATTGGTTACATTTACAGTTATCTGCCACGTTTGTTCTTAGGATGTGTGTCTTTTCCCTTGTTACACTTTCCTAGTTAGTCACTGCTAGTTTGTAGACATTCCAGCTCTTTTTATTTTTATATTATGTACTAGAGAACAAGCTAGTTTGTAAAGCTTTTCTATTAAGGACTTTGGGTTTTACAAACCACACTCTTCAGACAGGAGACGGACTGCGCATCTTTTTTGTGAAACGTCTATGGCGACTCCTCCATTATTTGCATTACACAATGACGCACAGCCGTTGTACAGTGACTGCTGAATGGTGACTCCTCCGTTATTTGCATTGTGCAATGATACACAGCCATTACATGTGGACTGCAGACAGATCTTTGCACGTGTTACAATTTCGTCCACTTGAACACTTCTAGGATTCAAGAGCCAAAGTAACTTTTACCACAGAACAGAAGACACAGGTGCTTTCCCATGACTTCCAGTTTGCTAATACTTTGTTTCCTTGTCATCTAGGAATGGATATGCTACTCTCAGAAGTCATTAAGATGCCTATGAGAATATTTCCCTTTTATTTTTTAAAATAGAGAATTACCTTAAAGTTCAAAGGAATCATTGACATGAGACCTTCCTTGTACTACTTGAATAGACTTTGCTTGATAATTATTTGCTGCAGTATACAGCATATCACTGGTATGTGTGTGTGTGTGTGTGTGTGTGGTGTACATATGGAAGCCAGAGGACAACCCTGGGTGACATTCCTCAGGAGGAGTCCATCCATATAGCTTTTTTGAGACAAGGACTTTCACTGGTCTGTGTGTACCAACTAGGCCAGACTGTCTGTCCAGGAAGTCTTGGGGATCCACCTGTCTGCCTCCCCAGCATTAGGATTATAAGTATGCACCAGTGTGCTCAGCTTTTTCCGTGGGACTGAACGAGGGTCCTCATTCTTGCAGAGCAGGCCCTTTACTATCCAGTCATTCCCAGCTCCCAAATTCTTCTCTGGCCAATAGTTAGGAGAGTTGGCTTCCTCTTCCCTGAGACTATTTTTTGTCTTCCTTAGACCTTTGATTCTGTTAATAAAATGTTCCCCTTATCTGTAGTTCACACCGTTTCCTAATTCCGAATGCCAGTTACCTCCATCTCTACCCTCTTTTCCCCCAGGTCTGTCGTGTTCACGCTCCTTTGTTTAGGAGATCTGTGTTGACGTTTTTTCCCTACTTTCCTGCTTTTAATGGGCTGATTAATTTTTGTTCCAATTTTCATTCAAATTATCCTCATCAGAGCATTATTATATTTTCCTTTTAATCTTTAACTGCCAGTTAATTTAATGTCAATTAATTTTATCTAAGCAACATACATAAAACTTTAAAATTGAACTTTAACTAAATGCTTTGCATTAAAAAAAACCTACCGAGTTTCTTAGCCCATTTTTCCCCACTTTCACAGTGTCTCTCCGATCACCTCTTTCCCATGATTCTTGACTTTAATATTAATTAGGAAAAAGTAATCACTAGTAAGGCTCATAGCTTCTGCATATCAGACATTTTTCTAACAATAAACAGGCAGTTCCTGACTTCTGATATCAGATTTAAGACTTTCCAGTTTCAAGGTTGTGCAAAAGCTACATGCATACACAATTTTGTGTATTTATACAACACCCAGGGGAGACAAAGGAGAGAAAACACACAATGCTCGTTTTGTGATACTTGCTTAATTCCCTCCACATAATCCTCCTTTGTTTGCCTTGTTAAAGATTTTCTTTGCCACTTTAACAACTGTTATGTATATGCATGTATATATGAGACTGTGTGTCTCTGTGTGTTCCACATGTGTGCAGATACTCATGGAGACCTGATGAGAAATCAGACTCCCTGGACTTACCGGCAGTTGTGACCTGACTGACATGGGTGCTGGGAACTGAACCAGGGTCCCCTGCAAGAGGAGCGAGTGCTAACAGCTGGGCCATCTCCAGCTCCTCCGGGAATAGCTAACCTGATTTCTGACCACTCTCTCTTCGTATTTTCCTCCCTGACCGCACATGCCAATGTGTGCTGATCTGCTTCTCTAGAGTAGTTTAGATCTCTTATTCTTCCACTGCTGTTTCATCTCATTTGAATTTAGTATTTGCCAGGTTAGCTGGAGTTTTTATTTGTTGTTCTCATCATTAATTCCACTGGCCTGGAATTCATCAACTAGTCTAGGCTGGCCAGCCAGTGAGCCCCAGGGAACCTCCTGCCTCTCTGTCACCAGCACTAGAATGACAAGTGTGTACCACCACACTTGGCTGTTTCCATGTGTGCTCTGGGGATCCAACTCACGTCCTCATGAGACAAGAGTTCTCTTCATTAATTTAATGTCCCCACTATTGTTTGGCCTTGCCTAGTTTGCTTTCTGTTATTGTGTGTGATAAAACATATCATGGCAAAGAGAAACTTGGAGGGGAAAGGATTTATTTCATCTTATACTTACAGGTAATAGCAAGGGAAGAGAGGGAAGTCAAGGCCGGAACCTGGAGGCAGAAACTGAAGCAGAAGCCATGGAGGAGTACTGGTTCCTGATTTGCTCCCCATAGCTTCCTCAGCCTGCTTTCTAATACATTCTACCACGACATGCCCAGGGATGGTACCACTCCCAGTGGGCTGTGCCCGTTTGTGTCAATCATTAATCAAGACAATACCATACATACTTGCCTATGGGCCAAAATTACAGAGGCATTTTTCCCCCAACAAGAGTCATTCTTCCCAGATAGGTCTAGCTTTGTATCAATCTGGTCACCCAGCATGGGCACTAAATCATTTACATCTGAGGCTTCTCAACAACGATGACAACAAAGAAGCCCTCATTAAAGAAGCTTCCTTTTTGCAACCGATGGAGACTATTACAGATATCCTAATGGGTACAAATGTAGGGAACCGTCTCTGGGGTACCCATTGCCAACAGATACATCTACAACACAAGTGATGTCCTTAAGGCTCTGCTGGGAATACAGATACGTGTTCTGGAAACCCAAAACATGTGTTTACCTGCTGAGTCACCTCTCAAGCTCCAGGCAGTGTACTTCACATATTGTAGGGTAAAAGGGCCAACTGAGGAAGGAAAACCAACCGATCCCTGAGCACCCTGACTCTGAACCCAGAGCTAGTGAAAGAAACACTTTTAGGCCTGAACCCAGAACCAAAGAAACATGCCCTGATTCTGAAACCAGCGCCAAAGAAACACACTTTGTCCCTAGAATCAGAGTCAGTAAAAGAAACATGCCCTGGCCCTAAGCTTAGAGCCAATAGGTTCAAAAGAACCAGTGAAAGAAGCACAGTTTGACCCTGAAATCAGAGTCATCTCTGCCCCTGGCCAACTAAACTAACCAATCCCTGAGCAGGAAAAACTAACCAATCCCTATTTTCCCTAGGAAAACTCTGCCCCTAAGAATCCCTAATAAGTCCTTCTGCTATTCAATTGTGGGCTGTCTTTCACCACACTGACAGAGGTAGTTATTCTCCCCGACTCCTCCTTCCCAAATAAATCTCTTTCTCAAAAGAGTCTTGTGTGACTATCTTCATTTGCTGGTGCAGAACAGAACTTTCCTGGAATGTCCCTTAGGGGACTGAGCTGAAAAACCTTGCTTAGATGCTCCCTTGGGGGAGGGGGTGAGCAAGGTTGAGCAGAACAGAAGAACCTTGCTAGGAAGCTTCCTTAGGGGTGTTGAACAAGCCTGAGCAGAAAAAGTAACAACTTTTCTCTGGAACCAGAGAAGACTGCTACATTTCTGCAGGGGAGCAGAGTCAGTAGTAGCAACTATCCAGGAGAGGAGGATTGCTATATCCTATGGGGAGACTATTCCCCACTACACCCCAACTTCAGGTAGCCTGGCTTCCAGATAAGTCAAAAAACCTTACCCTCTAGTGCTGAGCTGTCCTATTGTGTCCCCAGCCTCCAGAGCTGTCCTACTGTGGCTCTACCTCTCCAAAGGTATCCTACTGAGGACCTAGCCTTCCAGAGCTATCCTATTGCAGCTCCAGCCTCCAGAGATGTCTTATTGGAGCTCTATCCTCCAGGGCTGAGCTGTTCTATTGAGGCTCCAGCCTCCAGAGCTGTGCTATTGCAGCTCTAGGTAGCCTGGATTCCTGACAAGTCAGAACACTTTTTCTTCCTGGTTGAGATGTCCTAATGTGGCTCCAGTCCCCAGAGCTGTGTCGTATTGAGGCTCTAAGTATAGTCTGGACTCCTGATAGGTCAGAATAACTTTGCAGCTTCAGAGCTGTAACACTCACATTCATATATATATATATTAAGGTATCTCTGGCCATGCCTCTTTTTTTTCTTCCCTAAAGATAGCCACTCTTGTAAGTATGCCATCTGTTTTTCCTTAATAGTTTAAATGAATATATATCTATATATACTATAATTTATTACATTATTAATTACCTTATGTTCATGTATAAGCATATGCTCAATGTGATTTATTTCACATCCTCTCTAATGATTGACAGCTTCCTGTTTTCACTTCATATATCTTGGAGGTTGACTTTGGTCAGTAAACACAGTTTAATGTGATTGTATTAATTGATAGCATGACACAGTACAGACTGAGGGAAGTATAATTGTCTGTTGGACACTTAGATGGTCATAGTATGTTTCTACTGCAGATATACCTCTAGTACAGGAATGACAGTGTTTGTGGACACAACAAAGAGGATTATAACACTAGAAGGAAGTAGCCACCCAAGAACTGCTGTACTTACCAGCAATGCATGGCTTTATATTTTCTTTAAAACAACTATTTTCAGTGTGTATGTGTTTGTCTGTGTCTGCTTGTGGACACGCATATGGGAGTGCAAGTGTCCATGAGGGCCTGAAGAGGACATCAGGTTCACTCGGTTGGGAGCCACCTGACATGGGTGCTGGGAAACTGGACTTAACTCCTCTGTCGAAGACAAATCTACCATCCTGAAGTTTGCAATTTCAATGGCTGTGCATGGGGTTGCCTGCTTCCCTCCACCTCTGAAACACTGAACATTATCATAGTTTTATTCATGCCCATATGCTAGGTGGGAAAAAAGTGGCTTGCAATTTTTATTTACTGTTTACAAGAGAAGGCTTAAGTCTCCTTCTCTAGATTTCTCAGTCATTTGTGTTTTCTTTTTTAACTCAGCTCCTTTTCTGTTTTACAGTCCATAATTTTATGACTATAATTCACAGGAATTACTAGTATACTTCAGACTTTAATCTTGAGCTGTAACATTACAACCTTTTCTTCTGGTCTGCTTTCTGTCTTTGCCTATTGGTCAGAGGGCTAAACTCTAAAATATCAGTTTAATAAAATTTATTGATTTAATAAAATTTAACAGTGCTTTTCTTAGTGATTTCTTGGTTTCCTATCCTATCTGAAAAGTATCCAATCTACTAAAATTGAATAAAAGGATGGCGCCATTTACTGTGGGGTTCTTAGCTACTTACATTGTTTGGGAGCTTTAGGAAATAAACACATGTAAATTCGGACCCAGCAAGATGGCTCATGGATAAAGACATGCTTGCTAAACCAAACAACTTGATTTTATCCCTTGGACCAACCTGGTAGGAGAGAAAAGCTTCCTGTCGGGCTTCTTTTGCTCCTCAGGCACTCACTGAGGCATGTATGTACCTTGTCCTCTGGCTGTCTCATACACACACACACACACATGAGCATGCACGCATGCACATGTGTACACACAAAATACATCTACCAACAAAGGTAATAAAATTAAACTTAAAACATGTGTCAGTTTTATATTGCTTTATGGGAAGCTAGGGTTCCAATTATTTTTATTTTTATATTTTACTTAATTTAGAGTTCAATACTCCCTGCTCTCATTTTTCTCATAAAAACTATTTTATAAGTTTTTATATATTTTATATAGAAGTTTTTATAAGAAAAATCCCGTGTAAGTATGCCTAGGTTTAGATTCGTCTTCCATCAGTCTGCTATGCTCCTCTAGACTCAACCCACAGACGCAATGGTGCTACCATGTATTCTGAAGTACTAGAGAAGACTTATGTTCATTAGTCCTGTGTAGTTCTTTGGGGCATTTTGCTGCTGTTTGTTTGTTTGTTTTTTGAGACAGGGTTTCTCTGTTGAGTCCTGGTTGTCTTGGAACTTGCTTTGTAGACCAGGCTGGCCTCAAACTCAGAGATCCACCTGCCTCTACCTCCCGAGTGCTGAGATTAAAGGTGTTCACCACCACTGCTGGGTAATTCTTTGTTTTTAAAGCTTCTTTTTAAAAAAATATTTCTGTCGTGAAGGAATTTAAGTTTGGACTCAGCATGTTGCTTTAATGTTTTCTTAACACTCACTGTGCTTGTCTTATGGATACACAATATATTTCCATCTCTTAATTTCTTCCTTTTCTGTCCCATTAAATATTTTCCTTCATCCATTTAGATCTTACACATTCCTTATCCGGTCCTATTACTTGGTACTTTATAGTCCTTATTTACTTTACAAATGGAATCTCTTGTCAGCTACATTTCAAATTGATTTTTATTGATACATAAGAAATGAATTAGCCCTGTGTGTTTTGCTATTATTAGTCGACCCTGGTGACTTCATTCGTTTTCGAAGTTTCAGAGATTCTGCACACAATTTCTTCCTTGCTCATGAAGTTCCTGTTTTCCGGTAGTAAGCACTGAAGTTTGATAGTTAGATTTACCAATTAAGTTTTAGAGTTGGGATTTAGACCGAGGCATCACAGATAGGTTCCCCTCATAGTGTTTCATGCTAATTCTCAATATTTAATCAGTTTTCAATGACTCACACTCTCTATTCTTTTTGTTAGCACAAACAAAACTCTAGGAAAAAAAATAATATTCTCTAGTTTCTTCCCCAGACTGAACTGTATATACTGAGATTAGAAATATTTGAGTGGTTTAAGTCACATAACCCAATACCTGGAAAGTGGGAAAACAGAATTAATTTCTAAATGATCCTTATAATTTCTAACATACACAACACAAAAGCAGCTTGACCTGTGGGCGGTGCAGGGGGCCTGAGCTTCTGCACATCACTTCATCTGTTTTATTGTCACATCTGAAGAGCAGTGTGGTGTCTTCCGAGTGTGCCTGAGAAGGACAAAGTCTGTACTATGAAAATGCTGTTTGTTTCCAATCATACGCCTTTAAAAAAAGATGGTCTGTGATGGTTGGTGTCGTCAGCTCATCAGGATCTAGAATTGCCTGGGTGAATGGCTCCTGATGGTGTCTTTGGGAGATTCTCTTGATTAAGTTAACGGAAGTGCCCACTATAGGTGGCATCATTTCCTAGTTGGGATCATGGATGCTCTCAGAGGAGAAGGGAGCCAAGCACTAGCAAGTAAGCATGCCCTCATCAGTTTCTTATTTGAGCGCAGAGTCTATGTAAGCAGCTGCTTTGAGTTCCTGGTACCTTCTTTTCCCTGCTCTGACTGATTGCACCTTGAACTGCAAACTGAAATAAACTTTGTCTCCCTTGAATTGCTTGGTCAGAATACTTTATCATAGCTAGAGGAAAGGAAACTAAGATGTGATCATATTTCTTTCCTTTTTTGTTTTGTTTTTTTTCAAGACAGGTTTCTCTTTGAAAAAGTCCTAGCTGTCCTGACACTCACTTTTTAGATCAGGCTGGCCTTGAACTCACAGAGATCTGCCTGCCTCTGCTTCCTCAGTGCTTGATTTAAAGGCATGTGTCACCAGCACCGCTACCACCCATATTTATATTCTAATAATATATGAATATATCCAATGCTGTTGAAGGAAATTATCAAAGCCTCAGAGAATAGAAGCCACTGAAAGGCAGTAAATGAGCTCAGGAGACGGTCCAGTTAGGAGAGTTCTTGCTATGCAAGCCTGAAGCAGGCAAAGTGCTAGGTGCTTGTGGTCCAAGTATGGGAGAGAAGTGGAGAAGGGGAGAGGGAGAAGAGGAGAGATAGTTAAATGGATCCCTGAGGCTTGGTGGCCAGCCAGCCTAGACAAATCACTACATTATATGTAAAAGTGAGAGAGACCTGGGCGGTGGTGGTGCACGCCTTTAATCCCAGCACTCGGGAGGCAGAGACAGGAGGATCTCTGTGAGTTTGAGGCCAGCCTTGTCTACAAGAGCTAGTTCCAGGACAGGCTTCAAAGCTACAGAGAAACCCTGTCTCGAAAAAAAAAAAAAAGAAAACCACAAACCAAAACCAAAAAAACATAGTGAACAGTATCTGGAATGATGACATTTGAGAGATCTCTAGTATCCATACACATGGAAACATATATAAAACTGTACGCCCATACACTTCTAAAGATAACCCAGAGTTATTAGGAAAGAATGGATGCATGCAATCACATGGCTGTTGAATATCAAACATGTTCAGCAAATCAGCCAGATATTATTGTTTTCTACGCACACACACACAGAAATGTACATGTATGTCTGACTCTGTTTCTATGAAACGCTTGAGGCTGGGAAGTAGGTCAGTGATACTCATAGCTGGGAAATGATGGGGACTGCAGAGAAAGTGGATGATCTCCTGAGTCAGAGTTAGGGTAAGATGGGAATTTTCCAAAGACAAGTCTTCTCTACTGTCTGGAAAATAATCTACGATAGCTAGATAAGTAATTTTATTAAGTATATAGCAAGTCAAATTTAAAGAATAAATAAATATAGATAGATAGATTTATAGATAGATCGACAGGCAGATAGGAAACAATCCATCATCAAATCTGGTGCTTTAAAATACCCAGCTAAATTCAAATATAAAATCCATTCAGAGGCAGCAACCAAGGTTCCTATTAGAGGTCCAGGCAGAGCACAGTCTCCTCCAGGGATGATTCTAACAAAATAATAGAAACCGATAGATAAGATAATATCATCTAATAGGGTATTCACAGCAGCATTCAGCCAAGGAGACAAAGCTCCAATAGGAACTCAGCTGACTGCCTCGTCTTCCCAAGTAGCCTTCCTATGGATGTTGTGAGCACCTCATCTGATATTTTATACCTGTCTGTATATCGATCTTCCATTTTTCCTATTTGTTCTTCTATTTTTGGCTTGCTATATACTTAATAAACTCAGTGGCTACACCTTGAATCCCAGCACTCGGTAAGCTGAGGAAGGCAGATCTCTATGAGTTCGAGGTTGCCTGATCTACAGAGAGAGTTCCAGGACAGCTAGGGCTACACAGAGAAACCCCATTTTGAAAAACAAAAACAACAACAAGAAAAACAAAAACCCTGAAAATAGGCTATCATAGATAGGTCTCCAGACCATACAAAACAACAGGCCAGGCATCCATATAGGATGGGTTTAGTGGTTTCCCTTAACTATAGTAAGGGCTAGGAACTTGCTTTTGAAAAGTTACAAGATGTTATGTTATGGTATGTTATGTTGTCTTATGTCATATGTCCAATACTTTATAATATTTCCAGTCTGGGCAGAGGATAGTAGCACAGTTTAGCTATTAAAACATTCACGCTTGCAGCGTCCTGAACAATCAGTTGTAATCCTTTTGTATCCACAAAGGGCAGTCATGAGCATCTCAGATATCCTGCTTTCTTATGGAATTAATTCAGTGAGTGCTTTTCTTTTATCGCAACGGACCTCCCCTTGGCATCTGAAGCACGGCTTGCAGAGCACCTCTTTATTCTGCTTTCCTCATTTTATGGCGAATTCTATTGCAACCTTAATGGTAACGGCCCTCTGCACGCATCTCATTAGGAGCTTGGCGCATTAATTTAAGGATCTCCACGACTGCCTTGAACAGCGTCAAATGGCACCGTGAAATATGAATAAAACTTATCGGAAAACATCTGTATGCATTTCATCTCGGAGAACACACACTGGGGGCTACTTTGAAATTCAGATGATCTTCACAACATAAACACGCACCTATTGTGCGAAAGATCAGTGACGTGATCTCTATCCTCCCTTTCCGGATGTTTTAGTATTCCCGGAGGGAAAACAATCGGAAGATTGAAGCGCAGGCTGGAAACTATTTTCTCTTCCAGAGGAGCTTGTATTTTGAATTTACAGGGGTGAGCATTCCCGGGACTCTTCCTATTTGTTCAGTTTATAAAAAGAAACAGGATTGAGGGAGAGTATGTGAGATGAAAGAATGTTAACTACAACGTGGATGAATGAGGTAGGTCAGTGGCGGCTCAGACCACCTGCACAGCTTCAATATTAGTTTAAAATCAAGTTCTTAATTAAGGAAGCCCGCAGACAGATTGAAGAATTCCAAGAATACCCAGATGTAGCAAGAAAGCAGGAGCAAACCTGCAGCCCCGGTCTCCTGCTTAAAAGGACTCCAGGAGCCCAGCCAGAGCTGCCATAGCTACCCCAAAACCAGCAGTTTAATTTGGTGGCATTTCTGGCACATGTGACTCCAGCTATCTCCTGTACTCCCCAAGGATATACTTAGAGCTAAACATCCCTGTAGAAGACTCCCCACCCCCAAACTCCCCATGAAGTCCTATACAAGTCAACAGTGAAGAGGAATGGATTTGTTACGGTGTGATTGGGGACCCATGCCTTCCTCCTTCAGGACACAGTTTCTGAAAGACACCCCTGCAATGCAACCAGCTCCCCTGCTCTATCTCCCTGAGCACAGGCCACCATTCACAGAGGGCTCACACCCCAGGAAGAGACAGGAGGACTGTAGTGCGTGCTCTGGCTGTTTGGCAGTGCTTCTGGGGGTGTTTCCAACAATGGAGCATTCCCATTGCTTCGCTGCTCAGACAAAAATGTAGTGGTCTAAGGGATTTCACAAACAGGCACCACACCACCCAACCTATCTGTGTTTATGGCAGGCTCCCTGAATGCATCTCTGCAATTCCTAATCTCCACACAGTGGAGCTCCATGTATGCACTCAGCTTTCTGCATTTAAGCCTCTTTCCAAAAAAGTAAGCATACTTTTCATGCCAAGTTATTTCTTAATTAAAAAAAATCAAATTTATTACCAGTTCTTGTTTTGTTTCTGTTGTTGTGACAAATACCCTGTGCCAAAATAACTTTTGGGGAGAAGGGGTTTGCCCTATAATTTCAGGCAACAGCTTGTTCCTGAAGGAATGTCAAGGCAGGAACGAAAGTCTAGAATTTTCAGACAGGCCTACTTGCTCCTCCACGCAGAACTACCTCTGACTGAGTCAAAGTGTGGCAGGAGCAAGGAAGGACTACGCTTGCTGGCTGGCAGGCAGGCAGGCAGGCTTATATGCTCAGCTAGCTAGCTTTCTTATACAGTTCAGCATCAACTGACTAGGGAATGGTACTGCCTACAGTAGGCTGGGTCTTCCTACATCAATTAACAATCAAAATACCTCCCCTAAATACAGACATGCCCACAGGCAAAGATGATGTTTGATACTTCCTAGATTGAGATTTTCTTCCCAGATAATTGTTGGTTGTGTTAAGCTGACCATTAAAACTACAGGACATTAACCTGCGGCACAGAACAAAAGGTAGAGAGTGGCAGTCTGGACTTCTAGACGCTAGTCACCACTCCATTCTGCCTGCATTGTGCGACCTTGCCCGCGACAGGGGTTGATGTAAGTGTTCAGTAACTAAGGGTGGGGTAGACTGTACGATCTTAAAAGTTGGAATATAATATTCTATGATTATATTATTCCTGAGCATAAGAACATTTATACGCTAAGTGTTTTGATCATGTTACAAGGTTATTAGATTCACATCCTTATTTGGGGACACATCTATTATGTCGACAGTGGTGTTGTCTGTAACAGATTATTAGGACACCAACCAAATATATCTAACTCAATTTGGTCAAAGTATAAGCAAATTGGCAAGCCCAAACAGACCCTTAAATGCCATTTAATTGGTTGATTTGCTGAAAGCTATTGCAATATCCATTCTTCTACAGGACTGGGGAAAGGGATAAAGGTGACAATCTGAAATGACAGTCTAGGCAGGCAGGAGGCTCTGAAGGCAGAAAGCAATGAGTATGAAGTACACTGGCTAAAATGAAGAAGCAATTTCTCTGGGCCTCAGTCTCCTGCTTCTTTAAATCTCTGGGCCATCTGTAAGGATTCAGTGAAGCGAATCTGTTTGCTAACAAGACATAAAATGACCTCAAATTAATTATCATAATTTAAAATATAATGCATATATTAACATGTAATACACTTGTGTATTTTAAGTGTAATATGTTTGGGTACAAGTAGGTGCATGCTAGTATGGGTGTACATGTGTATGCTGGTGCAGGCATTTGTGTGTGTGTGTGTGTGTGTGTGTGTGTGTATGAATCAGAACACAACCTTAGGAGTTTTTCTCAGTTGTCATCTTGTTTTTGTTGTTGCTGTTTTGTTCGTTTTTTTTATTTGTTTGTTAGTTTGTTTGTTTTTTAGACAGGATCTGCCACTGGCCTGGAATTTATCAAGTCATCTAGGCTGACCAGCCAGTGAGACCCAGGGAACCTCCTGTTTCTCTGCCATCAGCACTAGGATTACAAGTGTGTATCACCACACTTGGCTTTCTTCATATGCATTCTGGGGATCGAACTCATGTCCTCATGAGACAATAGTTTTCCCATCAGAGATATTCATCCCTCCAGCCCACAGATGTTACTTATGCAACTACCAAATATTTCTTTTTAAAACTCCAAGACTGATTCTCATCCTATATGATTTCAGGAAAACACTGTGAAGCCTCAGCCCAGCCCATGCCAATCTGACAACCAGCCCATGTCAATCTGACAACCAGCCCATGCCAATCTGATAACCAGCTCATGCTAACCTAATAGCCAGCCCATGCCAATCTGACAACCAACCCATGTCAATCTGACAGCCAGCCCATGCCAATTTGACAACCAGCTCATGCCAACTTGATAGTCAGCCCATGCCAATCTGACAGCCAGCCCATGCCTCATGCCAATTTGACAAGCAGTCTATGTCAATCTGAAATCCAGCCCATGCCAACCTGACAAGCGCACCGACTGCTTCTCTAATGGGAGCCTTCACGTGTTCTCCAGCTCTGTCCATTCTGCAAGGCTATAGGTTATACTACTGATCCCTCTGTTTTACCACCAGGAAGAACTGGACGGAGACGGGGGGTAACGACTGCTTACGGCTAGAAGCAGGAGTGCAGCGGGATCAGGAAGGACTCTGTTTCTGGTCCCCAGCAATCACGGGGCCTGTGACATGCAGGGACCTTCTTTCAAGTGAACCTTTGTACAGGTAAGTGGCCTTTCATTGTTTTCCTGAAAGAATGATGTGGTGTGTGTGGATGTGTGTGTGTGAATGTGTATACGCCAGAGGACAACCCCAAATATCCATATCCATCTCTCAGGTGCCCTCCACATATTTTTGATATAGTGTTGGGGAACATTATCTTCATGTGTGTAACTTTTGTTTACACTGCATTTTTTTAACTCTGTGAAGCTGTGTTAACTGTGCCTATCTAAAACACCTGATGGTCCCAAGGAAGCAATGAATGGCCAATAGCGAGGCAGGAACAAGGATAGGCAAGGCTAGCAGACAGAGACTCTACATAGGAGACATGGGGGAACTGAGGAGCAAGAGAGAACAAGGAGAGGAGGATACTGGTGGTCAGCCACTCAGCCCACCCAGCCAGCCACACAGTAAGAGTGAAAGTAAATTTACAGAAGAGAAAGGCAAAAAACCCAGAGGCAGAAGCCAGACAGGTTAATTTAGCGGGCAAGAAACAAGCCAAGCTAAGGTCAGGCATTCATAACTAAGAATAAGCATCCTCTGTGAGTGATCCATTTGGGAGCTGGTTAGCGGGCCCCCCAAAAGCCAAAAGAGTAAAACATTTCACAACAATATAGGTCTCTGTACTGGCTGGTTTTGTGTCATCAGAGAGGAGGGAGCCTCAATTGAAAAAATATCTCCATAAGATCCAGCAGGAAGGCATTTTCTTAATTAGTGATTTATGGGGGAGGGCTCAGCTGTTGTAGGTGGTTCCATCCCTAGGCTGGTGGTCCTGGGTTCTATAAGAAAGCAGTGTGAGCAAGCCATGAGGAGCAGCACTCCTCCACAGCCTCTGTATCAGCTCCTGCCTCCAGGTGCCTGTCCTGTTTGATTTCTCTCAGTAATGGACTTTCACCTGGAAGTGTAAGCCGAAATAAACCCTTTTCTCCCCAAGTTGCTTTTGGTTATGGTGTTTTATCGCAGCAATGGAAACCCTAACTAGGACAGTATCTCACTGGTCTGGAGCTCAATACAAAGGCTAAGCTGATTGGCAGGTAAGGCCCAGAAATTCACTGATCTTTCCTAGGATCATACATTCACATAAATTCATGGATCTGGCTTTTTAAATAGGAGTTCTGGGGCTAGAATCTGTGCCCTCATTCTTGCAAGAAACACACTTTACTGACTATGCCACCTCTTTGGTCCCGTACTGTTCTGATCGTTCATTTTGAGGTGCCAGAATGTGCCAGGCAGACGGTAATTCAGAGAAAGTGACCTAAGGAATAGATCAGTGGTTAAAGATAGCAAAGTCAGGTGAAATGCAGCTGTTAGAAGATGACTAGCAATAGTAGACATGTCTCCTGAGTCGCAAAAGGGATCCACCACCTCGTTTGGCCAAGTATTGCCACCAACTGGAGAATTTTATCTAGGCCTACATGTGGTAGTAGGAGGAAGTGGGCAGTGTTTGTGCTCCTGGGACCAGTCTAAATTGTAAGGGGCCACAAAACAAAGCCAGTGTCACTTTCCCCTCCTGGGAACACTGACCTTATTGTTATGGTCTGGCTTACTTAGCCTTTTGGTGCAGGAGTCAGACTTCTCTGATGCGGCAGCCACTGATAGCAACAGACATCCTGCAACTTCCAGTGTGAGGAATTAGTTCCTTCTGATCTGCATAATCAGATCCCCAGGTAAACCTTGCCAATCCTGGCCCTGTGCTTTCTGTCTCCTGCTTTTCCAAGTCCTTACATTTATCCAAAATTCATGAGGATGTAACGCTCAGTAACATATTTTTTTTTAACTGGAAGGAAATTTTAAGGTTTCTATGATAAACATGAACTGCATGAAGTTTACTAAATCCAGGATAATCAGGTTTTCTTATGTGGATATGAAAAAAATAATGCCTGAATGTTGTATGCTACGAGGTACATATTCTGAATTTACATTTTAGACACTTAATTTATTATAACATAGTGCTGATTTGTGTCACAGATTTGAACCTTCATTTAATGGAAAAAAATCCCAACACTAATTTGGAAACAGGACTCTTTCCTTTTTCCGAGATTTAGATTCAGTCTAACTCGATTCTGCCTTAGATGAAGAGGCAGAAAGACTCACTCTTGAAGGTCACAGTGATAGAGAATGAAGCTAGCACAGTCACCCTCCAGGGACTTGTTTTTCTACAGTGTTCTACGAGTAAATCTGATGCTGTTGGAAGGATTGGGAAAGGCAGATAAAACAGAATCAAGATCAAACATCTTTCTAACACCATGGCTATGATTAAAGGCAGGATCTGGGATCTGTATGACTATAAACCCCAGGTATTAAGACAACCAGGCTGGGGGAGATGGCTCAGTGGATAAAGAGCTTGCTACACAGGTGTGGAGACAGGAGTTCAGATCCACAGAGCCCTTGCAAACATGCAGAAGATGTGAGGCTCATCTCTGAGCCCAGTGAATGGGAGGCTCCGACAGGGGACTGCTCCTGAGTGAGCTGGCCCTATCATCGAGCGCTGCTTTAAACTGAGAGACCCTGCCTCAATGAATAAGGGGTAGAGAAATCAAGGAAAACTCCCAGTATCAACCTCTGTCCTCTATAAGCATATGCACACACATGTACTCCAGACATGTCACACAGACAGAAATGTAAGAGATTAAAGCTAAATTTGGGGCACAAACTACTTTCAGAACCCAATAAACTTTTAAAAAGATTTTTATTTCTCTCTCTGTCTCTATCTCTCTCTGTCTCTCATGGGGGACGTGAGCATATAAGTGACAATATCTGTGGTCAATGGCTTTGGATCCCCTTGAACCCTGAGTTATAAATGGTTGTATGTCACCTGACATGGATTCTTGGAACCATATTCAATCTCACATTTTTCTTTCAAAGTTTAGTTTATTACTAGGAGACTTTCTGAACTATCCCTGTATAGTGGTTGGAATATGAATGGTTCCAGAGGCTCATATGTTTAAATGTTTAATCATCAGGAAGTGGCACTACTTGGCAGGGGTCAGGAGGTGTGGCCTTGTTGGAGGAAGTATGTCACTGGAGGTGGGCTTGGAGGTTTCGAGTACTCAAGTCAGGACCAGTGTCTCAGTCTCTTCCTGCTGCCTGTTGATCCAAATGTAGAACTCTCAGCTGCTTCTCCAGCACCATGTCTGCCTGTGTGCTGCCATGTTTCCTGCCATGATGACAATGGACTAAACCTCTGAAACTGTAAGCCAGCCCCAATTGAATGCTTTTATTTATAAGAGTTGTCACAGTCATATTGTCGCTTCACAGCAATCGAGACCCTAAGTATGACACCCAGGTATCGTCTTTTGCTCTGAGGATCTCTGATGGTAAATGTTTCTGTTATATTACCTACTTAATAAAATGTGATAGTTAGCATTGACTGTCAACTTGGCTTACTTTAGAATCACCTGGGAAGAAAGCCTCAAGGCTTGTCTAGATCAGCTTTGACCACAGGCACTGTCTTGATGTTAACTGATATGGGAAGATTCAGACCACTATGGGCAGTACCATTCCCTATGTGTGGGGACTGAGTGGTGTAACAGTGGAGAAAATGAACTGACTACAAGCATGCATGCATTCGTGCCCTTGACTGTGGATGTGCCTGGTGCTTCAAGTTTCTGTCTCAGCTTTTCTGAAATGATGAACTGTAACCTAAAATTGAGAGCTAAAACATCTCATCTCCCATAAGTTGTTTTTTTGTCAGGGTATTTTTATCACTGCAAGCCAAATGAACTAAAACAGCATGCAGCTGTCTACACTCATCTGTCCTCTTATTAAATAATGAACTCTTCATATCTGACACTCTTAAAGATCTCTGTGTCTTCAGAAGCACTGATAAGTGCCATATATACATGCTAAATGAATTTTTTTTGGCTGGCATCTATGCACGTGTGCATGAGTGCAAAGTGCAGAGGTCAGCCTTGGCTTTTGTTCCTAAGGTACTCTTCATGCTAGTGTTGTTGTTTGCTGAGACACGGTTTCTCAGGGGTACTAAAGCTCACTGAGCTATGCTGGCTGGCTAGAGAGCCCTGGGAGCCCACGTGCTTCTGTCTCCCCAGAGCTGAGATTATAAGTGTATATCACCACATTCAGTTTTCCAATGTGTGTTCTAGGAATCAAACTCAGGTCCTTGAGCTTCAAGGCAAGCATTTTACAGACGGCGCTACCTCCTCAGCACTAGTGAATTTCAGTTAACACGATGAAGTCCCATATGCTAGCTGTGCTGTGATTGTGCCTAGAAAGCCTTGTAAGGTATTCTGAGCACAGGCATCGTGCTTTCAGTGAAAAACCCACCATCACCAGCGCAGAGTAAGACCAGCAGGTCACAGGACAGCCTGGACCTCCGAGAGGCTCTGCTAGGCTTCCTTAGTATTACGAAGCAGTTGAATCGGGAGAACCATGAAGATTACAAATTTGAGAGGATGTAGTACAGCCTTGAATGTCCACCTTCTTTAAATTGCAAAGCACCAGTGACATCTGTCCAACATCTCCAGGGGACACTGTGGGCTGCAGCTGGCAGTAGCCCACTGTTACTTCTGCCTGCTCTGGCCCAGCATGCAGAGACACTTGAATGTAGGACACAAGAATTTTTCACTGTTTCTGGTAAGATGATGGTTTATATGGTGCCAGTAATGCTTATGAAAGCAACTCACTCGTATTTGGCTGTGTCTAGGGTTAGGGGAATATGAAAAACAGGAAGTCAGGTACCTTTCACTGGTACCTTACCATTTACAGAGTGCTCAGGGTGGGGTGGATTCAAATTCACACCCAGGAGGCAGCAGGGCAGCAAATATTGCTCTGGCCAAAGGTTTGCCAATATGAAAACATTCCCCACAGCTACTGGGAGCCAATAATTATAAGAGAGGTCTCATGCCTGATTACACAGGCACCAGGCAGAGATAAAGCAAAAGAAAACACTAAAAAACAGAATAAAACAACAGCAAGAACAGCAAACCAGAACTCAGGTAAAGATGAGAAAAATTTCCCCTACTCATCTCAACTTCATGGAGAGATGATATTCAGATGTCTACCTTCCTTATCTGGCAGATACAGGACCTTGATTGTACATGTGTGCATGTTCATGTGTGCACATGCTAGTGATGTTTCGTGTGTATGTGCAGGAACATGTGTGTATGTGTATGTGTGTGAGCGTGCATGAGGGGGTAGGGAAGAGGGTATATAAGAAGTTTTGTGGTAAGGTTTATGTGTGTGCATGAGGATGCAATTTGTGTGTGCGTCTATGTGAAGCAGCACATGTACATGCAGGTGCACGTATGTGCATATGCATGTGTGTACTTGTACATGTGGAGGCCATGGTCAACTTTCGTTCTTGTTTCTCAGGATAACATTACCATGTTCTTTTAGAAAGTATCTCTCACTGAACCAAGAAGGCTAAGCTAGCTGCCCAGCAATCCTCTAAGCCATACCCCTTTCTCTGACTTCTTAGTACCAGAATTACAAGCAGCTCTCACCACCCCAACAGCCTTACATGGGTTCTGAGGATTGAACTCAGGTTCTCTTACTTTCATGGCAAACATGCTACCAACTGAGACTTCTCTCCAGTCCCCAGACATACAGTACCTGAAGGACTGTTCTCATTTCCTCCCCCACTGACCCGCACTGTAACTACTTCATCTGTGAAGCCATCCCTGCCTACCTGCCCTCAAACAAACATCCCACTCATTCCACGGGTTCACTGGATCATTAATTCACCTAACAGTCATTAAAGCTTACTTTTGTTTATATGATATGTGGGAGGATTCGAAGTTTAATATGGCAAAGTTCTTGTCCCTAAGAAAGTAGAGAGTAGCAATCTCAGACTACCTCCACCTCCCAGAGCAGTGCTGATGTTCCTAAGCAGCACTAAGTGGCGGAGTATTTGGTCACTTTCCACGAACGGGGGCAGTGCCGACTGTCCTGCTCACTGCACAGTATTTAACCACTGCATATGAATGGGGAATGGTGTTGACTGTCCTGATCGTAGCACAGTATTTGGTCACTGCACATGAACAAGGCTGTTTTAAAAAATGCCTCTTATTTCTTTTAAGAATGCATAGTATATCAGCTGAAATGGTTGAAGCGTGCATTATGTAAGCATGAGGCCTGGAGCTCAGAGCCTTGGAAATCCATGCAAATGCTGTTTGGCTGTGGTGGCTCACCTGTCATTCCAGCTTCAGAAGGTAGGGACAGGGGATCTCAAGAGCAAGATGGACTAGGTGGTGGTGGTGCACGCCTTTAATCCCAGCACTCAGGAATCAGAGGCAGGTAACTCTCTGTGAATTCAAGGTCAGCCTGGTCTACAGAGCTAGTTCCAGGACAGCCAATGCTACACAAAGAAACCCTGTCTCAAAAAAAAAAAAACAAACAACAAACCAAAACCCAAAATAAACAAACAAACAAGAGTAAACTGGTTGGCAAATCTGCCCATATAGTCAATCTCTGGAACTGTTTGTGACAGTCTGCTTCAACGAATAAGAGAAACTGAAGGTGATTTCTGACATCAATTTTGGGCTTCCACATGTAAGCAAACAGATATGCATGCAGATCTGCACACATGTTCATCTACAAACATGCAAACTTGCATGCACACACACATGAAGAAAAAAAGATCAGGAGTGTATCAGTTACTTTGTTATTACAAGCAAACACCTGACAAAGCAAATCGTGATCACAGTTTGGGGAAAGATACAGTCCATCATGGCAAGAAAGACAAGGCAGCTAGATAACCAGGTTGCTGATCACACGGCTTCCATGCTCAGGAGGCAGGGGACAGACAGGGAGTTGGACCAGGAGGCAAAACCTCAAGAGCATCCCTCCACAAATACTACAATGTCTCATTTCATCCAGAGAGGCTCCACAACCTTCCCAAAGAGCTTCACCGACTGGGGACCACGAGTTTAAACACAGGTGCCTGGGAGACACATTTCACATCCAACACAACAACGAGGGCAGAAGGATAGACTGCATTTTGTAGCACACTTAAATCATTCAGTGCAGGCTGGACTGAGAGAGTGAGATGTGGGTGTTGAGGGAGGAGAGAAAAAGAGTCAATGAAGAGCACACAGATGCAAAGTGGGATGCAGACTCCTTCCTGCATTTGCACAAGATGCTCTCCGGCTTCCAGTTAAACTCTTCTATATCCACGGACTCACTCCGAGGCACGGCTTCCTCCTCCAGGCCTTCTGCTGACCCTTCCAAGTTGTCCACCTTCTGCCACTCTGGCACCCTGCTGTCTCTGACACATCACTCTGCCACAGGCTCTAGCTTAGAGCACAGACTCTGGGAGAAATGGCTGTCTTTCCTAAATTTTTGGCACTCACATATTATTTTGTTTGTTATATAATGTTTATTCAAAGATTTATTTTTTTTTACTTCCAATTGTGTGTGTGTGTGTGTGGTTGCCTTTAGAGGCTATAAGATAGCATCAGATCCCTTAGAGCTAGAGTTACCCAATGAGGGTGCTGGAAACTATACACGCATCCTCAGCAAGAGCAGTACATTGATATAGAATATTATTTTAGCTAGGCAAAGATGTATTACATTTGTTTATGCTGCAGGATATAACCTTAACTGTGTAAAGGTGTGTTATGTAGTTATGTGCATTTGTTTAATAATGTAAGGGTGTGTGTTTAATTACGTAAAGATGTGTTGTATCTGTTTCATCTTGCCTGCCTAAGCACCTGATCGGTCTAATAAAGAACTCAATGGTCAACAGCTAGGTAGATAAAGGCTAGATGGGGCTAGCAGGCAGAAAGAATAAATAGGAGGAGAAATCTAGGCTCAAGAAGAAGGAGACCAGAGGAAGAACAAGAGGAGGAGAGATGCCTGAAGCAAGAAGCCAGGGGAATCAGTGGAAGTCAGATATACAGAAGAAAGAAAGGCAAAAAGCCCTGAGGCTCAAGGTAGATAAAGAGAAGCGGGTTAAGTTAAAAGAGCTAGGCAGAAATGTGCCTAAACTAGGCTGAGCATTCATAATAAGAAGTCTCCGTGTCATGACTTGGGAGTTGGTTGGTGGCCCAAAAGAAAAAGCCCAGTACAGTATATAATTGTCAGTCCATCTCTCTAGTCCTTGTTAGATCATCTTATTTTAAACTTCATTTCCCAGTAGAAATTACAGAAGATGTAATCCATACAAATCATTAGCTAGAGAATCTGGGTGAGTTTACCCTGCAACAGAAAATGGCTAATATTGATAAATAAAGTAGAGAAAACCTAGTATCTTTAATTTAATGGGTGATTAATTTGTTAACAGTTTAAAATGTTCAGAAAATTTCTAACATGCTTTATGCTAAGAACATTAAAATGTATATTAAAATTAATTTTCAAAACTGTTCTCTGGGTAGATATTCTTTCATATGGTTCCTGGGCTTTTCTCCTATATGAACTATACACATATTTTTTTCAGTTTTGAGATGGGTTAATTTTTCTACCAAGACCATAAAGTTGTCATCCAACATTAAATCACTGCTACTTTATAAAATGTTTTGTTGAAACGATACTGAGATTTGACACTTTACTATCTAATGCGGTGTCTATGCAGATCATAAAATTAACAAGGTATTGATGTTTGTGGTTCAAGAGGACAAAGAGAGGTGACCTGTTTGGGATGAGCTGGGATGATGTAGCATTGTGACCAAAGAAATGGCAAACAGAAAAATACCAGAGAAGGAAAATCTACCATATTCTCCATAGAGTGAAAGTATTTATGGCCCGGGGTGGGGGCAGAGAAAGAAAAATGACACTATCAAGGGTGAAGTGGGTTCTATTAAGAGTTTTGGCTATAGTATGAATGGGGGGAGGGGGGAATCACTTTTTGCCCTAACCCTGAAGATCCTTTCTCCTCGTCTCTACCGGTTCTCTCTTGATCCAAGCTGTCATCTTGTCATTGAAAGTTTGACCCTGCAGGAGCTGTGTGATCTTTCAGTGTCCCTTATCTCACAGAGAGGCCATTTTTAGTCCTCTGACAAGTTAATATCCTTCCGGTGCAGAGTGTGTGAGAGAGTATCCCTGATGGACCTTCTCCATATGTTTTCACGTCTGACGGGCACTCATAATGGCACCACCAAGGCCCTCCGATGACGCTGAACGGCAGATTCACTGCCGGCAGCTACACCGCCATCTCAGCATCTCCAAACTGCCAGGAAGCTGTGCCCGCCCCCATCACCCTGAGGATCCTTCTAAATTAGATATCAGAGTTTCAGGGCAGGGTGGAAGCTGCCTCTGTAGCAGGCATTCAAGTAGCCAAGGGACAGAGATGATCGATTCCAGAAGCTCATAAAGAAAACTGATGCTGGCAGAGCAGAGTCACGAGGTGCTCTAAACTCTGAGGCCTTTCCTGCTTCTTCTGTAGACTCTTTCTTGCTCAAGAGAGGGCTCATCGGCTATACTTGTTGAGTTCCAGGGCAAGGAGAGACCTGGTTTTCAAAAAGAAGCTGGATAAGGATAGCTGAGATTACCCTTTGGCTGCCACACATGCGTGTAGACACACACACACACACAGATACACACACACAGACACACAGACAAACCATACTTCTTATGTATTCAGAAATTCCCTAACTAGGGAGAGCCAAATGGAGGCCAAGCTGGGCAGTGATATCGTGGATTTCATTAGCATTTTACATTGAATCCTACCCTGTCAATCACAGCTGTGTGACTCAGCCTCTGTCTGCCTGTATCCCCGCTTGCACAATGAAGGCAATGCTGGGTCCTATCTCATAGGACTGTAAGAGATCAGACTGATCAAGGCTCTAAATTTTGCAGCACATGATGTAACATGGTGATCTCTGCATGTTTGTTCAGCCAGGTTTTGTTAGAGCCCATATGGGTTCTTGTTAGAGATAATAGTGTTGGAAACTTCCTTTAAAGCTGTCTGATGGTCTGACATGTAGCTTAGCTGCAGAATGCTTGTCCCATGCTCCAGAGTCAATACTGCATTCCTTAATAAACAAATAACCAAAGAAATGAGGAAACTGACAAACATTTGAAGAGCAGTTCACATACAGAATTCCCTCCATGTAATATAATTCACTACTGCCTATAATTGTGTTATAGTTAGACAACAATATTTGATATGATCCTAAGCCCTCTGGTGCCATTTGCCTTTGTAAAGGAGTTGCAAACACTTGGATCTGGTGTAGAGAAATAATCCACTGATACCCACCATATCCACTGGATAATACAGTCTATATAAAATTACAATATTAATTTTTAAGACCTTTTGAGGGGCAGGTCTGTCATAGGGCATAATATATAGAGGTCAGAGAACAACTCGGGAAATCAATTCTCTTTTCTACTATATGGGTTCTAGGCATTAAAGCTAGGTTGTCAGGCTATGCCATCTTGCCAGTTCCCCATTATTAAGTCTGAAATTCCATAATTACTGTGATATGTACTCTATACACAAAACAAGTTACTGAAATAACTCACTTTTGGTGAACTTTCAATCCAATTGGTTAAAAAAACAGTTAGGAAGTAGTCAACATTCAGTGTGACTTAGAAGAAGAAACAGTAGCCACTTACTCATCTAACTTTGGCTACTTACAGATTTAGACAGGATTCATTGATATTTCAGTCCCCAAGACAGCAACTTTGGGATTTTTATTTTCTATGCTAGATTTTTGGTTCTTTAGAATTTAATTTGCATTCTTATCTGAATGGAACCTCATTTACTACCATCTCTACTCCCAGAGACATCACTGCACACCCTGGAATCAGGAGGCAGTTCTCCATCAAGCTCAACATTTTAATTCTTAGGTTCGTGTTCATGGGCCTTGACAGTGGACAGAGCTGTGTTCAGTGGTTTCGTTTGTGACACTGGGTGTCACTATGCTGCCTATGATGCCCCTGATACCATGGTATCAAAGATTCTCCTGCCTCAGCCTCCCGACTGCTGTGACTAAAGGCAGGCAACTCTGTGCCTGGTTTCCTGCTATATTTGTAAGTTACTAGAACCTGTCAGCTAATTCTTATATCCAGCCTTATTTTCTCAAAATTGACTGTGACTTACCAATGTCTTTTTCTATTACTTATAATTTATTTAACTAAGTCACCACAAATCTAATCATCATCTTTTTATATTGCTTTTTAGGTGATACTTCAAATGGTTAAGAATCATTGAGCTGCCTTCTACAGAGGAAAACTTAAAAGTTTTCTAAAACATCAAGAAGACAAACTGATCTACAGGGAGGACTCCCTCCAGATTCCACGGAGAGCAGCTATAGGGTCTGTAGTTTTGGCGGTCAAGTGCATTCAGTTTGTTGTGCCCCACCTGGGACTTTCTCAGTCACAGTCGCTTTCACAGCCTGGATGGACACACTCTGCACAGCCACAAAGGATCTCAGGCATCCATATGAAGTGAGAAAACTTCAGAAAGGAGAGAGCACAAAGTTCCCTTCTGTTTATGCAAATCACCCTGCCAACTTTCAGAGTGGATTCACCACACATTCATTCTCCCATTCGACAAAGAATTACCAAGTGTCAGAAGGTGAACAGCAAGCTCAGGAAGTTTTTCTTTTATCTCCATGGTGAGTACTTGTTCTCACTTAATCCCCAAAGCAACATCAGACAACTAAGTTGTGAGTGAAATAGTGACTGGACCAACCGCAAATCCCGCTCCTTCCTGAGTGCGACTGTGACAGTGGTGGACGGCAAGTGTTTTAGTTTCTTCTCTGTTGCCGCTGTAAACTATCCTGACAGAAAGCAATCTAGGGGAGAATGAGTTTATTCTGCTAATAATTCCAGGCCACTGCCCACTATTGTGGAGAAGTCGAATCAGGAACGTGAAGCATCTCGTCGTATTGCATCCATAGTGAAGAAAAAAGAACAGATGCAAGCTCTGTGCTCAGCTAGACTCTCATATAAAGGCTGAGGACCAGACCGAAGGAATGGTGCTGCCCACAGTGGTCTGTGTTCTCCCACATTAATTAAGGCAATCAGGACAATCCACTACAGACATACCCATAGGCCAACCTGGTCTAGATAGTCCCTCATTGAGTCTCCGTTCCCACCTAATTCTAGGTTCTAACCAGTTGACAATTTAACATTAATCATCTCAGTACTCATTATAGTCTATCATTGTTCTTCATGGGTCTCTTAACAGCTTGTGATGGCTGGGTTTTGTCAACTTGACATAAACCTAGACACGCCTGAGAAGAAAGAATCATAATTAAGAATATGCTTCTATAAGCTTGGCTGGTCTCTAGGCAAATCTGTGGGGTACTGTCGTGATTAATGACTGATGTAGGAGGGCTGACCTCTCTGTGGGCCGGTGGTCCTGGGTGCTGTAAGAAAGCTGAGCAAGCCATGAGAAGCAAGGAGCAAACAAGGTTCCTCATGGCCTCGCCTTCATCTCCTGCTTCCAAGTTCCAGCCCTGAGTTTCTGCTCTGACTTCCCTAGATGGTGGACTACAACTGAGGGCTGAAATGAACCCTTTCATTCCCAAGCAGAGTTTTGGACATGCTCTTTACCACAACAATTGAAAAGCAAACAACGACATGGTCTACCTTTAGCAAGGGTTACTTATAGTAGAATGGCTCATGGAATTGAAAATTTTTGGTGAAACATAGAAACTTTGAGAGCTGAAAATTCCCCCTAAATAGGCCCCGAGGTCTGTGGACAGCTGGATCATCTGTCCCAGTCACTTAAATATGCGTGACAGAATTTTGTGACGGCCAATGGAAATGGTGCACTCACTGTCTCCAGCTCTTGTGTTTACTCTATAAATAAACTCTCGGTATTTATAAACAGGGACTGTGGAACCTTAAACACTGTTCCAGAAGAGCCTTGAGTTAGAACAAGCAAAACAGAAAAATTCATGAGCAGGCAACAGCTGTTAAAGGTAATTACAATATTGGATCTTGATTGCAAAACCACAAAAGAAATGGAGCTTTTCAAGATCCCCGATGACGGACGCTGATGGTGGTTGGGTCCAGGAAGCAAAACGGAGACACACAGTTTCTCCCCGTGGCCTGCCGACAACTTTTGAGTCATCAATTATAAATTATGTTCCAACAGATAAAGCAGAGAGGAAATTAATTTCTGCGATGAGATCTACTTTATAAGAGAGCTTCTTCAAAGCACTCTTTTATTTCAGTTTGGGGGTGGGTATAACTATTGATACTGTTTTACTAACTTTGTTTCCTTCTGTGAACTGCAATTTCCCATAGTTCCCCAGAGCATATTAAAATGTTTATGGCAAAATTCAGAGGATGAATGAGGAACTCAGGCACTGAGAAAAGAGTCGAGGAGAATCCCCTATGATGATGGAACTCTACTTAGACAATGCCCAATATAGTGCCTTCCAGTTTAGCCACCTAAGGTTTGGAGCATAGGAAGCTAACTTTAGTTTCATGTAATTTGTGTGTGTTCCAAGGGCATGAATGTGTGTGCACATGCATGCACATAGACCCCCAGTCCTCAGGTGGCATTCCTCAGGCTGCCATCCACCTTTCTGAGACCAGGTCTCTTTGCTGGCCCACACCATGGTGATTAACTCACTATGTTGACTGGTCAGTGAGCTCCAGGTTCTTCCCTATTTTTAATCTTCCTCATGCTGGAATTACAAACGTGTCCCACAACCATTTTTATTTTATTTCTATGGGGGTTCTGAGGACAGTTCCCCATGCTTGCAAAAAAGTACTTTAAACCCTGAACGATCTCCCCAGTGTTTATTGTAACATTTTCAAGTAGGAATTTAGATAGTCCTCCATAGACAGAGGCTCTGGTGCTGGACAGTACCATCTCAATGATCTAAAGGTTCCTGGTCACCTTCAATCCCAGTCAACCAGACCAAGCAACTCGTGAGTCAACTCTCACAAAATGTAGATGCCCCTGTGAAAGCACCCCTCAGTCTTAGACAGACGGGCCAGAAAAGCTCTGAGCAGAGTTCATGGGAACCGGCTGAGGAAATATGTGTGTGTTAACAGGAGTAGAAGGGTGGGAAGAGCAAAGGTCAACCCTTTAGCGTTCTGTGTCAAGTCCCGTACTCCCTGCCATGGGGCATTTCTGTCACTGTCGGCTTCAAGGCTTCAAAATGGAACAGATGGCTTGACTTTCCAGGACTCTGCATGCTGGGGAGGTACCTGAGAGCAGAGCGCAGCGAGAGCTGTCGGGGAGCAGCCCTGTAGAGACACTGGGGTGCAATCCAGGAAGTGAGGTGAGGGAGAGAGAAGCGATGCTGCACACACAGCACCAGGTTGCTCAAATCCCAGACGCAATTTGTGTTAATAGTGAGCTTGAGGTAAAGATGCATGCTTCAGCATTTCAGGAAACGTCCGCGCTTCTCGCAGAATGCACGGGGAATAAAGATGCTCCCCAAAGCCATCATTCCTCAACTCTATGCCATGGTTCCACTCAGCTTATTGGAGAATATGTTCTGGGCCCTCTGTGTGAGTGTGTACCTATGCATGTGAGGATGTGTGTGTATGTGTGTGTGTGTGTAAGTGTGGGTACATGTGTACTTGGGTATAGAGGCCAGCCTGAGGTTGTGTTCCTTAGGATACTGTTCTCGTTTTTAGAGACAGGGTCTCTCATTTTTACCCGGGACTCACCAATTTGACTTAACTGGCTGTGCAAAGATTCAGCTATCTTTGCCTCTCCCCCTGAAATTCGAAGCACATGCCACCACACCTGGCTTTTAAAAATGTAGATTCTGGGGATTAAACTCAAGTCCTTATGCTTGCAATGCAAGCGCTTAACTGTGTCTGTGGCATCTCTCTAGCCCAGGCGACACTGTCGCCTGTGAACTCGTCTCAGTGGAGCTGTTCCTTTGTAAGAATGCAACTCCCAGAAGTTGAGGATTTGAGAGACACTCCATTTTAATGACACCACCTGAGATAGCGAGCCGTTGGGATTTTGGTGCAATGGTGCACCCCTGGGGAGGCTGGCCAGCTTTGAATGCAAGCAAGTTCCGGTTGAGGGCATGTTGGCGGCAAAGGCCATTTTCCACATAAGCACATACCTGGAGAAGCACATCAGAAGCTGGTCTGACGCGCTGCTGGAACAAGATGCTGAGCGCCCGGTTCTGTTGTTCCAAGTCAAACACTCTGGTCTTCAACTTTACACACTCCTCCCTCAGGTCCTATGACAAACAGTAAGGAGGGAAAGGCAGTTTGACTGACAGATGTCTTTGCATATCACAGCCATAGTTCATATGATATCTCAGACACATTAGGGGAAAATACCATTCTGTTCTTCAGAGCACCCAGAAAAATAAGTCATGAAAAACATTTTCTTCCACAGGCTATTGTCTGATGGAATTGCTAGGATCAGGGAAGCATGATTGTACAAAAATAAATAAATAAAGCACCTTGAAATCAGAAATGCATTAATGTAGGCTGCTATTTTTGAAGGTAGTAAATCTTAGTAATATAAAGTCAATTTACGTTTCTACCCATGTATTATGTTTCTTCGCTGTCTTCATAAAAGCAATCATAAAGCACAAACCACAAAGACAACAATATTTTTACAGCAAATAAAGAACTGATGAACTAAAGGAACTACCACTTTAGATGGAACCTTCTGGTGTCATTTAGGGAAATGAGTCGAGAACCTCAGCATTGTGACTCCTGAAGTCATTGATGCATTTAGTGGGAAGTGGTAACTTTGAATGGAAGGGTGTATGTGTGTGTGTGTGTGTGTGTGTGTGCATGTGCTTCCATGTATATGCAACAGTATATACATATGCAGATATACGAGCACATGTATGATCATGTATGTGAAAGATGCATACTTGGGTGTTGTTCCTTAGGTGCCATCCATTTCGATTATGTATTTGTGTGTTTGTGCCCATGTGCCTGTGTGGCTGTGTGAGCATGTATGTGTGTGGAGGACCAAACAGGACACAAGGTGTTCTGCTCTATAACTATTTACCTTACTCCTTTGAGATAAGGTATCTCACTGAATGTCATACCTTATCTCATGATATATGCATGGAGGTGAGATAGGTGTGTATGTATGTAATGAGTATCTGTGGATGCATGCATGCTATAGTATGTATGGACGTCAGAGGACAACCTGGGTTGTTGGTCCTCACTTTCCACTTTCTTTGAGACAGGATTTCATTGCTTGCTGCTGACCCGAACTGGCTTCTCTTCCCTGAACCTTCCATTTCCCTGTTCAGCTTGACATGGGTTCTGGGGCATGTGAACACATCTGCACATACTTGAGAAGCAAGCACTTCACTCCATCTCTCCAGCCCTAACCTTCTCACGTTGTGACATGAGTTTGTCAGTGTTTACAACCACCTTGGGACACATGCAGCTCACACAGATTGGAAATACCGGGCTGACATGATAGCTATGGGAAGCCTGTCCTGTATCAACCTGCTTTGCACACAAGAGCTATAGGGCGGCTGTGGCTGAGTGTGAGCATGCTCTACCATGCTCTGCAGCACTGGCTCTGTGAAAGGGCGTGGGGCAAAGAAATCTTTCAGAGTATGGCTCCCTGCACCCTGCACACTCCTTTCATCTTTTCTAGTTAAATGTGTAAAGCCCATGCACAGAGTTTAGCTGATGCCTGTCCGCAGATGCACGCTTGGAATGCGGACTATAGGAAGACAATGCAGAGGCCAGAAGCAGGAGTATATGTATTCTGTCTGTGGGTGCACCACCATTTTTTAAAGCATTGAACCTCTGCTTATCGCCTATGCTAATTTCTGTTGTCAGCATGCACATAACACTCTGCTCCCAACACTAATTGTTTTCACTACTACTAATTAAGTAATTAATAAAACCCGACTGTGGGGTAGATAAATATTAATAGTGCCCATTGGCTGGGAAAACACATGCACTCTGATTTGCAGTAGGTAAAAGGAAATGCAAACTGAGAGGCGTGGGTTTGTAAGGAGAAATGGGGCCTGAGACCACAGCAGTGAAATTGCCTAGTAGCACAAGGGTAAAACCAGGCAGTTCTTCAGGTGGTAAGATAACAGAAACGAAGATGTCTTCTGCTGAGTTTATTTTCTTTTCATTGATTTTAGGAGGGGTGTGTGTTTAGTGTATGTGTGTGGGTTAGAGGAAAATTCATGGGAGTTGATTCTCTCCTCCCACCAAGAGGGTCCTAGGAACTAAACTCAGGTATCGGGCTTGGCAGGGAGCCTCCTTTATCCAGGGAGCCACCTCTCCGGCCTCTACAAGAGAGTTTTTATACAAACATCTGAATTTCAATGCCCACTTCTATTATTCAAGGAACAGTCAAGGTTAATTCGTAGAAACACCTTCGTGGAGCCTGGGGACAGTTTGATTGATAACCATTGGCTTGTCCAGCCCAGCATGGGGTAAGGAGAAGGAGATGCAGGACAAGATATCAGTCCATGGTCACTGACAGCAACTGAGCTCCTCTGGACGTTTGCTGCCTGTGTGGTCTTTAATGTTTTTATAATGCTCACAGAACCTGTGGGTAGCTGCTGTGTTAGTTACTTAAATTGCTGGAAAATATTCCTGACAAGAAGCATCTTAGGGAAATCAGAATGTATTCTGGTTCACAGTTTTTGAGGGTGGGGAAGGCGTGGGGACAGGAGGATGAGGCAGCAGGTCATACTGCATGCACAGGCAGGAAGCCAAGAGAGATGAACGCTGGTGTTCAACTAACTTGTTCCATTTCATTCGGTCCAGGATCCCAGACCATTGAAAACCACTGTCCACATTTAGATGTCTTCAATTAAACCAACGTAAAAACTCCCTCAGACTTGTCCAGAGGTTTGCATAGTAGGTGATTCAAGACTGAACATCACAGCCATTGCTGTCCTTTTCTGTTACCTCCAAGCTTAATAGAACACACGTGTGCCCATGTGCACACACAGAAAGACAACGTGAGGGAACTGAGACAGCAAAACAACCTTCCTTGACTGCTTCTGGGCTGTCTGGGCGGGAGGTGGCAGCTGTCTGTCTGCTTGTTCTGTGCTCAGGGTTGGAAGCCAATTGACATAAAGGACTAGGTGATATATTAGTATCTCAGCTGGGTAGCAGAGCAGCTGTTTAGACTCTGCCGGTTACAGAGCACCGACACCAAGACTGAGAACAGCTCCCTGGCAAAGCTGTTGGAGAGAAATGGCACTACATTATTCACATGCCAGAACCTGGCATTGTCACTAGTGGCAAAGGCTGGACCATCTATCTCCTCTTGGATTCCTTAAGCCAGACTTAAGCGTGTACTCTGCTCAAAACAGATGTGTGTTTCTTCAGATAGAAAATGGAAAAGGGGATAAGGAAATGTCTCATTTAGTAAAGTACTTGCCACACAACCATAAGGACCCAAGTATCATCTGCAGCACCCATGTAAAAAGGAGAGGCATGGTGGCAAGAGCCTGTGACCCCAGCATTGTAAAAGTGGAGGCAGGCAGATTACTGGGGCCCTCTGGGCAGCCAGCCTAGCCGGTGAGACACCTTCCCTCAACAAAAACAAGACATGAGAGAGGAGAGAGAAAATGAATTATGCAAAAAGAGTTTTTGGTTTCCACGTCTGTAAACTGAGACACCACATCTGTAAACTTGAGTTTTCAATAGCTCAGATGTGTCACTTGCTCCTTGAGTCAGGCCCCCCAAGCTCGTTTAGTCACGGCACTCCTCGGGGGCTTTCATTGATGTCCCCTTCTCAGCTAAGGTTTCCAGAGCTTCTATATGGAGAACTGTCTTTCCATGGAAAGGCAGGCCACACCCCAGATACACAGTCTTGACATCAGGCACCTAAAAGGCCAGGCAGGTAGTATGAATGCGTGCCTGAGTCAGGGTAAGAGGAAGCAACGAGTTTTGTGTGGCTAATGGAACAACCATCCTTCAGCACAAAGCCCTGATGTTAAGCCACTGTGAGTGTGTTTGTGTGTGTGGTGCTCATGTGTCCATTGTGGAGAGCAGAGGAGAGCTGGGGGTGTCATTCCTTGGCTGTGTTCCACATTTTAGTCTGAGAGAGGATCTCTTGATGGCCTGGAATTCGCCAAGTGTGTTAGGATGGCTGACCTAGCAGCCCCAGGGATCCACCTATCTCCAGCTCTCTCGCCTCTCTAGTGCTGGGATTGCAAGTGTATGCCACCGCACTTGGCTTTTTACATGGGTTCTGGGAATCAAATTCAGGTCTGCATGCTTGTAAAGACAAGCACTGATCCATCTCCCGAGGACCAGATTAAGCTGTCCTTAATCCATGGGATGGTGGAACAGTTTATGCAATTACAGGAAATGGAGCTATTATAAAACTAGTTGACAGCTAGTTATGAAATAAGGTTCAAAGTAAGATCCATTCTGAGACACCTTGTTTCCTAATTTATAGTGTGGCTCAACATACAGCAGGCCCTGAATGCTTTTGCTAGGGAACACGACAGCATTTCTAGATTTTTCTTAATGTTCACGGGCTATCTTGACCTTTTGTTTCATCCTCTGAGACTATAATTAGCTGTTGTGGTTTTATTTCTGTTGCTGTGATAAAATATTCTGATACAAGGCTACTTAGAGGAGACAAAGGTTCATTTAGCTTACAATGCCAGATTCCAGTGCGTTATTGTGAAGAAAGAGCTCGAGACAGCTGGTCACATCATGTCTACAGTCTAAATCAGGGAGAGATGATGCTACTGATAACTCAGTTACCTTCCCCCACTCCCACACATCTCAGGGCTCAGCCTAGGGGAATGGGCTGTCCACAATATGCTGGGTCCTCCTACACCAATCAATAACTAAAACAATGCCCCCCCACATGCCCACTGACCCTAATCTAGATAATTCTCCTCCCAGGTTGGCCCATGCTGACAGATGAAACCAACGAACACATGCAGCCTCTGGGTTTTAGCCTCTGTAGTGGCCTTCATCACACACCTTTCACTCATACAGATATATGTGGAAGGAGCCAGTATGTCCCTGAATGTTGAATGCTAACAAGTGGCCACAATGGTGTAGGGGTAAGACCATATACAGTTTCTGCCACTTTGTAGCAATTCCAATTGTGGACAAAGTGTTTCCCTATTCTTACACATGGTTGCACACTGAACAAAATTAAAAAGGACTCGAAACGTGGATTTTAAATATTGAATATATGTGGATGCTTATAAATGTACCCAGGGCCTTTTTAGTAACCGGATCTACAGAGGCCATTGCGGCAGAAGGGGACACAGATGGTCAAATGGTACCTCCCTGACAGCGAAATATGTGGGAGCATGAGGCTCTTTCAAGCCACAAAATTGTGTATTTTGTATTTGTCGTTCTATATGAATTACCCGCAAACTGGAATATATCATCTGCCAGCTTCTCTCTACGCCATGGAAGAAAAGCACCATGCAAGTGTCTGGATTCTCTGCAAGCACAAAGGTAAGCCAAGATTGTCTATAGAGAGCAAAATTAACTCCAGGGAAAATTTGATTTCTTCCAACTTTGGTATTAGTGGAAAGATATTGTTGGAGAAGCCAGAAGAGTTATATAGTCAGTAATGTGATTGACTTGCTGATGATAAAACGTACAAAGTGGTTTCTGACTTTATTTGCACTATGACTTGGCAGTACAAATGTCAGTGGGAAGTGCTAATATTGTCACTTTAGTGCTACTGATCAAAAGGAGAACAGGTTCTGTGCATGCGTGCGAGTTCATGTGTGTACAGATACATGTGTCTACAGGTGCACATATATATGAGTATGGGGGGACACCTCTGGTGCCATTCTTCGGGTGCTGTCCCTTTCTTTCGTACTTTGAGACTGGATCTCACTGAAACCTGGACCTTGCTGTTTAAGCTATGCTGTCTAGCCAGTAAGGCCCGGGGACCAATTTTGTCTCTGCTTCCCCAGCTCGTTGTGCGTCACAATGCCCAGCTTTATTTGTGGATTCTGGGAATCGAACCCAGGTTCTTCTCACATTTCTGCAAGAAGGCAAGCACTTTACCAAGGGAGGCTCTTCAGAGAAACTGAGTTCTTGATCAGTAGAGTATGTGAATATGTGGCAGAAAATAGGAACAAAATCCTTGGCTTCCTGTCCAAGTTGTTGGTCTGGGCCATTCTTGCCTGGTGGAAAAATGTTGGTTTGGGATAGACTTCAAAAGACCAGAAGCCATGGGAGAGAGGCTTTTGCGGGTCAAAAGAGATGACACATCCTAAAACTGAATCACTTAGGGCTGTAGAGGTGGCTTATCAGTTAAGAGCCTGTGCTCTTCCATGGGGCTGCGCTTCAGTTCCCAGCACCCATGTTGGTCAGCTCACAACTCTTCTGTAATTCTGTAATTCTAGCTCCAAGAGATTCACTTTCTTCTTCTGAACTCTGAGAACACTGCTCTCTCTCTCTCTCTCTCTCTCTCTCTCTCTCTCTCTCTCTCTCTCTCACACACACACACACACACACACAAACACTTATTCACACACACAACACACATGCATAACTTAAAAATGTAAAACATAAAAACATCATTCACCTATAACATCATACAAGGGTATGTGTGTGTTTGAGAGAAGGACAAAAAGGAGGGAGAGAAATCACCGTCAATTTTGGTCATATAACCTGGGCCAAGTACATCTGCCTTCGGAATTAATTTTTCTCATTTGCATGTGGGTTGCATTTATTTCCAATTTTTTGAGCTGTCTCATGTAGCTGAAGCTGGACTCAAGCCTCAAGAATGACCTTTAACTTATGATGTTCTTGCCCCCTCTCCTGCATACTGGGATTACAAATCCTGTGCCAGGGAGTCAGGTTTATGCATTGCTGGGGATACGAAGCAGTGTACACTAGGTTAGCACTCCACCACTGAGCTATAGCCACAGCCCTGTTACGCTCATTATTGAGGAGAATTCTTTGTCTTTTTGAAGCAATTTTAGAGTCCTTTAAGAACCAGGAGGCACGTATTTGGCAGAATGTGACCCTGTGGACTCCCAGAAACCCCAGCGTGACTTCCTGCTTGGTGAAATCCCTGGCGCACACCATCCAGGGGTAGCTTGTCTCTGTGTGCCTGGCAACCTACCTGCACTACAGTGGAGGATGTGTTTACCTCCTATTACTTGGATTTATGAAGCTAGTTTTTGGTGGCTGACCTAAAGGACCCTGCTTTCCTCTGTACTGTACCAGGCCCCCGAGGCATCATTAAAGAGACAAGACAAAGTGTTTCAAGAGCTATACATGGGGCTGCAAAGGCTTCCCTTCTCCGTTTTGCTGTGGAATAAAGTGAGCACAGAGTTTTCAACAAGTAGAAAACAGCTGAGAAATCAAACGGTTTGAAAGAAAAAGGTATCTAGGCACACTGTGGCAGGAATCTGGGTTTACTCACCATCTGGTTCTTGCCTTCTTCCATATTAAAAAACAGCCAGTTGTCCTTGACATCTACCTACAGCAAAGACCTATTTACCGGTTTTCACAGTTGTGGCTCTGTGTAAAGTCCTTTCAAGGAGATGTGTTATGACTTATGGAAGCTTCTAGATGTCATCGTACAAGACAGCTGGGGGCAAGTGGGATGGCTCATGGGTAACTGTCAAGCTGGTACCCACAAGGTAGAAGGAGAGAACCTCTGACTTGCATATTCATGCTGTAGTGTGCACAAACAAACCCACACATGTAGACAGGCCACAAGTAAATACAAGCAACGGTTGTGTTTTCTCTTTGCAGCTGGTAGACATGCTACCCTCTACAAACGATTCATTCCTTCTCTTCTGATGGCTGGAATGTGACTACAATGGCTGGAGCTAGAGTAGCTACTTTAGACCATTCATCATACAGGGGAGAGTGGGGCTCCATCTCACGGGAAAATGAGAGAAGTCAGAAAATATCAGCCCTGCACTGACTACCTAGAAACTTGTTTATGAGAAAGAAACAGGCTTTTAGCTTACGTAAGGCATCACTATTTTACAAATCTGTTGCTTACAAGAGAACCCAAATCTGAGTAGTGTACTTGAATGTCGTTATTTACACAATGCTGATATCATATGAAATAGTTAAAAATTACTTGCTAAAGGAGAAGTAACAGATGTCTAGCAAAAAATGCCATCACGGTTTGTATGTGGTACAAATCTGAATAATATTTAAGAGTATCTGTGAGAACGGCAGACATTTGGCAAATTTCTTGTGTATTAAAGACAAGGTGGCACAGTGACTTTGTTCTTCCTAGTCGTATCTTCCAGGACATGATGTGGAAGCTAGCAATTCTTTCAGGAAAGTTTATATTTTGCAGAAATTGTTAGAATAAACAAAATCTGAGAGTCAGTGAGAGATGGCTAAAATGGGAATTGCTGAACAAAATGTACCAAATCTGTCAAATCTGGGCAACTGTGTATTTACTTCCTCTGGCTGTGATGGGTAATACTGACTGTCCACTTGACAGGATGTAGGATCACCTATGAGACCTGCCTCTAGACAAGTCTGTGAGAGGGTTTCTAGACTGAGTGTACCAAGGTGGGAAGACTCTCCTGAAATGGGGGGAACCGTTCCGTGGGAAGAGGCCCTAAGCTGAACCTGAAGGAGAAAGTGAGCTGAGCACCATCACGTCCCTCTGCTTCCTCACTGCATGAGATGAGACCGGCTGTTCATGTTCCTGCTGCTATGACTTCTGCACCATGATGGGCTGAACACTTAAACTGGAACGACAACAAACACTCTTTCCTCAAGTATCTTTGGTCAAATATTCTGTCACAACATGATAAAAGTAACAAAATGTCCTGAGGTCAGTGTGTAGTCAGGCAGAGAGAGGATCAGAGCTTTTCTGTCGATTTTGTACTGATCCAAAATGACTCCCAAGAACCAGATCCCCTCCATGATCTTGGGGTGTTATTTACATGCCCATGACACAGAAAAAGGACTCAAGGCTTTAAGGAAGTAGAACAATTTTCTAATTTCAAAGACCTTTGGTTGAGGCTTAGGCCATGTGGGGGTTTGAAAGAAAAAGGCACCCTGAAGGGTGGGGCACTATTAGGAGATGTTGGAGTTGGTGTGGCCTCCTTGGAGAAAGTATGTCACTGTAGAGGCAGGCTTTGAGGTCTTATATATGCTCAAGTCATGCCCAGTGTCTCTGACCTCTTCCTGTTGACTGGGAGTCAAGATGCAGAACTATCAGCTCCTTCTCCAGTACCATGTTTGCCTGTACTCTGCCATGTTTCCCACCATGATGATAATGGACTAAACCTCTGAACTGTAAGCCAGCTACCACAATTAAATGGTTTCCTTTATAAGATCTGCCATGGTCATGGTGTTTCTTCACAGAAAAAGAAACTTAACTAAGACAGGCCTTTTTCAATGCTGTCCCTAAGACCTTCAGATCTTAGGAACTCGAATGACATACCAACTTATTTAGTTAGCAAAGAGTCTGCTATTCCTTTTGGGGCCTGGAAATCTTTCACTTTTAAATGTTTTTGTGTTTGTCAGTGTAACTGTCAACCTGACCCAACCTAGAGTCACCAGGGAATAAAGTCTTAATGATGAACGATTTAGATTAGAGTGGTCTGTGGGCATATCTATGGGGAGTTTCCTTGACTTCTACATGATATGGGAAGTTCCAGTCTACAGTGGGCAGCACCATTCCCTAGACAGGGACCCAGAAGTAGAGGAGAAGACAAAGCTAGCCGAGAGCAAGGAGGAAAGGGGCCTTGCTTCCTCTGATCTTGACTGTGGGTACAAAACTGTCAGCTTCTGCCTTGACTTCTTTGATTTTTTCTCAGACGATATGTCACAGCAACAGCAACAAAAAAACAAGGACAGCTTCCTTCTAATTTCCCAAGAGCTTAAATTATATGAATGCATTAGCTTTTTGTTGATATCACTTCTCATGCAATGCACATGTTTGCAGCTCCAACCTAAGTAAACAGATAGCAAAGTATGACCACATCTTGGCAGACTTAGGAACACTCCATACACAGAAGCACTTTGAAGTAAAAGGCAGAGGGCAGCTTACCTTTTGAGTGAGTAGAGCACGGACGACTTGGTTGGCTACCTACAGCAAGAGGAAGAAAGTTGGTGTCCGTTATAACAGACATTCTCCAAATGCAGGCTCATTTGTCAACAAATTTCCCACAGCTTCCAGCCTGCAATGAGCCCCTCGTATCCCTCTTCTCTCCACCCGTATAAGAGTTCTCTTTTCAAACAAGGATGTCCTTCTGGGAAATATTTTGCTCTATCCAAAGGTGACCTTGTGGCTAATTAAGATGGTTTGGCTGGGAAGGTAATTCACACCTTGACTTTCACGTTTCCATATTTGGGGAAATAACCTCCTTTCATATGCAAACTACTCCATGAAAGCTAAACCACAAAGCAGTGAGAGACACCATCCTAATGATCTGCACTGTTCCCAATCTCACTGGTTTATCGTCTCCTTTGGCTCTCCTTTCACTCCTTTCCCGTACTGTTCCTCTGTCTAAAATCAATGGCAATACAGAAAGGCAGACAGATGAGAACGGGGCAGTCCATTTCCTGCGTGGCCCATGTCCCTCCTCTGTCTTCCCCTACATTCTCCTTTCGTGTTTGCTTCTTATAATAGAATCTGGTGGTTGCGAACTTATTCCACAGCAGAAGGATCCCCGCTTTGACTCTGGGGCCTGGGTACATCCTAGCTCTTTTACTCCCATAGGACAAAGTTCTAGCCAACAATATATAAGGAGACTATTTTTCTTGTATGTAATAGAGTCTCTAAAAAGAAGGGAGCCTGGCTCACCATTCCTTTCTTCTGTATGGGGTCTGAAAGTGATGGCTGATAGAACTCAACTTTATGGCCAGTGGGGATATCTTCAAAGACCAAATAATAAAGTCACCTGCCATATGCTATAATGAGATTATGGAGTCAGTTTGATATCCATCAGATGAACAAAGAAAATGTAATATATCTATACAATGGAAAATTATTTAGCCATAAAGAATGAAATCTTGTTGGTAGTAAAAAATAGATACAGGTGGAATCACCACGTTCAAAAAAATAATTCAAACTCAGAAAAAATAGAAAATAACATGTTTTCTCCTATGTGTAGAATCTATATTTTTAAGAAAGACATGAAACTGGACAGGAAGAGAAAGAGAACCAAAGGATGGAGGAAGGGAGACAAGACAGAGTAGCAGTGAGATAGCTATGGTCAAAAATGTGTTCTGTGCATGGATGCAAATGTCAGTCATAACAACACCTACCACTTTGTATTCTCCATATATCCCAATTTAAAAAGTGACTGACAACAAGTACTACATATTAAGTCCATTTAGGTAGAGAAAGCACAGAATCAATCTTGCCAAGAGTTCCATTGTCTACTGCTGAACTTCCATTGAACCAGTGTACTATTGAGTTTCTTGCAACATACAGCAACCATAATTTTCAGTATTGTATTATTACTGTTTAGGCAAGGTGCCTGATCTTGAACTCCCTATGTAGCCAAGAACGACCTAGATGCTCCTCAACAGAAGAATGGATAAGAAAATGGGGTACACTTACACAACTATTCAGAGGTAAAAAATAATGGCATCTTGAAATTTGCAGGCAAATGAATGGATCTAGAAAAATCCATTAACACAGATCCAGAAAGACAAATATAATATGTACTCACTCATAATTTCCTTTTAGACATAAAGCAAAGAAAATCTAGCCTACAGGACACAACCCCAGAGAAACTAGACAACAATGAGGACCCTAAGAGGGACATACATGGATTCACATAGGAAGGAGTAAAAGGCAAGATCTCTTGAGTAAATTGGGAGTGTGGAGGTCATGGAAGAGGGGAGAAGGGGAGAAGGGAGGAAGGGAGGACAGTGGACAAAAATGTATAGCTCAATAAAAACAATAAAACAAAGAAAGCAAAAAAAAAACCGTGTCACACAGTTCACATATGTTATCACTATGATGATTCTCAGATTCAGCCAGAGATTGGGGTGCATGCTTTCATCTATTTTTGCTCTGGGTAACACATTTATTTGGGGGATGCTTGGTTCTGTGTGCCTGATTCTAATCATGGAATGCTTTGAGTGTCAATGTTTTCATAGGGCTTAATTGTTTCTTGACTCAATATTGACAAAACAAGGCATCCTTCTTGACAGTTGGCTACCAGTAAATCTCAGAGAAAATTAAAGCATAAGCTAGCGTGGAGATTTGGGCAGGAGGCATTTACTCCATGAGAAGTAAATAGTTAGAATCAAGACTACCCATAATTTATTAGTTTACAGCATATGCGTAAAGGGTACTTTGCCCGGTAAAACCTTTCCAAATTTACCTTGCTGACATTAAATTAAAATGAAAAGTTTTTCGTTGAAATCAATAATAGTCTTGGAGAAAATAGTATCTTTCAGAGCTCTGGATACATTTATGTGTGGGGTTGGGTGTAGTTGCGTGGGTGTGCATGTACCACATTCATGGGGGCGAGAGACCACCATCAGATGTTTGCCTTAATGGCTCTCCCTCTTAGTTTTTGAATCAGGGTCTTTCACAAAAGCCATAGCTTACTGATTTGTGCTAGACATTCTGACCAGGGGCCTGCCTCTCTCCACCCCAGCACTGTGCTAAAAAATCACACAGAAATGCACCTGTTGGTTTATGTTGGCTCTAGGGATCAAACTTAGGCTTCTGCAGAAAAATACTTTACTGACTGAGACCTCTCCCAGCCCCAAATCTGGGGAGGTTTTAAACATTCATTCCCATTTATAAGTGGCTGAGAGTTTAAAGTCGAACAATACATCATCTCTTTTACTGTTGGCACATGAAGGAGAGTAGAAGGCTTGAGCTGTCTATGCAGGCAGAGTTGGAGAACAATATACGAAAGTTAATTCAGACCATAAATAATTTACTTAAAAAAACCCTCAGACTCGGATTTGATTTACATGCTCATAAAACTGCCGAATATCAATATTTTCCTTTCTTCCTCCAAACTGGTTCCTCTCTTAAGCCATTCTGTGTTAACAGTGGTCACATAAAATGGCTGTATCTATGATTTAATGGGGGACATAGAGTAATATCCTAACCGTAACAGCCCACGGGAGGAAAAGCTCTGTATCTCTGCACTCCAGCTCCTAGCCCGCCCAGTGGGTATTCTCACTCTGTATTGCATAAGTTTCCCTCTGGCATGTTCTTTGGACAATTGTTTGTCCTATCTGAAAATTGGACGATATTTTTTGTAGCTGCTGACATGAAGGTGAAATAACCAGATGGACTCACGGGTGCTCTGTGGGAGGGAGGTATGAATGCTTCCCTCTTTTCTGTCAGTGGAGATGGCTTCTCGGGCTCCTTGCTGTGCTAACAGCCACCCCTCCCGGGTGTATCGCTGAGCTGGTGTTAGGAGCCGGTACCTTCAGTTTCTGATGGGCTCACATGATGCTGCCCAGGATAGGCCCCTACCCATAAGGCTCCAGTAATCTGCCCTCAGCTCTTGGGTTGCAGATAATCACATCCTGCCAGGCCCAGTTAATGAGAACAAATAACTTCCAGGGGAACCTGGCAGCTTCCTCTCAGAAGACAGGCAGAAGAGCAGCTGGCCTGAGCCAGAGGGATCTGAGGCACACACAGCAGAGCTGACAGCCCTTCTGCCTCTGGGTTGCTGGACAAACTTGCCCAGGTTTGCTGTGGAGACCTCCCAGCTTTGGGCCTAGTAGACAGTGCAGATCTGTTCCACTCCTCCTCTGTGGAAATTCTGTCAGAAAACTGACGTTCCCACCCACATGGTGCCTTAGTGCTCCCTCCCGTGAAGCACCAAATGAAGGCAAGGCTTCCTCTGTCTCTACCTCCCCAGCATGGGGACTGTAGATGCTTGCCATCCTGCCTGGCTCTTTTATTTGTTTGGTTTTTATGCCGTTGGTCCTTTTTCCTTTAGGCGCTTACCTTCCCGATACAGGCAGGTAAGATTGTTGACTTTTCTGTTATTGGACTCCAAAAGAGTCCTCCCCTGGGCTGTCTGAGGGACCACAGTAGTGGGTTCAGCCAGTTCTTACTTAGTTGACAAGGCCACAGGGCTCCCCCGGGGAAGAGGGCTAGAAGCAGCAGACTAGTCCTTAGAGGAGGATGAAAAGTCACCACACCTAGGCATCCCTCCCCTGTTTCCTGCTGCTTGCCAGCCTCCCCTGCTCTTTTGGGGATTTCGTCTTACAAAGCAACTCTGATGTCAGCAAAGTAGCTACAATCTAGTCAAAAACGCACATATTTGGAAATACTCTTTGGAGGGATTTCCCATCCTCTGGAACATTGGTTACTATACAGAGGCAGATGGGGACAAGAAGGAGATTATTGGGATATGGTTACTAGAAAGGCTTGGGTCTAGGGCTGTGGAGATGGCTCAGTCACTTGTCTTGTAAAGATGAAGGCCTGAGTTCTCCCCTCAGACCCTACTTCTACAAAGCCAGGCATGGGACTAGGGGATTGACCACACACAGGTTACAGTAAAGCACCTGCTATACAAGTGTGAACACCAAGTGTGGAAACCCAGAAACCCATGGAAATGACAGGTGGGTATGGCGGCCCTTCTGTAATTCCAGCCTTAGAAGTAGAAGAGAAGGGATCCCCAGAGCAAGCTGGCTAGCCAGACCAGTCATGTTGGTGATCTATGGTTTTGATTGGGAGATTCTGACCCAATGAATAAGGAATAAGAAAAATTGAGGATGATTCCAACATCAACCTTGGGTTCATGCATGCACTCAAACCCATATGTATCTATGCATATGAAAAATCCATATACATATATACATATACACATCACACATGGAGATACATTAAAAATGGAGAGAAGAATCAAAGTGTAGTGGCACAGACTTAAAATCTTAGCACTGGGGAGGTGGAGACAGGGGCATACCTAGGGTGGTCTGGCCAGCCAGCCCAGTCTACTTGGTGAGTTCTAGGCAGAGAAAGACCCTGTCCCAACAAACACTGTGACCAATACACCCGAGGAACAACACCTAAGGTTGACCATTGGCCTCCACATGCATATGAACACATATATATGTACTCCCACACACGTACACATATATAAACATACACTTCAGGCCCCAGATAGATTGTGTTGTTGACATATACTGGTGTGCAGTGAATGGAGGATAGTGCGACCTTCTTCATTCATAAGACACGGGAGCGATCTGAAGTTGTGGGGAAGTGTGAAGAGATGACATTGTCTGAGAAGCCACATAGGCAGGACCAAATGCACAGTGGCACTCCATCAATGGCAAATGCCAGTCAGGAAAGGAACCCCAAGGACAGGTCACTTCTGTCCTGTCAGACTTGAAGAACAATAGCTTTTATTTGTAAAAGCATGAAGTGTGTGCATGCGCCCATGACACGAATGCAGAAATAAATACACACCACTAAGCATCTGTTGTATTCTTCTCCTTGTTTTTGAGGGTTGAATTTGGAGACAGGGTCTTATGTAGCCCAGTATGGCCTCAAACTGTCCATGTTGTGGTGGAACAATTTTTTTTGCACACTGTGAAGATGTATTTCTGCCAAGGCACCATCTGATTGGTTTAATGCAGAGCTGAATGGCCAATAGCTATGCAAGAAGAGGGTAGGCAGGACTTCTGGGCAGAGAGAAAAGAAGGGGAACTGACTCTCGGTATGGGAGGCACGAGAGGAGACAGACAGGAAGCAGGACATGCAGGAGAAGAGGGAAGAGCCACGAGCCATGGCAGCATGTAGAGCGACTTAGAAAGGAGCCGAAGCTAAGGCCGAGCTTTCTTAATTAATACAAATGTCTCCATGTTGTTTTTTATGAGCTGGTAGATCAAAGAAAAATCCATCTACACTCTATGGTCAAAGATGACCTTGACTGTGGTGTTGAGAGTACAAGTGTGCAACAAGACACCCAGTTTACGCACTGCTGGGAATTGAGCCCTGGGCATCGTGTATGTTACGAATGTGCTCTACCCACTGAGCTACAGCCTCAAACAACTTTCTTTTCTTCTGTGTAATAGCCTCGTCAGATAAAATGAGGGTGCTCCACCCTTCCTATCCTAAAGGATAGGACAGCTGTGCTGGTGTTTGACCCTGGAGTCTTTCCTAAGCAGAGTCCGTATGGTCTCTTCAAATCAAATTGGTCTTTAAGTATGTGTACGTTCCTCCTTCCCATTGTTTATTCTTTGGACTGTGTAGGGCTGGAGCATAATAGATGCCTGTTTACCTCTGAGGCGACAGAGGAAGGCATTCGTTTAAACGTGTATGTGGGATTGCAAGAAAACAATTTGGAAATTAATTTCCTGCTGTTCCCTCTCCATTCACTCTGTTAGTCATTTAACAAACATGCGTTAACACTTCATGGGGACTAAGGATCATACCGAGCCCTGGAGAAATAATGGCAAACAGAATGGAGGCACTGCCTCAAGAGGGCAGCCAGCCCCGAGGAGCCAGGCATGCACTCGACTGGGCACCGGAAACCCCCAGGAGCAGGCTGTGCTCCTCTGGCGTAATGGAGATGGTCATTTTAAAGATGCAAGACACTGATGTGGGATGTGCCTGAAAGTGTCCCTGTAAAGATTCCTGAGTGAGTCCGATCTTGGTACGTAGCACACACACACACACACACACACACACACACACACACACACACGCAGTGAGAGAGAGACGCAGACAGAGACAGACAGACAGTGTCTCATATAGCCGAGGCTGGTCTAGAACTCAGGATATAGCCAAGCATAACCTTGGACTCCTAATACTCCTGATTCCACCTCCCAAACACCGGGGTTCCAGGTATGGTCACCACAATGCCTAGTTTGTAGATTTTCATTAACTCAGAAATAATCACAAATTCCCCTTTCCATGTGAGCCCAAGGTTCCCTATCACTATATCCAGGCTTGTTTCCAGTGCGTCACTCTGTAAACGTTCCACTTGGTTACAGTATACACAAGCTCTCCCTATAGCAGTTCATAACCTTGACTGAATATTATAACCCCGGAGGGCTTTAAAAACATGAAGACCCAGGCTCCATGCCAGAGCAGAGTCAAACCAGATCTGGAATAGGACATAATATAGCCAGCAGAATATTGAAAGATTCCTAGGTTCGGGGCTTGGCAGATGGCTCAGTCAGTAAAGTGCTTGCCAGCCAAGTATGAAGACCTGGGTTCGAATCCTAGCACCTACTGAAGACACAGAGCATGACAGCGCATGTCTGTAATCCCAGTAGTGCGGTGGTGGACACAGGAGGATTCCTGGGGCTTGCTCACCAGCCAGTGTAGCTTAATCTGTGAGCTCCAGATTCGGTGAAAGAAAAAAAAAAACGAGGGGAAAGGTGACTGAGGAAGACAGCATCAACCTCCGGCCTCCACATGATGTACACCCCCCCCCCCACACACACACACTTCTCCTGACAAATTCAGCTGTAGGTAGTCATGAGAGCTACCTGCTCTTCTGGACCCACACCCTGACTGGCTCTTGCTCTTGCTGAGATGCCCTCTCCAAGCCCGCCCCTTTGCTGCTGCCCTGCCTCTCTCCTCCTACCCACTGCTGGCTACTGTCCATTCCTCAAGTTCCCACTGCACCCGGCAGCTTCTCTGACCCTCTCTCTAACCGCCTCACTTCTGCTAGTCTAAGGTTTCCATGCCGGAGTCCACATGGGGTGACACTCAATGCAGGTTTCTCAGATGCCACTGAACCCACCTCAGGCAATGCAGCGGTCAAAGGATGCTCTCATATCGATTTTATACACATATTGTATCTCTGTGTGTGGAACAGCTGGTCTGGAAGGAACTGTGGCTAAGGCAATACTGTAGCAGTATTCACCACCTGGTAACAGACTGCTGGTCAAATATTTAGACTGAGAAAGTACAAATTGAATCACAAAGACTTCCAAACTCCCATGAAGAAATGAGGGCAATCTTTGATGTGGTTTTTCTACCCCAACGCCAAGAAGCAAGAGAAGTGAAGTGCGTGTGTGTGTGTGTGGTGTGTGTGTGTACGTGTGCGTATGCTTACCAGGTCATGGTACGTGTTATGTATGTGTGTGTTGGGGAGTAGGACTGTAGGAATTTCTCACACTATATATGAGGGGTATATGTGTATCTGCACATATGTGTGTGGTATATGTATCCATCAATGTTATGTGTGGAGGCAATGTGCCTGTACATGAGTATGTGTGTTTGTGTGTGTGTTTGTACATGGGCCAAGGTATGTGAGAGTATGTATCTTTCTAGGCATATGTGTGTGCAACCATCTATGAACAATATCTACCTATTTCTAGTAAACACGTTCTTTTAGTAGAAGCACAGACAGAATTTCAGATTCCCCAGTGTTCTCCAAAATCCCAAGCAAGTTTTCCATTTCCCAGAAAACAAGCACGCGGGCCAGAAGAATTGAGGGCGCTCTGAAGTCACGCCGTCCCCATCAGCGTCTGTTTTACGGAACATAGGAGCAAGGAAATAACTTACACGAGGCCTTACCTTGTTAGTTGGACTAATTAGTATAAAAAGCCTCGGAAAGAATTTGCACTACGCATTATTACTACACGGAACTGCCCCTCTGAGGGCATTCTCTTACAAAGCCTGGAAACAGACAGTCTAGCCCGTGCAATTAGTTACAGAACAACAGGCATGTGTAATCAGAGGCTGGGATTCATGAATACAAAACGTTTGTGTTGTTCAGAGGTGGCTCTTTGTTGTAAATCACCTTGCTGGCAACTGCTAATTTCTGCAATTAGGAGCAGAGGGACTTGCTCCTCAAAAATCCTGCTTTCAGTGGAACCACAGCAAATGAATTCAATGGGGAAAATTTCGGTTTTCCGAGAGAAGCCCACATAGCACAGGGGTGGGGGATGCAGGGGAAGTAGATGGCTCTTTCCGTGCACGTATGCACATTTGTGTCTGTATGTGCTTGCACGCCTTTGCGCTCGCTGACATGAAGAGCTTTCCTCCGTTACTTCTCCAGCTCAAATTGTTAAGACAGGGTTTCTCACTGAACCTGGCGCTCACTGATTCAGCTGAACTGGCTGACCAGTGAGCCTCAGGGATCCTCCAATCTCGGCCTCCACAGCACTGGGATTATGGGTGTGCACAGCTACACTTCGCTTTTGAGAAAGGTTCTGGGTGTCTGTACATAGGTCCTCATGCTTGTGTTTTACAGACTGAGCCATCTCCACTGGCCAGACTCCAGTTTCCATAGAGAAATTCTGTGAGCTTTGAGCTGGATGAAGAATGACCCAAGGGATACCATGGTAAGTACACAGCACTGTGGTCTGAGCCCATAGATCTGACTTCTGAATACAGGCCACATCTCACTGGGAATCTCTGTGCAAGGGGGAAAAGTGCAACTTGGCTCATCAATACTTTTAGCCCAGGGGGATTATTGGCTCCTTTAAATAGCCTTGCATCTGTTTGGTCTTTCTTGCCCTGGACTTGGACTGGACTGAGGGTAGGGCTGAGGAAAGCTGAACTGGCCTCACCAGACCCTAAGTCTGAGTGCCAGCTTTTATGACAACAACTTTCCTGATTGCTTTACCTTTGGATACTGGAATGATTGCTCTGTGTGTGTGTGTGTGTTCGTGTCTGTGGGTATGAGCAGTGGCCAGAAGTCAACCTCAGGTGTCATCCCTCAGGTTCTAACTGTATTATTTTTCATACACAGTCTCTTATTAGCGTGCTATTCACTGAGTAGCTAGCCTGCCTGGACAGTGAGCCCCAGGGACCTGCCTGCCTTTGCTTGCTAAGTGCTGGGACTGTAGGTCTGGCCCCATGCTTGGCGTACTACATGGGCTCCAAGACTCAAACCCAGGTCCTTGTGCATATTTCATGCACTGAGCTCTCTTCCCAGCCCCGTCCTGGGGTTTTTGATTACTGACAGGGCAGAGGGTTATGGACACTAGCAATTTACATGGCTAGAAATCTTAAACAACTGAAAGACTGAATATAAGGGAATTTTAAGGGACATCTGGAGAGTTCTACAACAACATGCAAGTACTAAGTGCCAAGGCAGAGTGGTCAGCGGTCTGAGGCCATGACTGCAGAGGCAGTGTGCACAGACACCATCAAGAGTCTGCTAACACACAAATGAGGGACGTTCTTTGAGTGGCACCAGGGTTCTGCGGGGTAGGCATGAATCCTGAGATTCATACCAAGCTCCTGGACATGGCTCACATTGTAGGGCTAGACAGCATATTCTTAACAACCACTGGTGTGGGGCTGAGGCTACAGACCAGCTGGCACTGCTTCCATTCCCCATACCACATAATCCAGGCATTACGGCACATGCCTGTAATCCTAGAACATGGGAGATGGAAGATCAGGAGTTCAAGGTCATTCTTGGCTACACAGTGCATTCTACACCAGTGTGCACAAGCACTGGTGTGGGACTATCCCAGCCAAGGGGAGACACACCACTGGTCTTGGATTATCCCAGCCTAGGGGAAACACTGGTCTGGACTATCCTAGCCCAGGAGAGACACTGGTCTGGGACTATCCCAGCCAAGGGGAGACACTGGTCTGGACTATTCCAGCCTAGTAGAGAAGACAATTGTCTGGACTATCCTAGCCTGGGGAGACAATGGTGAGGGAATATTCCAGCCTAGGTGAGACACTGGTGTGGGAAAACCAAAATAGCCAAAACATTCATCCTCAGAAGGTGGAGATTCCACTAGTCTGAAGGAAGAGAAAGATGGCAGTAGAATGGTTCTAGCTAGGTTCTGGCTATAGTATTCTGGCTTGTGTACTTCATGGTCCACCCTTTCAACTTCTAGGACAGTGTCAAAGGAGAGAGAGGATGGACTGGATCGGGAACGTGAGAATATCAAAAGGAGTTCACTGGAAAACATTTATCTGTCTGTTAGCAAGGAGAAAAAAAATTGAAGATATTGGCTATCCCACAAGTAAAGTAATGGAACAAGATAACATGCAATTTTTCTAAAATCTATTCAGCTACACTCTAATAATCTTCCAACAGAATCTCACAGATTGTGTGAGAGTTTTAACACACTGGGGCGATGTTTAAAGAAGTTATGCCATTTAAATAATGGCTCCCATCATGGAGTCCCTGAGGAGAGCTTTACCACGTGGCCAGTGGACCATTGTGGTGAGAAGCAGCAGTGTGACCGGCTCCTCTGCCTAACAGTGGGAGAAGGTGATGGGAGTTTAGGGGCTCTGAAAAGGCTCCAGTCCCCTCCCCCACCACCATTTTTGTTCTTATTTTGCCATCATTATCGGATAATATTTATTGAGCTTACTCATGCGTGGGGCTCTGTCTTCTTCCACTGCACTCAAATTTTCTTCCTGACTTCCCTTTTTCTTTTTGCCTTGTGCTCAATCTGCTGATTTCCCCCCTCGGGTTGCCAACTGTGAACGCTGTCCCCGCCCACTCAATCAGCGATTCACTGCTCAGAGAAGGCATCCAATTGCACACACTGCGTGCCCACATGTGGCTCTTCCTCACTCAGGGCCAAGGACCGCACTGCGTGGACAGAAGGAATCGTCCTAACAGTGACTGGTACCCCAAGTGTGTGCAAGGATGGAAGACAATTATTCCAAGGAACCACACATGCCCTGGGAAAGTTACAGGGGAGGGGAGGGAAGGAAGACAGGAACAGAGTGGAGAGAGAGGGAAGGGAGAGAGAGAGACAGGAGAGGGAAAGGAAAGGGGAGAGAAGTGGATAAAGGAGATGTAGGGCACATCTATGGGGAGGGGATCCATGGGGTGGGGGGAGAGGCTGAGAGACCAATGTATCTCAGGGGACATTGTTTACAGCTTCCTTGGGGAAAGCCTTACAATTCCGTGTAGCATGGAACTCACGTGCCCTCTGACCCAATTAAGATCCTTAACAAGCCCTGCGTCTCCCTCTTACCCCGCCCTCTCGGCCCTCTTAGGGGCCTTACCTCATCAAGACATCTCTCATACTGTTCTCTTTGACTCTCGTTTTCCAGTGCCAGTGCCGAGTTCTCCGCCTGCAGTAAGAGACAGAAATAACAACCATAAATCAATGGAACGTTGTGTTATGTGACAACTCATTCAATATGGTTGCTAAATATACCTCCCCAGGACCCCGGGTGATCTCTCAGAAGTACCTTTGACAGGTTTGCTCTAAGTACTATTATAAGTATCGCAGGGATGACTCTTGTCTTACAGGCTCGCTCGCTCGCATACATTATGAGTCTAAGAAATCGGAACTTGATATTCTGAGCAAGTAGAAAATCAAATCAGGGCCGTGCAGGAGTGTTCCACAGAAAGATGCCAGTATTTGTCTTATGCTATGAAAATGTAAATGTAAGAAACACCTAAATCCACTCCTTTAGGACCTGGCATAGTCTCAGCCTAATACTTGTTGAGGCCACACACACACACACCACACACACATACACACACCACACCCCCCCCCACACACACACACATACACACACACAAACACACACACACACCACACACATACACACACACATACACACACACATATACACACCACACACACACACAAGAACATAAGATGACAAGGAGAAAGCCACACCTTGAACGGTCCTCATGGATCTGTCTGACCACCCTCATTAGAGCCCATTAGAACTTTTGTGCTCCCTAGAGCACATGGGCTTGGGGGTGTTGACATGCTACCTTAGTTTCTTTCACTGTTGCTGGGATAAAAACAAGCTGACAAACCTCAGGGAGAAAAGACTGATTCTTGTTCATGGTTTAGGTGAAGTCCATTATGGTGGGGATGTCAAGGCAGCGCCATGGGTGGGTTATGGGGAATCGAACTCAGGTCCTTATGTTTGCACAGAAAACACTGTACTGACTGAGCCATCTCCTCAGCCCAGAAAGGAGCACTCTTAATCAGTTTGCTGAGTGTATGTAGTAGGCTTTAGTGTGTGTTCTTGACGGCTTCTCTCCATCTGATCCAGGAGTTTTTGTTTGGTAATACATGCACATGTGTGTGTGTGTGTGTGTGTGTGTGTGTGATGATCAACATTTAGTCACATCCTCTCCTTCCTTCTTATCATTTTCCTGCACCATGAAGGCAGGTCTCAGACAAGCCCCATTTATCCTTTGCATGTGTGTTAAGATGCTCTTGTGCACAACCACAGGCTAGTTATCAGTTTCCTGAAATACAATATACGCTACGGTAATGTGGTCCACACTTGTTCCAGTTTCAGCCCTGAACTGATCATACCCTCTAGAGCCAGTTCTTCTAGTCCACAATTCTTGTTAATAGCCAGTGGTCTCTGATATGAACAACTCCCGATTGTATGCTTGTGATTTTTCTCCCCGCCCACTCCTCCTTCCTTCCCGTTCTTTTCCTCTCATCCCTTCAACTCCCTTCTATTCACTTCCTGTCCTCTCTTCCCCTTTCCTCCCCACCGACCCCCTTGGCTTCTTCCTCCGACCTCACCATCTTTATTTCCTATCTCTAGAACCCGTTTTCAGCAGTGAGATCTGGGCTCCCAAAGGCAGTATTTTTACTAGCTTGTTCCACCCCTGCAGTGCACAGACAACTGTTACACCATGAAAATCCACGCTAAGCAGAGGTGAGCATATGTTCTGTTTCTAGAGTGAGGGTATTAATGAAAATTCTCTGCCCAAAGGTGACCAGGCCAGCTCTCTGCCTCCCATCCGGTGTCCATTATGTAATTCATTTGTTTCTGACAGTGTTCAAATTTAATTTCCCCTCTTTCTGATTTCATGTTAGTGTTCTGAATATTTTAAATACTAGCATGATTTCAGAAGTCAAGGCTACACTGAAAGGCGCATGCTCAGTGAGACTCCCTCCCTCACTCTTTCTGTGCACCTCTTTTGTAGGCTCGTTAGCAGGGTTCGCTTTCTCCCGTTTTGCTTTTTTCCAAGTCTTCATTAAACAGTGTCCTTTGCCCCCTCTCATCAGGACATATTCAGACGTGATTCTCCCCTTTCTCTACTCTTCTCATCAGTACATCAGATATAAACATTCTCCTTTACCTTCACACAGGATCCATGGATTGACTGCCTGACTGAGAGCATGTGCACCTTCACATGTGCCTGTGCACCTTCATATGTGTGCTTGTGT
>JABTXL010021306.1:13886639-13924230 GCA_025134845.1 Neodon shergylaensis
TGCTATGTCAGGAACCCGAATTCAGTCCTGAAAGCTAATGTATGAAAGAGGAACATGGTGGCATGCACCTGTAATCTCAGCACGAGGAAGGCAGAGACAGTGTGCACCTGTAGTTAGAGCTCGCTAGGCAGCCAGCCCAGCCTTCTTGGTCAGTGCAGGTCTGTAAGAGACCCTGTATCCAAACCAAGGTGGACACTGCATGAGACATGGCACCTGAAGTCGACACATGCACAGGCATTTGTACACTATACAAATAAGCACATGCATATGCATACACACACACACACACACACACACACAATGAAGGACACCAATTATTCAGCTAAAACAACTTCAACTTCAAAGCTTAAGGTATCACAGATTACAAGGGAAGTACTGGGATGCCAGTTCCGTAAGATGATTGCTTTCCTCTAAGAAAGGTTGTTTTGGATGGGCTCTGCTGACATCACTGAGGAGACTGGAAGGGATCGGAGACAACAACAGTGACTGGTTTACATTGTTTTCACTTTAGATGTCTTGGGGGAAAGCATGCAAGGAACTACAATAGAAAAATGGGAATTTACATGGGATGCCTGCAGCTCTCCTCTACCCAAATCACGTTGTGATAACACGATGATCGATCCATTCTGATAATTACCATCATTACAGTTTATATCACCTGCCTCACATTTACGGTTCTGACAATTACAGCCCAGCAAATTAAATACAGACAGGGTACTGGCGAGCACAGTCACATTTACGGCCACTGTACTCAGTTACAGGGACATGATTTAATTGATGTAATCCCACACATCCCAGGAGACAGTAGAGATTTTAACAATTATACCTGGGAAGCTAAAATGACCTTGAACTCATGATTCTCTTTAATTCATTCGTATTTATTAGAGATTTGGGATTAATCCATTTCTAACAGAAGACAACGTTTAAAGAAACAGAAAACCCTCTTAATTAAGTGTGATTTAAAGAAACAGCAGGTATTTATACAAAAGAGTTGTGAAAGGATAAAGAGAAGAGAAGGGAAAATATAGGCATCATTACTATGAATTATAGAAATTAGAACAAGCCATGTTCCATTTTAAATATGCTATTAAGTCAGGATTCCCAGAGGACTCAATTAGAACCTTCAAGTATATGTTGCTGGTGGATCTTTGTGTTCAGTTTTCTCTTTTACAGCGATCAAAAACTTCTGCTAGACTTTATTCCTGAGTGAGAGCATGTTCTATTCAGGGTAGTGTGTCCATGGCTAGAAATTATACTGAGCCCTGTAGGTTTGAGGTTTCATTTGTAAAAATTCTGTTTTTCAAGTTTATTTTTATTTTCTCCCTATCTCTCTGTCTGTTTCTGTCTCTCTGTCTCTCTCTCTGTCTCTGTCTCTCTCTGTCTCTGTGTGTGTCTATATGTAAATGTATGTACATGTGGAGTCCAGAAGAGGGCTTCTGGGGATCCCCTGATCCAGACCTACAGGAAGTTGTGAGCTCACTGATTTGGGTGCTGGGAAACAAACTCAGGTATTGTGCAATAGCAGCGATTGCTCTAACTTCTGAGCCATCTCTTGAGTGCTATTCTGCTTATTTGTTTGTTCTCTAACTAGGAGTTCAGTGCTTCACTGGAACTTGTAGTCAGCAAAAGGTTGGAGCCCCTAGTGGTGACCTTTGAAGTACTTCCTGTTGTGTCTATATTCGGATGCAAGTGAATGATGCCCGAAGCAGATTTGCCTATGAAGAGGCAGGAGGCCAGTGTTTAATCACAGCATTTTAGATCCTAGCAACTGGGCAGTTTTGCTAAGCTCCGGGGATCATCTGAGACAGACAAAGCATTTCATTTCACCTTCAAATCTCATCAAGCCATCTTCCTTATAAGCTCTAAGACTTGTGACCACACGTCCCACATCTCATAAAGTGGAGGAAAAGAACACTATGGAACTCACAGTTCTCCCCAAACTGTAGATAACAAACATTCACCTATGCAAACAGTCAACTCTCCAGTTACCTGGTCACCTATCCAACAGCCACCTCTCCAGCAGGTGCTGTCCCTTGAGCCGGGTACAGGCTCTGCTTTTCAATCTGACGCCAACAATTCAGAGCATTACAATTCTTTGAAAACAAAGAAACATATCAACATACAGCATAACACAGGCTGTGAGTATATTCTGCCCCTGGATGAGTTCTCATGATGTTAATAATTACGTCTAACGGCTCGAAAGGAAGATGGGATAAGAAATGAGTCCCTGGAGATTTCTGGGCCACTGTGTTTCATTTGCTGACCTGGTGGCACATAGCCAATTTTTTTTGCTCTGTCATTTTGACTTTAAATATACATTTTAAGTACTCTTCTATAAGTAGGTTTCTTATGCACACACACCCACTAAGAAGTATCAGGGTGGGGCTGGCAAACGGTTACACTGGATAGTTTTTATTGTCAGCTCTGTACTAACTAGACTCACCTGGGAAGAGGCTGTCTCAAGGGAAGAATTTCCTGGATGCAATTGGCCAGAGGGTATGTGAGAGTATTTCCTGGTTGCTAAGGAATGGAGGAGGGCTCAGCAAATTGTGGAAGTGCCACCTTCTGGGCTGATGGTCAGGGTCTCTATAAGAAAGCTGGCTGAGTAAGAGAGCCAGAGGGAGCAAGCCAGGGAGTAGCATTCTCCTTGGTGACTGCCTCAAGTTCCCACCTTGAGTGTTTGCCCTGCTTTCCTGTAAGCTGAACTAAACCTCTTCCTCTACCAACTTGCTTTTGGGTGTGGTTTTTATTAGAAAAACAGATAGCAAACTAGAGCAGTGGCTCAATGAGCAAAGACACATGCCATGAAGCCTGTCAAACTAAACTGCTCTCCCCATGACAGGTCCCTGCCAAGCTATGTCCTTGAAAGAAACTGGAAAGTATTGCTTGCCCATGAACCCCATGGCGACCGCTGCTTAAAGTGGGCTCCCCTCAAGCCTGGGACCCACATGATAGAAGGAGAGAACCAGCTTAAATAGTTGTCCTCTGACTGCTACATGCATGCTTGATGTGGGATGTCTGCACCCACACTTACCCATTCATGCATACACCCCCTTACCCAAACACACATAAATAAATAAATGTAATTTAAATCTAAGAAGCAGAGAGGAATACATACTTGTTGTTAGCTCATTTTCAAAGAATAAAGAAAGAAAATAATTTTATAGAGCTTTACAGAGGCCCAGGAAATGTTCTGGAAGGGTCATTATAACAGTGTGTGTGTGTGTGCAAAGGAGAGACCTGTTGAAGATGAAGATGAATGAAGGCAGATGCTATCACAGGCACATGATCAAATGAGCACCTGCAGTAATTACACTGGTACCAGACAGAAAAGGGGACGACTACCAGGGGATAGAAGATTGCTATTTCAGTGGTTCTATCAAAGTCAAAACACTCCTGAATTAAATACAAGAGGAGAGGAAGACAGACATAAGAGACATCACAACAGATCCTTCAGCATTTAGCCATAGCAGCACTTTGAGGAGGGAGGGCTGAGAACCAAGAATGGCATAAAGTTGACATTATGAGTCTCAGAGAAGGTGACAAACTTTTTAGTAAAAATGGAGAGCACAGGAAGTTAGAAAGGAACTCTGCTAACTTTTTTTTTGGAAAGAAAAGCATATTGTTTAGTTGTTTGATGTGGGAGTGATTTCTTATTAATAAAGAAACTGCCTAGGCCCCTTGATAGGCCAACCCTTAGGTGGGTGGAGTAAACAGAACAGAATGCTGGGAGAAAGAAGCTGAGTCAGGGAGTCGCCATGATACTCCCACTCCAGACAGAGGCAGGTTAAGATCTTTCCTGGTAAGCCAGCTCGTGGAGCTACACAGATTATTAAAAATGGATTAGATTGATATGTAAGAGCTAGCCAATAAAAAACTGGAACTAATGGGCCAGGCAATGTTTAAAAGAATACAGTTTCCGTGTAATTATTTCGGGTAAAGCTAGCCGGGTGGGCGGCCGGGTGGCGGGACACAGCCCACCAACGCCTATTACAACAGAGCTTCCCTGCTGCCCCAGCTCCCGGCCGCCAGCTAGCTCTAGCTTATGCCCCGAAATAATTACACGGAAACTGTATTCTTTTAAACACTGCCTGGCCCATTAGTTCCAGTTTTTTATTGGCTAGCTCTTACATATCAATCTAACCCATTTCTAATAATCTGTGTAGCTCCACGAGCTGGCTTACCAGGAAAGATCTTAACCTGCCTCTGTCTGGAGTGGGAGAATCATGGCGACTCCCTGACTCAGCTTCTTTCTCCCAGCATTCTGTTCTGTTTACTCCACCCACTTAAGGGTTGGCCTATCAAGGGGCCTAGGCAGTTTCTTTATTAATAAGAAATCACACCCACATCAGTTGTTTAGTATGTCTCTCTTCCCATTCTTCTAGAGAAAAGAAAATCACAATATACATGAGTTGCCCAGCGCTCACATAATGCCTGCAGATGCTTGCACTGACAGCAACCTTTGGTCTTTCCAATGTTCATAAGTTTTCATGAAAATATACTGTTTAGGGTTTCCTATGCCTCCCTGGAACACTGCCTATTCTACTGAGGGAAGAATACTGACCCATGGCTTAGGGATTTATATTCAAAATGGACAGATTAAACTGTGTAGAATTTGTAATTTAATCTGATTATATGGCCTAGTCCTTGGTCTTCTCCCACACCCAAGACACGTGTTCTTACAGGAAGCACAGTAGATAGAAAATGTGGATCACAAGAAGCCTGCCCTCTGTCCAGCTCTCACTTCAAGAAATAGTAGCCAGGGGGTTCATGGACAAGCAATGCTTTCAAATTTCTTTCAATGTCTTTCAAGGAATGTCAGGGAGAGTGCAATTTACTCTCCATGGCTTCAGCTGAAACTAAAGCCACACAGAAAATCCTCTGCATTGGCCTGCTTTTTGCCATCTCCAAATTTCTTCTCTGGGATTTAAATAAAAGCAAACACCTACATATGATATGGCCACAACAGAGGAACTGCTGTCACACACCTCAAACAGAATCTTTGAAGAAATCATTAGTTCAGTTTCTCGAATTTGAAACATAACAGTAACCTCTATCAGATATCAGGTCAGCAGCTGGAAATGCAAATCTCACTGAGAGGCATAGGGGAACAACAGGAAATGACCATGGAGGTGAGAATCATGCCTGACAAACACCAATGGTGTCTGAGTACTGCTTGTTATTCTCCATGCTCAGCAGTGATCATACACCTTCGGTATCTTATTACTCCCAACAAACTAAAAATGGGGTAACTGATGTTGTCCCCATTTAACACATGAGATATCTGAGGCTCAGAAAGGTTCACTGGCTTTCTTCACATCAAAGGGTTATAATGAAATCAGTACTCCAAGGCAGAGAGTAAATGTCTTGGTGTCCTACACTTTCAAGTGTTTGACTACGATGAGAACATAGCACAATGCATCTTCTGCCAGAACCCACACTTTGGGTTTAGGTGTCCAAGAGCTAGGGGTGTGTGATGTCTGCTTCTCTAAAACTGAATTTTGTAGGCAGCAGGCATGGTGTGGCAAATCTCTGGAAATGCAGAGAGTTAATATCTGTATAAGGCATGCTTGTTCTTTTCATTTATTCTAGCTCTGCATACCTTCTGGGTGGCTTTGCGTGGTGAGTGGGTGGAAGGTGGCAGGTACTTTGGAACAGTTTGGACTCTGAGATGATAGGGTTGAGGGGAAGGGTGACGAAATTCTTCACTGAGAGTTAGATCAAAGAAGAACAAAAACCTCAGTGCACAGCTCTGTGCAGGTGCAGCAGCAACAAACAAGTAGGCGGGGAGGCTGGCAGTCATCAGTCATATTACGGAGCTTTCATTCTGAATTACACACAATTCTACCAGGATGACACTGAGTCAGAGCGCACACCATATACTTTCCTAGCAATGTTCGCTGGGGAGCTATGCACAAATCACGTCTCAGCCAAGAAAAGTTTGATGATGAGACAAAGAACATTTCAATGATATTTTAGTAGTTTAAAAACATTTCCCAGGTTTGTTGTGTGGGACAAAGCAGCCAGGAAAACATGGTAACAGCTAGCTATTGCTGATTGTGTACATTGTATGCCCTGCCCAAGTCACTGTGTTTTGGCTTTTTTAAATTATAATTGTTTAATTTTTCTTTCTCCAGTTCCTTCTTGTATTTGAAGTTTAGAAGACTCAAAAACATATATGAAATTTGTATGTTATTCCAAGCTACACCTAGACTAATGTAACTTTGAATTTATGCTGATAGTCTTTCCTCACTTACTCTACTATACTCAGTCTTCTTATTTATCAAGCTCTGATGACTGGGACCAGATGATATCAGCTGAGAATAACCCTGGATTGAACAGTTATAACCAGGAGGTGAGAGGAGGGATCAAGTCTGCTTGATACCCATCAGAGAGATGAATACCTAGGAAACCTTCCAAGCTTGGAGCCAGATCCTCCAGCTGTACTTTGACCAGTTCTATGACTGATTCCCATGCTTCCAGTACATTTGGACATCTCAAGCCAGAATAGCAGCCACCCAATGGGTACAAGTTGTGAAGTCTTAGGATGGTAAGAAATCGTGCTCAGCTCAAAGATGGCAAAGTTGAGCGTGCCCCACAAAGACTCCTGGTCCATATGAAAGGGAAACTGTTACAGGGAAGTCAGTTCTGATAAATATCAGATACTTGTCTGTTATTGGCTCAGTACTAGTATCAGACACATAAGGAAGAATAGAGCATTCTGCAAGATCGACTGACCTTACCCAATAAATGACTAATTTCTGACAAACCAGATAGATGATGTTCCAAAATGTCATCCTCCCTCCCACCCAAATATTTGGTGCTGAGGATGAAATCCAGGACCCTGTGTATGGTAGGTAACTCCTTTACCACTGAGGTATAGCTCAGATAATTTTGTACTTACTCTAAGACCACTGCATATCCCAAATCTTTTCCAGCCACTAAAACCAGGTATCTGGTTGTCTGGGTAGGTAGCACAGTTGTTAAAGTGCTTGTTGTTCAAGCATGAAGACCCGGTTTGAGTCTTAGAACCCATGTAAAAATCCTGTTGTAGTGGTGTATGCTTATAATCTTATTACTGAGGATGTGGAGACAGATGTATCTCTGCGGATTCCTGGACATCCACCTTAGGCAAAATTGGCAAAAACCTAGGCTCAGTGAGAGACCCTGTCTTAATAAATGAGATGAAGGCAGATGAGGGGTTATAGGGAGGAATAACTAACACTAAAGACCCCTGAAAAGACCATAAGGAAAACTCTAATAGAAGCTTCCTAAAATACATACATACACACATACAGAAGGAGTTTAAGTGAAGTTACCTTATAATGAGGGGACAATACTCCTACTGGACACCACAGGATAACAAACTAAAAACCCTGGTGCTGGGGAGGGTGGCGAATTACTTCTTTTTGAGTTGTTGGTCAATGGAGTACTACACAGACCCCATCAAATATTACAGATTATTTCCATTGTTCTTTCATCCTTCAGGATTTGATGTTAAGGCCCTGTTCCTGAAGATATCATACACATGTGCAAAACAAGGCGGTACTGACCTGGAAGCTTCAATTCTACTAATGAACTCTGATAGTGCTGGGAGGCACTAGTCACATTACTTGGGGAGAGAAGTAATCAGCAGTCTCACAACTGCTGTGACTATGGCATGCTGCAACAATGTGGCCTGGCAACATATGCGCACTGGTGCAATAGTGGCACAAGTGTTATGAAAATAACCAATCACTTTCTGATTGGATTTAAGGCTCACATCACAAGGCAGAGCTCATTTCTGGTACTGTGAGCTGATTTAAGAACCTAGGGAAGAACTTACTATTCTGCTAAAGAAGCATATATTAATGTTCCCCCAAGATCTTATCTTTACACTCTTAGTTAGTATAATTCTCAATCTTCACCCAAGAAGCTTGTTTTTGGAGCAGTTAGATATTAGGACAGAGACTCACAGGTGATCAATATGCGGAGAAGAGACTTTGGACTGCTCAGGGCAAAATGGAGTATCTTTATCACCCTCTCTATCCCCAAAGCTCAGGCATCATCACAGAAGAAGGGACAGAAAGACTTTAAGGGTAGATCTTGAAGGACTGCTATAAAATAGTATTTTCAGAATATGATAGGGCATTGCATACATAAACTCACAGTTACTGTGCCTGCATGATCAAGACCAGCACATTAAGATAGCCAAAACCCCAGCAGTGATCAAAGAGGGAGTCACAGTGTTCTACTCCAAGCCAAGGACCTGTCAACAACTGTTGGTTGCTGGGCAGAAAATCAGTTTTCACCAGGGATGGCCCCTGAAAAGCTACCCAGTCTTCATAAAACATCTCTATACCTGGCAACATATGGCAACACTAAGTAGATGCAATAGATTTTAGAAGTTGAGGTGGAAAGGTGGTGAGGAGGATATGGGAAGAGGTGGAGGGGACAGAGGAGGGTAGAGTTGATCAAAATATACTATATGCATGCATGAAAATTTTCAACAGTAAAAATAAAAAGATGGGTAGCTTCTGAAGGATGACAATGGAAACTGCCCTCTGGCCTCCATACATACATGCATGCTTAAACACAGATTTATGGCCTACACACACAGACACAGACCCAGACACCACACACACACACACACACACACACACACACACACACAGAGAGAGAGAGAGAAAGAGAGAGAGAGAGAGAGAGAGAGAGAGAGAGAGAGAGAGAAAGATTCACTATACACAGTATTTTAGGTTTTCCTGAATTTATATAGTAATTGCCCAGTGGTAAACAGTAATAGATGCTGAACTGATAAAGAGAATAATATTTCAACCAGTTTCCTAGTTATCTGCTTTATAAAGTGCTGAGCGGATAGATATACTGCATGCTTGTTCCATTGTTTGAGTCAGTCAAAGGGTTAAGCCAACTTCCACTCGAATCCATGAGCTGAGCTCAGTTATCTCAAGCAGACTTGAGGGCAATCTGTTGAGCAGAGAGGAGAATCCCCAAACCATAGTGAAGTCTCATTAAGACAAACGTAGCTGAAATGCCAGGCAGAGAACAGAAAAGCTTATTTCTGCCTCAACAGATGGCTGGGAAAACAATGTCTTGTTGATCTTCTGAGAACAAATTAAACATGAGGAAGCCTTCTGTATAATGAGTGGGTTTATGTTTAGTATCTACATTTAACAGAGGTATACACATGTCTATACCAGGGCTTCTTGACCTCAGTACTACTGACATTTCAGGTTGGATCATTATTTTTGGAAAGGTATGCTGTGAGCTGTTGATTGTAAACTAGCAGCTTTAGTCCCTAGTCACGTGTTGTATGGCATAACATGACCATCCTACCTCCACTTTAGAGTAGAGAGTCCCTTGGCCCTGTAGCCATGGTAACTAATTAATCTAAGCAGAACATTACAGAGATGGGTCTATGGTAATAACAATGGAATTATGTTATCATTTCTGCCCAGTAGACAGAGAAAGGGAGGGTCACTGACCCTCACCTAAAGTCCAGCTATTACTCTCTCCTGCCCTCCTCCAGCCTCGAGTGATGTTGGGGAATGCTCAAGTATACAGGAAGCAGGAAACTGACTGAAAACTGGAATATATAATGCAGATTCTATAAAATCATCACTCATGAGAGGGTAGGTAGTTGAAATGATACTGCTGTTTGGGGGGTACCTATGCTCCTATAGGCAACCCTTGGCCATAGTCTATTAAAAATAATTCATTGGTTCAACAAATCAGAATTAAGTGGAATCTTTACTTTGGTATGTCTTGGTGTCCTATCTGAGGTGAAGAGAAAATTACTCATGTATCCCCATGATGAGTTAACATGATGCCACAGTATACCCCTTACCTCATATTGATACAAAAGAGTCTAGATGTTATGACAATGTGGTTTGGGAGGGTTTCATGCATATATACTTAGACATTCATATATTTCTATACATGAATGGATGTCAATGTCATCAGAAATTGCATAACACCTTAAACTTCAATACATTTATGAACTCTTATTTATAAAAACTGGGGCATTAAGCATGACCATATACTTTTGTAGGTGAAGGAGGCTACAGCCAAATAATGATGATCCAACAGACATTCTATCTGTGTATATGTGTCTGTGCATGTATGTATGTGCATTTGTGTATGTGTGTGCATTTATATGGGCATTTGTGTGGAGGCCAAAGGTCAGCTTCAAGTGTCCTCTTTAGTCCTATCCACTTTTTCTGAGACACAGTCTCTCAGTGAACCCAGAGCTCACCAATTTGGCTAGCTGCCTGGTCATTGAATTATGGGGATCCTCCTATCTCCAGCTCCATAGTCCCAGGATGATGGACACATGCTTGGCTCTTTCATGTCTCCATGCTTCCATGACAAGCAGTATTCTGAGTATACTATCTCCCTAGCCTCTGTATTTTACTTGGCATTAGTTATGCATATAACAAAGCAGGAGGAGATCTGGCTGCCATCAGAGAAAAGGGAAAACCAGATCTCTATTATTGGAGTTTCTCCCCTTCTACTTACATATAGCCTGTGAATGACAGGTACCCCTGGACAGCAATAAATGTTGCCACACAAAATTGTAAACATAAAACATGAAGTTTTCTGCCTTTGTTGTTTACTTGATTGCTTGGTTTCTGAGCTTGAACTTTCTACATAACAACAGCAATTGCAAAGTAAATAGGTCGAAAGCTGCCCTGTGGCTGGGATAGTACAAGGACTTGAACTTGATCCCAAAGGCCCTATAAGGTGGGCGTGGTAGAAATCTATGATGCTAGCACCTCATATGTAGAAACAGGTGGACCCCTGGGGCTCGCTGAGGCAGCCAGCCTAGCCTTCCTGGTGAGTTCCAGGTCACTGTGAGACCCTATCTCAAAAACATGGATGATGGTTAACGACTGACAGCCATGGTTATCCTCTGACCTCCACATGCACATTCACGCATGTGCACTTGTACTTACAGGCACATGTGCATGGGCACACACATGAATATACACACATACATCTACATACTCAAGAAAGGTTGACCACTACATTGCTCTTTGGGGGGCAGTCACTGATCCTTATAGGTTCAGATGATGTAGATTTTTAAAAATGTTTCTTTCCTTTCTTCATGTATATGGATGTCTGCCTGGCTGAGTTTATGTGCACATGTGTGTAGGGGGACATGGAGGCCAGACGTATCAGGTCTCTGTGAGCTGGAGTTACAGGCAGGCATGAGCTGCCATGGGGTACTGAGGAATGGATCTGGGTCCTCCGCAGGAGCTGTACACACTCCTAACCACAGAGCCATTTCTCGAGACCCATGAAGTGGATTGCAATTTTGTCCTAGCACATGGGAGAAATTGTGTCCAATTACGAGAAGTGCCACTCCTCTCAGAGCACATTCCTTTGATGCACTAAGTGGCAGACTCGGGTCCTGTACCTCCTGCATTCTGATTAGGAACCAGGGCGGAACAATTATCTAGTCAACTGCTCTAGAGGGAACGCCGTCTCAAAGACGTGGCCAAGTTCACACCTTCATAATGAATCAGACAACTGCGGCGGTGTGATGGCAGCTAGCATCTCACCCGTGTGAACTGTCTCAGTAACCCCAGGAAACACTGTTCACATTGAGGTTGAACTCTATTATAGAGTCTCACATTGGACGCTAATTAGCAATCTCCTACTTACAAATGTGAGCCAGTTTAAATGTTTTGTCCCTGAGTGGAAATACATTAGATAATCATGTTATATGAAATAGTTTTTCTTTTTGCCTGTAGAACGTATTTAGTATGGGAAAATAATACAATCTCTCATTTAAAAATACAACAGCTCTACACAGAATTTAAAGCTATCCCAGAATTACTGCCTTTCAAAAAATGAGGTTTCGGAGCTTGGGATGACTCAGTGGGTAAAGTGCCTGCTGTACAAGTATGAATATATGAATTCAGATTCTGAGCACACTTGTAAAGGCCAGGTGAGGTGGCAGACACCTGTAAGGACAGAACTGGGAGAAGAACGGAGACAGCAATAACTACGAGCCTTGCTGGTCGGCCAACCTAGCCAAATGGCTAGCTCTTGGCTAAATGAGAAGCTCCCTCAAAACACAAGGTGGAGAGTGATAAAGGAAGACACTAGAAATCAACTCTTGGCCTTAGCAGATGCATGCATATGTACAGCTGATCGTATTGGCATAGGCAAGCACACACACACATATACTACAACAAATATAAGCACAATGCAACTGGCTCGGCCAAAAAGTCCTTGCCACCCACACAAGGGTCTGGGTTCAAATCCCCAGCATCCATGTAAAAGCCAGGTACAGTGGCATGGACTCAGACTCCTAGCACTGAAGATGTAGAGGCAAATGGACCTCTAGGGCTCATTGGCCCACCAGCCTAGTTTACTTGGTGAGCTCCAGAACACTGAGATACCCTGTCTTAAAAGGCCAAGTGGACAGTGTCCAACCAACAATACTCAAGGTTGACTTCTGTCCTGCATACCCCACCACCTATGAACACACACACACACAAACACACACACACACACACACACACACACACAAACTGGAGACAATCAAGCCGATGCTGTGCTCAGAATTCCTTTGTATGAGCTGAGTTGTTTTGTGTATCTACTGAATAGAAGTATGTGTCTGGGGTGGAGAGCTGGTTGCAGGCTCAAATGTTGTAGTGATATTCCATCACACTCCAGCTTCAAGGGGCTTAGCCAAACTTCTGGTTGTCCTGAAATTGGCTTCTAAACATGAAAGGTTCTCATTTCCTACCAGTTTGAGGGTGTTGGCTTGGAGTATTCTATGATTTCAGGAATTCTGAACATGCTGGATTTTTTCACTATAAATCAATTTATAAGCAATTATTATTAAAAATAACACGATAATATTACTGATTCTTAAGCGCCATGGCAAAAAGGACAAATATTTATTCTAACATGTATCTACATGGCCTGGGATGAAATATTCTTAAATTTGAGAAAGCCAAACGCTATGCAAAGAGCAATCATTGCATTGCTTAAAAGAAAGAAAGAATCCAAGTGAGTAGACATAGAAAGGAGGCGTTTAGGAGACGTGGAGAGAAAGGGAAATGAGGGAGGCTCTGAGGAGTGTCCAGTTAGAGCTCAGTGAATGAGGCTGATCCCTGGTAGGTATCACAAGTAAAGGTCAAGGGTAACAGAGTTATGGCAGTGAACTTTAAAAACACTGACAGGAAACAAGAATACTGGCTTGTCTCGTGTTGCCGTGCTATTCACATAAACCCATTAGTCCTTCACAGAAAGGTGTATTGACCTACACAGACTCATTTGTCACACCCTGTAGAGTACATTCAGCACGGCCCAAGGGCTTCAAATATCTGCCATGCATTTGCCTTCTTGCTCGTGCATGCAGCGTGGGGTTGTGAAAGAATGGGCAGATCAAGCTTGACTCTGGAGGGAGTCTGTGGTGTAACACAGCAGTGGCCTGAATCTCTGCCTGACACCTTTTGTTTTCTGTGCACATGTGTGTGGAGTGTATGAATATGTGTGCATGTTCATCTGTGTGTGTGTGTGTCTGTGTGTGTGCTCATGTGCATGTAAAGGCTTAAAGTGATACCAAGAATCTTCCTCTCTCTCTTCCACCTTAGTCATTGAGGCAGGGTCTCTCAATCAAACCTAGAACTTGCTGATATGGCCAGTCTGCCTTACCAGCTTGCTCTAGGGATCTTCTATCTTTGTCTTCCAAGCAATTTAATTACAGGCAGTTGCCATCCCTGCCCAGTATTTACTGTGGATCCCAGGGATCTGAACTCCAGTCCTTAAGCTTGCTTGACATGCTCTAGTAACTGCTGAATCCTTTTTTCTGCTCTCATCCTGATTGACAAGTTTCTTTCCTGGGATGGCGGCTGAGTCCTGCAGAGGGTGCTTACATTCAAAGCGGAGGGCTTCATGAAGCACAGGCATGCTGCTGTGCTGGTCCTGATCACTTTCAGACCTTGTTGTTATGTGTCTACTTGGTGTTATGAACAGAAGGTAGAGGGAGTGACAGATGGGGGAGCATCCCTCGATGCATGAATATATTGTACTTTCAAGATGTATACACAAGCATCTGGGTAGCTCACTCGCCCTCCGTAACTTAGTTGACTAATCTATAAAACAGAGTTAAAAAAGAAAAGCACTACTTAGACATTTAGTTATTAGACCCCAAAACTCAGTTTCTCATCTGCCAGCCACATTTCAAATGCTAAATAGCCATGTTTGGACTAATTAGCACACTGGACAACACAAAAAGTATTTTGAACACTGTGAAATATTCTGTAGGAGAACACAATTTTAGAGACTGACACAGACATACTATATATATATATATATGCACTATATATACATATATATACTATCACCTATATACATATATTGATATATATGGTAGTTTTAAAAATATGCCATTTAGTCCAAGACAAAGACCAGTTCTGACAGTCACTGAAATTATAAAATCTTTTGGCTTGATAAATACAAGTTGACAAGCCTCAACACATACATTTTTATTGCTTTTTTCTTTCAAGTCACGTTTCCATTTATCCCAATTTCTCTTCACAATGTTTTCATGATGATAAATACATTAGACATTCTCATCTCTTGGACAAGAGAAACACATGTGAACAGGGTCTACAGACATACAGGCAAACACGTCTTGGCTTTGGAGGGTTTAGAGAATAACATGACAGGCAGAGACGCCTGGGGAAGAAAGCTGGGGTTATTCACTTTTGGGATTTAAAATTGGTATGTTCTAGGAAACCTAAAGGAATACGCAAAATTAATAAGAAAGCCAAAATTGCTTAAAATCGCACCATCAGGAGATGGCCATCAGTGACAATGTCACACAGGAGAGTAGCGCATACTGAACATCACAGCTAATTTGTGAATGCTTTCTTTCACTTTAACATAGAGTGCATATTTCCCTCCACTATTAAAATGATTTAATGGCAGGAATGCACAAGATTATGTCATGGGCTATTTTGCACATTATTTAACTTCTTTTTCACTGAAAAATAATGATGTAGGGGCTGTAGAGATGGTTTAGCAGGGAAGAGTAATTGCTCTTGCAGAGGAACTAAGTTCAGTTTCCAGAACCCATATCAGGCGTCTCGCAGATGACTGTAACTCCAGCTCCAGGGCATCCTCTTCTGCCTCCATGGGCACCACACCAACATGTGTGAGCAGAGGTAAAACAGTCTTTAAAGATAATACTGTAAATGCCATATTTAAATAAAAATATTTGTGTGTGTGTGTGTGAATGTACGTAGAAGCCAGAAGTTGATGTTAAGGATTTTCTAGATGACTCTCTACGTGACATTTTGGGACAGGATCTCTCACTGGGCCTGGAGCACACCGATCTGGTTGAGCTGGCTGCCAGCGTGTCATTTTGTGCCTTCCTCTCCAGTCTTGGGATTGACACATGCCACTGCATTCTGATTTCTCCCATTTTAAAGCATGGGAGTGTTTCTGAGCATGGAGCCCAATACTGAGAAGCAGCTCTAACAACTGAAAGCCCAGAGCTTTCTCAGAACCTTCACTTCGCCTGTATGCTGGCAACTGACACAGCATAGAGCCATCTGAGAGGAGGGAAACCCAAACTGAGAAAATGTATTTCTAAGACTGGGCTGTAGGCAAACCTGTAAGACATTTTCTTCAATTAGTGATGGGTGTGGGAGGCTCCAGCCCAGTTTGGGAAGCACCATCCCTTGACTGGTGGTTTGGTCATGAGTTCAATAAGCAAGCCACAGCGAGCAAGCTGTCCTTCTTCACCATCAGCTCCTGCTTCCAGGAGGAGGAGGACTCAAGCTCCTGTCTGAGTTCCTGCCCTGCTTCCAATGAACTGTCGCACAAAAGTGGGAATAGAATAAAACCTCTCACCCCAAGTTGCTTTGGGCCATGGTGTTTCATCACAGCAATAAGAACACTAGAAGTGCCTGTGAACAAGCCACATTTCCTAGTAGCATAGAGAAGGCTGTCACTACCTTTTAGAGGTATTCTCTTCTGTTACCTCAGTGTTTGTGTATGACACTAAATTTTCACTTCTATATTTATTAAGGTAAGGTATTTTCTATTATGTGAATTGTGTCTTCATATTCCAAGCCAAGCTGCCTGTCATGAAGTTTGTTGAATTTATGTCAAATTAATATATTAAGGACATCTAGATTTGCTCTAGATGATAGGTGTTGCTTTCATTTTAATTTGCGATATTGTTATGTTCATAACTTTCAAATGTTTATCGAGGCAAGCCAGTCTTCCTTTTCCTTTGCTATTTCCTTCATTAATTTTACAACCAGAAAACTTCTTTCCACCAGAGAGCAATTAAATAGTCGCTTTTGTTTCTTCGAGTTTAATAATGTTGTGATTGTTGTTCTGCACGCTTACCTTGCCGATCCATACGGGATTTATATCACGCGATGCTGTCAGGTAAGGACAGTGTCTTATTCTTTCCAAATAGTGACATGACTGTTCCAGAACGTTCTCAACATGAGCTGTATGCCCCTGTGGTTACACTGTGTCTCATTTATAGCCAGTGTTCTCTCTCTCTCTCTCTCTCTCTCTCTCTCTCTCTCTCTCTCTCTCTCCCCACACATACACACACACACCTATCTTCCCTTCTCTATCTCTATCTCTATCTCTATCTCTATCTCTATCTCTATCTCTATCTCTATCTCTATCTCTGTCTCTCTGTCTCCATCTCCATCCACCTCCTTCTTTCCCTCCCTCCCCACTTACATATTTGTGTGTATCTGGAAGCCAGTGGACAAGGACAAGGTCTCAAGTGTTCTTGGCTGGCTAGCCCATTTTTGTCTTCCTAGATTTTAAAATGTGGAATCTAGAGATTGAACTTATCTCCTGTTTATGCAATTAACCTATCTCCCCAGCCCTAGAACAGATACATTCTTAAATCTGTAAGACAAAAAAACGTATTACAAGGGTTGAGGGGGTGATCACTGGTGAAGAGCTGATGTGGGATTTCTTCTGTATGCTGTGAATAGCAATGGTGAGTAAAGAAACTGCCTTGGCCTGTTGATAGGACAGAACTTTGGTAGGCAGGGAAAAACTAAACTGAATGCTGGGAGAAAGGAGGCAGAGTCAGGGGAAAGTCAGGGAGCCGCTGCCAGAGACAGATGTGCTGAAACTTTGCTGGTAGGCTATGACCTTGTGGTGATGCAAAGATTAATAGAAATGGGTTAAATTAATATGTAAGAGTTAGCCAATAAGAAATTAGAACTAATGGGCCAAGCAGTATTTTAAATAATATAGTTTTTGTGTGATTATTCCGGGGCTGAGCAGCCGGGAACCAACAAGTAGCTTGCTTCAACCAAAAGCACTTGCTGCTCTTTTGGAAGGTCTGAGTTCAGCTCCCTGCACCCATGTCAGGTGGCTCCCAACCACATAGTACTCCAGCTGTATGGGTGCCAATTCTTCTAGATTCTGTAAGCACTGGCACTCATATGCACATATTTTCCCCATACACACACACACACACTTAAAATTAAAAATAAATCTTCAGCAGACTTATCACAGCCTGGCTGCCTTTTCTTGATCTAGAAGCTCCTGACTGTAGCTATAGTAAGTTCTTGTCAATGTAAGGTATGATAGGGCAACTCAGCACTGACCACTCTTCACCTCTGTTCACAGTTCTTGACATGTTTGTTTTGTTCTATGGGATAAACAGTAATTTCAGTCATTCCTATAGAACACTTCCTTAAACCAACTGATTGTTTTCTTTTGAAACTGTAATAATTCCATTTCTTTCTCTCACTAATTCTAATGTTTCATTCCAACTGACTTTCTCAGTTGTATAATAAATCTATGTGACTTGAAGAGGCTTTTTATCCTTTATTACAGCCATAGTTTAATATTTACAACTCTTGTATTAAGGAGCATGGCTTCCCCAAACACTCCTAAATGAAGCATATGGACCATTCCTTCCAGGAGTCTTTTTAAAATTTTTAAACTTATTTGTATTTATTCTATGCATCTTTCACATCATGTGTCTTGATCCTATTCATTTCCTATCCCTTCACATCTGCCCTCTATCCCTGCACCCCTCCCCTGATAATACAAAATTCAAAAGAAAATGGAAAAAAAGGGAAGAAATTAAAAATCTCATCATGGAAGCTGCAGTATGACCCAACAAGTCATACTGTATACTCCTTTTTCTACATGCAAGTATTCATTGCAAACAGTAACTGGTCTCGTCTGAGGCCTCTGGTCCTTTCCAGAAGTCTTCACTGAGCACAGCTGAGGTGGTCAGACTTGGTTTCTATGCAGAGTGATAATGGTTATTGCACTAAAATATTCTTTATTCTGTGCATGAATTATACTTTTTGAGGCGAGGGGAACTCTTTGTGTACCTCAGTCTCAGTGCTGGGATTATAGGTGTACTCTACCAAACTTATGGTCAGTCCTCTCTTCTTTTTAAAATTAAATTCTATTTTATCTACTCTTTGTAACTTGAAATTGTTCTTGGGTGCCCACCATAACTAGATGTCAAGAACCTGTTAATGAAGATACTACTTACTTTGAATAAATACAGGACTTAGAGAAATCAATCTCGAACTGACTAGGAAACTCTCTCCCTGCTGGCTTCTTTAAATAGAACCAGAAGAATCTATGTTAGGTTGCTGGGGAAGAGGAGACATTTAGGTCTTCTCCAGTGCTAGGCTGTGGATCTGCCTGGTAAGATGTGCCGACTGGTGCAATAGTGGCATGAATGTTATGGGGGGCAACCAACTGTTTTCTGGCTCGATATGAGGTCTGTTTTACAGGATGGATTTCATGTCTGATGCTGTAAATCTCTCCAAAGCCCATGACTAAGGTGTTTATGGAATTACATTTATCTGATTTTCCAGGAGTTTGAAATATTGACAGAGGGCGTGTGTATATATATGCATATGCAAGATGTTTGCTTGTGCACATGCATGAGGAGAATGGATGTAGAGCTCACTGACTTAGCATGATGAGCTGACCACCAAGACAGCGGTCCCTCCATTGCTGCATCTTCAACACTAGGATTAGAGGCATGTGCCACCATGCTTGCCATTTTAGGTCTTAGGTTTGCAAAACAAGCACTGTCTAGACTGAGCCATTTCCCTATCCTTGTTTTCACTCAACACAAAACCATATTTAGAAGTGCTTCCGAGTTGTTTGTAACTGATAGTTGCCATGAGGGGGAAATCAGCTTCCTCATGAAGTAACCCTGGGTACGTCCACCACACCCAAGGTCATGTGCATGCTCAGCAGTAGCTGGCCAACACAGAACAGATTCCATGTTTTTTTGTTTTTTTTTTTTTTTGGTTTTTCGAGACAGGGTTTCTCTGTGGCTTTGGAGCCTGTCCTGGAACTAGCTCTGTAGACCAGGCTGGTCTCGAACTCACAGAGATCCGCCTGCCTCTGCCTCCCGAGTGCTGGGATTAAAGGCGTGCGCCACCACCGCCCGGCCAGATTCCATGTTTTATTGTTGCTGTTTTAGTTTGTTTATTTGTGTTTGATTTTGTCTTTTATAAGAGAGAAAGAATATGAGCTTGGTTGGGTCTGGAGGATCTGGAGGAAGTTAGGGTAGGGTAAATATAATTTACAAAATCAAATATAATTTCCCAAAACTTAAAATAATAAAAATTATAAATATCCAATATTCAAAGTTTATCCTTTGAGAATTTCATACATGAATACATTTTTGATCATATTTATCCCGATATTCTTTCTCCAAATCCTCCTGTATATCCCCTCCTAAATCCAAGTCCTCTTTTTTATTATTTAATAATCCACTGAGTCAAATTACGGCTGGCTATATAGATATGAGTGTGGAGCCATCCACTGGAGCACGGTCAGCCAGTCAGGGATGATAGCCCTAAAGAATACTGACTCTCACTCCCTTAGCAGTTACAAGTTATGCTCTGAGTCAAAAGAGGACTAGGTTACATACTTAACAAATCACATAAGAGTCAAGTCCTAACTCACTGTAACATCTGTTCCCTTAGACACTTGTAGCTTAATGAACTTAGACCCATGTTTATATTATTGAATCTATTAAGACTTCTTTATCCCACCAGCATGCTTCATGTCTCTGTTCTATTACATCTCTGTGTGGACTGGCTACTGTTAATATATAATTATCATATATAGATCAGTGTGGGACAAGCAGCTTATCAATGCTTCTGCCATCATTGCTAGAAGACAGTCCATTTTCAAACTATATAACAAACCAAAGTCAGTACACCCATTAAGAACATATTAAAACTTGTGGAAAAACTCAGTGTTTTCTAATGTTCCAGTTAGATAGTGAACTAACCACTAGTGTCTGAACGTGGGCTTCATCCAATTGCAGAGACTCAACAGAAGGGCAGAGCAATAACCCTGAGCCACATCAAAATGTGAATGTTGGTGACTGTCATCCAATTTGAAAGGAATAGGTAGAGGTTAGGGGTTACAGCTATCAGAGTGCTCACTGAAATCCAAGTAACTGAGAAACGCTCTTTTGTTCAGGAAGAATGAGGAAAGAAAGAGTGAGCTACTGTGTGCACTTAGTTCTGGGCACTAGGAAGGACCAGAGTAATCATTAAAACAAAGCAAAATAAAAACATTTCATGGTGGTGGTTATGCCTGGTAGGAGGCAATTTCTAGAGACTGAATCAGAAAGGTTGTGAGTTCGAGGCAAGTCTAGGCTACACCTCTGAAGTGCTCACTGGCCAGTCTAGGATACTCAGAGAGCTCCAGGCCAGTGACGGACATTGTCTCAGAAGAACCATGGTAGATGGCATCTGAGGAACAACACTGAGGTTGTACTACATGTGTTCCTACACATGTGCACGTGTAACGCCACTACACACACACACACACGCACTACACACACACGCACCATGCATGAACACACAATGTGTAAGAGGCAGAAAGGAGATAGTACATGTGCACTATATAGTTAACTTTCTCTAAGTGTGAGCTTCATTTAAATGCCCGTGACTGCCCCTGCAGAAGGGAATGGTATTTTCAGAGGGTACAAGTGCATGGATGTTTTCAGGCAGGTCTTATGGCTTTGCTGCCCAATGAAATGCCTCAGACAATGCCTTAAACAACAAACATTTATTGAGAGAATGTTTGAATAAACAAGCCTTCAATTTTTAATATATCTTTGTTTGGAAAGCACCCAAAAAGAATGGGGCTGGACTGGCTGCAGAGAGAAAATCCTTGCCATAATTTTCCATTCTCTCAGTTCTCTATTATCATACTTATCCTCTTCCTCAATCTACAAGTAAATTTGAAAAATAATGGAATTCAGATTTATTTATGAAAATGAACCAGGAATCTTCGTCTAGTGCAATGGGCCCAGCTTGATAATATTTCCCAAGGGGCCCTTTTAAGATTCTTAAAGTAAACATATAGTTAAAACACACAGCGTTTAATACACAATGAAAAATAAGTATAAGAGCCTTAATTGCTTCTTTTTCTGGGCTTCCATCAATTCCTATACAGGAAAATGCAGTGCTGAATAGCGGCACTGAGCCCAGTTCCTTTCAAAGAGCCTATCTATATGAATGCTAGCTGTCCATTATGCTTCTGAAAACCTAGGGTGCTGAAGCTATTTTTCAAAAGAAACTGTTAATAAAATTTAAAAAGCCCAATTTTTATATTCTGGGGGAAAAAGGCATAGAAATGTCTCTTAGAAATAATACAAAACCTACCCACATTCCTCAAACGAGTAATAATTTTATGTTAATATGACTTATTTATATAGCCTTTTATGATAAAACATTTTCAAAAAATAATGAAGTATGAACTATAAGTCAGATGGAGAGGGAGCTGAGGGTGACAATGGATCCCTTTTTCACATAGTTTACCATGCATGAAACGGTCCAGTTTTCTCATTGTCCCAAACATGCTCACAAAACACTATGTTTAAAATATGACCCATAATAGATCCCAGAGATCCACACACTGCACACTCATGTTTATCGGCACTGCTCACATCAGCAAAGTTACAAAGCCAAGCTGGGTGTACAACCGAAGAGGACTGGTCCAAGGAAAGGTGGTATGCATTAATAACGGAATTTTCCTCAGCCATAAAGAAGAAAGTCACAGTGTTGGGTAGAAAATGGATGGCAATTGGAGATGACAACATCAAGTGAATGAAGTCACCCTCAGAAAGACATGCTTCCTCTCACCTGTAGTTCCTAGAGCCGATAAAATCATATATGACATAGAAACTGCAATGAAACTATCTAGATGGACAAAATCGACTAAAAGGAAGAGCTAAGAAAGAGACATGGCAGTATGGGGTATATGTTCACCATATATATATATATATATATATATATATATATATATATATATATACATACATACATACACATACATGGCTTTATTTAAAAAGATAAAACACCTTAGCACCACTTGTCTATTTTACTACAGGCAAAATTTTACAAATCCAATTATTTTTCTCATTTACAATACTAATATGCAGCCATAAGACTTCCCTACGCATGTCACGGTCTCTCTCTCTCATGCACAGTCAAAGTGGTTTCCACCTCAAAAGGCTCACTGAAAATTGAAGGTGATAGTCCTGCCCCTTGTTGGTTTCTGGGGGCTGGGGGTAGAAAATTTCATTTACCAGGAAAACTGAGCTGCATGTTGATCCCACTAATAAGCTGGAATGGCCATGACCTTCTCTGCCTTTTTTCTTTATTCTTGGGTCTCAAATTAAAGGTGACACAGGTAGAATCAAGTATATGCTAAGAACAACTTTCACTTCACCAGACACGCACCTCCTTTACAGACTTTTGGAAACCAGAATGCTAAAGCTATATATACCATCTCCCCCCCTCCAAGCTATTTTTTTAAAATAGGAAATGCAGTGTGACCTTGCTCCTAACAAGGGTAAGAGACTTGTATATTTTATGATGACCGAAGTTATTCAAATTGGTCAAAGCTGTTTATTTCAACTGGGGCAATATCTCACTTTGGTAAAGTGATGTCCTTGCATGTAAGAGTATACAAGTTTGAGTCCCAGAACACATTTTAAAATGCCAGGCATAACTACGGTCACTTATAATCCCAAAGCTAGAAGGACAGACAGGTGGGTGCTTGGGGCTCTGTGGCCAGCCTGGCCTACCTGGAATATTCTAGGTCACTGAGAGACTCTGCCTCAAAAGACCAAATGAAACAATGGAGACAACACATGAGAAACGACAGCAGAGGCTGCTCTCTGGCTGGCATGTGCACACCCACCCACATGCTGCACACACACAGCCACGGGAACATGCAACAGAAAACCTGTGTATTGCAGCATCCACTAAAGGTATTCCAATAAAACAATGGCAATTCTAGGGGCAGGGAGATGAACTGATGGGTAAAGGCTCTTGCCCCTCAAGAATGACAAGCTGAGTTAGATGCCCAGAACACATGGGCATAGGAGAGAACCAGCTCCACAAAGAGCCCTACATGTACACTACGGCATCCACAGGCTCAATATACACACCCACACACTCACACAGACACACACTCTGGACACAAATAAATAAATAAACATTTTAAAAATGGGTCCCAAGATACATATGTTCTGTGGTTTTATCTTAAGGACAACATAGCTGTGTTATGGCAACCCCGGAAAAACACTGTTCCCTGACCTCAGTATCCCCAGAGGTAAAGAACAAAGCAGCCAGAATTCAACCATGAACCAAGGAAAGCTGGAGCCGAAAAAAATGTTTCTTGTATGCCTTCCATTTCAACAACTATGCTGCTACAAATCTGAGTGATAACGAAAGACTTCTAGAAAAGGGGGGTTGGGGCAGAAGGGTATTCATGTTGCACTGTGCATGTGTGCACCTCAGCGGGGCCTGTGATTTACCTATTGCGTGCACGAATCAAGATGCCCCAGGGTTCCCTTGGCTGAGTTTACACGTCTGGGTAAAAATGTGTCAGACCTCCCCTTAAGCACTTTCTCACTTAACTCTCCATCCCATTTCCACCATTTCACAAGTGTGCTTCTCTGGGGAACCTCCTCCTCCTTTGTAGGAGCTCACACCCACTCACCCTGAAGCCATCACATAAACACTGGATGCTACGGGCTGCAAAGAGAGCCAAGAACTTCATTATACCAACTCTTAAAATGCTATCCACGGCATTTAAGTTTCACCATAAAATCAGAAATAGCCATTTTATCATGAAGGGATTAATAAGTTTACCTTTTAAACTAATGGACTTTAATGGGCTCCTTAATTTTGGCATGTAAAAGCCCCTGGGTTGGGAAACTTTCAATTTCTCCTTAATAACTCATCATCATAAATCAGAATCCTTTAATATACTGTCCACCGACATTTCGGCGAGCTTAGAGGGAAGGGGGCACCATTCTCCTCCCGCTGTCCCAGCCACGAGGAAGTGCTGGTTGATTCTGAAAGGCAGCACTCAAGCCATTTCCTTTTATTCCCTCCCACAGAAGATATCAGATATTTAAGCACTCTCATAAAACATCCCCCCCTCAGGAATTGTAGAGTGACTTGTTTCTGTGAGATTTCTCTGGCTTCTCTCTTGCCAGAAAGGAAAGAAGAAAAACAGCTTAAAGTCTGTCATGGCATAGTAGTATATATATTTCATTCTATAATATTGGCTTTTTTTCATGGCCGGTAGTTAAATATTAATAGAACTCATTTATTGGGCCATTTCTCCTTCAATTAAAATGGGACACTAATAATAAGTGTGGCGATGACTTTATAACACGGATAATGACACGGACGCTGCTATTACTGGAAAAGAACAACACTGAACCACTTTTTATTTTTCTCTAAAGCTTTAGATTTCTACGATTTCTACAGCATGCGGGGGAAAGGAGACAGTGAAATAGAGGTGGACTCAAAGGTCAGCACAGTGTAAATAACAATGCTAACCAGAGATGCGGAGCAGGGACGAAGTCAGGGGAAAAACCCTGCTTCTTGAATATGGCATGGTTAACTCTCACGTGGTCCCTAAAGGTCTCCTGAAGGGAAACGTCTTTACGCCATCGCCAAACACCAGGACAGAAACTCAAAGACGCTCTCAGAAGCTGCTGGTTTCAAATGTCTCTTATCAAACAAGACGAGGCTATTCACAGGTTCATTTAGAAAGTTGGGGTTATGTTGAATCCCAAATGATTTAATGTCCATGTGGGGTGTGTGTGTGTGTGTGTGTGTGTGTGTAGACCTATGCATACATGGAGGCCAGAGGGCTATAACCTATAACTGTCAAAGGATGAACTCGGGTGTCATTCCTCAAGCTGTGTTTTGAGACAGACTCTCCAACTAGGCTAGGCTGACTGTGTAGTAGCTCCAGGGATCCACGTCCCACCTCCCCAGCACCAAGAATGCATACTCTCATGACTGGATCTTTTTAATATGGGTTATGAGGGTGGTCCTCATGCTTGCCAGGCAAGCACTTGATAGAGTGAGCCACCACCCCAGCCTCCATGTCTTCTTTAATAAATATGAAAATAATGTTTTACCACACAGGCCTATACCCCAATGTGAAAGGCGAAACAGAAACTGTTGAGGTTTATTTACTTAGTTACTATATTTACTTTTGAAACAGGGTCTCCTTATACAGTACTGGCTGGACTAAAATTCTTTATGTAGACCAGGCTGCCCTCAAACAAACTGAGATCTACCTGCCACTTCCTTCAGAGTGCTGGGGTTAAAGGTGTGCACTACTACACCTGGCTGAAATTCTTTTATATCAGTTTACTAATGTGGACACTGTTATGTCAAAATGGATTTGAAATGATAAAAGAGAGAGTCAGGTAACATAGATGATTGACTCTTTCCTTAGTATGCCTGTCTAGGTCTGGTGAGAAGACAAAAGTAGACAGTGGAAACTTCCAAGCTGATGCTTGGTTCTTTGAGGCTTCTCCAGTCACAGAACACACAGTAATCAGAGCATATGGAGGTGCCCTGGCAGAGTCATTCTCTTTATCCTGCTTGGAACACAGGATCCACACGGTAGCACCAAGAGCCTGCTGTACTCTGGGCACCTGGAAAGAAGAGCAGGCAAGAACTGGCACTAAGAGGTATCAATTACCAAGCAAGCATCCTAAAAACTGGCTAAAAGCTATCAAAACAGCAAAATTAATGTCAATACTATTTATAGGATTAAAACCACAACATTTTGATGCAAACCACAAGAGAGGCAATGTTCTAGTTTGTAGAAAAAGAGAAACTACTGGCTTTTCAAAAATCATTTCAGAGCTGATGGGCAGAAAGAGAGAGAGCAACTGAGGAGACGGCTTAGTGGGCAAACATCTGTCACACAAGCATGAGGACCCGAGTTCAATCCCTAGACCCTACCTTCAAAACAGGGAACAGTGGCACACGTTTGTAATACAGTACTGGGGAGGCAGAAACAGAGGATCCACGAGGCTTGTTGGCCAATCAGACTAGCTGAATTGGTGAGAAGCAAGAGCCTGTTTCAAAAATAAGGTGCATGGTACCTAAGGTATAACCTCCAAGGCTGACAGTCTACACACAGAGACACACACCCCGACAGAGACACACGACAGACAGACAGAGAGACAGACAGACAGACAGACAGACACACACACACTAAACAGAAAGGGAAAAGGAAATAAAAGAAGGTAAGAAGAGTTGAGGATGTCCTATTAAGTTCTCCCTCTAGGTCAAGGAAGGATTTCTGTGAACTCTAGACCACTGTCCCCACTGGAAAGCAATGAATCTAGTTCACTTTCCTTGCATCGCCTTTCTCTGTCAGCCAGAAGTACCTACAGAGTCCTCGGCACTAGTGTACACTGCAAAAGCAGTCATAACTCTTAACCACTGAGCCAGCCCTCCAGCCCCACCAATGTAAAATTCTGCTAGCAAGCAGTGTGTCTTGTCTACCATCTTCAAGCCTACGTGCACCCAGCAGAACAGCCCACTGAGTTCCTTCAAGGCCACCCTCACCCTCTGCCAGACAGGGGATTTTATTATCGATTTCCTTTTAAATTAACTCTCTGGTGCTAATTCATGGGAAGAAGGTTTATGAAGAGTGTTATCTCTGCCAGCTCTGAAACCAGACAGTTCATAACTCATTTTCAGCATTTCCTTGTCTTTTAAAATATTGTTTCTGGCATGGATTATACTTATGCATGTGGTATGTATGTACTGGTACATATGCATATACACAAGGCTGCATATGGAAGGTAGAGGTTAAGGATGCCTTATCCTCAATTGCTGCTTACTTTATTTATTGAAACAAGATTTCTTATTGAATTCTGAGCTCCCTGGATTAGGCAATCATGCCCCACGAACCCAGGGATTTGCCTCATTCTTGTCTCTCAGTTCTGGGATTATAGGCATGTGCTACATGTATGCCTGGATTTCACATGTTCAATATATATGTTATGACTGAACTTGGATTCTCTGGCAATCACTTTGCCAAGTGAACCATCTCCCAGGCCCCAGTTTCAACATTTCAGTCAGGTTTCCTGGAGGAAGTAGCAGTAACTTTTCCCCTGAATCTTGAAGGCAGGTGGTAGGCAGGTGCGGCAGATCCCCGAGCTAATAGCTATCCCCCAACTTCTACTGAGTTCCATGACTTTCTTGTACCTTGGACTTCCCCCTGGCCCTGCAATTCTCTTTCTTGCAGCTGTCTTGGTGCAGAGTGCATGACAGCATTGCCATGCTCACATCTCTCAGCACAGGCCTGGCCATTCAGATCAGGCTTCTCCATGGTGGCTGACTGAGGCGTGAGCCTGCCACTCAAGTAGGGTTAATCCTATGACCTGGGCTACAGAGAGCTTCCTTCCCATTGACATGACTGATATCATTCTGAAATACGGCCACTTTTTGAGAGTATGACATGAGAGTGGAGAAAAGAGTCCTGGGTTAAGACTGTCTGCTCTACAGAAACACAATGTTGCCCGGTGGTGCTTCAGAGCCAATTAACCACCCCTGCAACCTCAACCAGTTTGAGTTGGCTTTTCCATGGTTTGCAACTGAAAGTTCTTAACACTCACCTAAGAAGAGTGTGTTCTAGGAATGTGGACACATACAGGCAAAAGTCCCAGAAGCCTTGGCCAGCTCTGCTTGGAAACTTTTGTGAGATCAGAGGGGAGGTGTGAGGAGCAACCTGGGAAAGCAGCTAGGGAGGTTAAGACGCAGCCTTCTCGCATCCAGGGCAGTGGCTGCTATAAATGCAGATGAGTTGGTGCAGCTCCCTTCCTGTTTAAAATACTTCAATGGCACCCCAAAGACTTCAAGATTAAGTCTAAACTCACAGGTTGACACCCAAGGCACTTGATGACCTAGCTGTTCCTTCTCTCTGGTTTTATCTTCATGTGTCCCCTGGGCACTCTGTCCTCCTAGCTAAATGCAACTCGGCATACTTAAAACATATCCTGCTGTTCCCTGCCTCTGAGTATAATGCTGTATGCATGTTAGCATGTATTACTCACAGGAGCATCAGGAATTTAGCATGTTTTCTAGGCCCTACAGCTGTGGGGAGAGAAAGACTAAGAAGTTGAAGAACACCAGGACAGGAAAACAGAAGGGGTTCGAGGGCACGTCTGCCCAGCACCGCACCTATGTGCTCTGTGCTCTTTCTCCTCTGCCTCCATTTGTTTCAGTTCTCCCAGACTTCTGGGTCATTGATGGTTATGTTTCCAGCATTCTTTGTTACTCATGCAATGTGTGTGTGTGTGTGTGTGTGTTTTGCGGGGAAGGGTTGCTTGTTCATATTGGCTGCCCAGCCATGAAATAACCACTCAGAAAACCATATTATTTGCAATACTGTCTGGCCAATAGCTTAAGTGTATTTCTGGCTAAACTCATATCCTAAACTAATCCATCTTTATTATTCTGTATATTGCCACATGTCTGCGGCTTACCAGCTAAAGTTCCCAGTGTCTATCTTAAACAGTGGATCCATGGCTTATCCTAACTCTGCCTTCCTCCTCCCATGCTATAGGCCAAGCCAATTTTCTTTATTCATTAACCAACAAAATCAACACATAGACAGAAGGACCTCCCACATTGTGTGTGTGTGTGTGTGTGTGTATGTGTGTGTGTGTGTTAGGGGACAACTTGGAGACAGTTCTCTGCTTTCACCACATTGGTTCTGGGGGACTGAGCTCAGGCTGACAGACCTTACAGCGAGTGCCTGCAGTCCCAGTGCCATCTTGCTGGCCTCCAGTCCCCTTGTAACTCAAAAACTCAAATCTCATTTTCAGAAGCAGGTATTGGAGGGAGGCTTACTAGGTAGCTACCACTGTTTTCTGTTCATGTGTATGTGTCTGCAGGTGTATATTCATATACGTGTCCAATCCGTGGAGCCCAGACAACTTAGGGTGTCATTCCTAAGGTACCGACCACTTTGCTTTATGCAACAGGTTCTCTCACTGTCCTGGAGTTTGCTGAGATGTCTAGGCTGCCTGGCCAATGGGTCTCATGGATTGCCCCACTTTTTAGTCTATGACATGGGTTCCTGGGATTGAGCCCAGGTCCTCACGCGTGCTAGGCAAACACTCTACTGAATGGGTCAATGCCTCAGCGTTTTCTTGAGTCATTCCATAAATGATTTTTGAGCAACCCACTCATGCCAGGCACAGTGCCAGTGGATGGTGCTATTAGGGTGAATGACAGCAGCGCAGTCCTTGCCTTCTTCACGCTGTCAGTAACCCACTGACCTTCATTTGAGAAGGTTTCCTGGCTCCACACGGCCTCTTTGCTCATACAGGCATGAGGACCTCCATCACTGCCGTTGCTGGGGAAACACTATCTGCACTATTTTAAGTGGCTGCCCATGAGTTATATCAGAGATTAAATGATTGGCTAAATGGAGAAATGTGGGGAAGAGGCCAGGAATATATCAGTGCAGGGAGGAATGCGCTGTGTCTTCCATATACCTAGGATCAATTGTGCTCCCGCTCACCCAGGGAGGCTCCATGCTGCTTGCAGAGGGGTGGGAATTAGACGAACTGCTGGCTTGCCTAGCACATATGGGTTTTTAGCACTTTATGTTCACTCTATTTGCGCCTGAAGTGCATGAAACTTCCCAATGGTCTCAATTCTGCAGGATCACAAATGGCACATGCTTCTCTTTGTTCTAATTACGACAGAGCTAAGCTCATCTGATAGACTCTTTACAGGGAATGAAAGGCTGAAGACTCAAAGCCTGGTAGGGGTGCTGTGTAAGCATGCTCCCCCGACCCATGTAAAAGTCAGGTGTTCAGTGCACACCTGGAAACCCAGCAATGTGGAGGCTGAGGCATGAGAGACAGAGTTTATTGGCCAGCCAGTCTATCTGAGGTTCATACAGAGACTCTGTCTAAAAGAACAAAGAAGACAACTGATAGATATTGCCTTCTTGCATTCACACATGAACATGAAAGCAAGTGTACCCTTATACATGTATATAAATGTGTATGCACACAAAGGCATACACACACAGTGATATACACACAGACACATCCACATACATAGACACACAGACAACCGCCCCCCCATAGACATGCTTATCCACACCCATCTATACCAAACACTCAGATAACACACATGTACACACACACATACAGGTACATATGCAGATACATAGACATACACACACACCCACATATACACACAGGTAGACACACCTACACTCCCATACAGACACACCCACTGACATCCATATAGACACACCCTCACATACTTTAAATATTTAAAAAAGCCGAGTGTATAGAACAAATTGATGCTAAACTTTGATGAAAAGAACAATTGTGTTTTAAGGTCTTATTATAAAAGGTTGCATTAAAAATCCCATAATTATTTTATAAATATTAGTTGGCCAAAAATAAGATAATTAAGTTACAACAGAAATTATAATAAAATTAAATATGATTGTCTAGAAAGGAAAAATGAAAGGAAAATTACAGCATTAAAACAAGAGCCTTTGGAGAACATGAGAATGTCTGCTCTCCCCAGCCAGCCACACTGGATAGATGACAGTTCACATTGCCTGTCAACCCGATGGGACCCAGGATCACCTAGGTGACAAATGTTAACTGAGGTGGGAAGACCTGCCCTGCCTGAATATGGATGGCATCAGGCTGGGCTCCTGGACTAAAGGGAGAGGAGAAAGTGAGCTGAACACCAGCTTTATCTTCCTCCGCTTACCTGACAATGGACGCCATGACGCCATGTGACTGGCTGCCCCAGGCTGCTTTAACCATGTCTGCCCCATGGACTGTACCCTCAAACTGTAAGTCAAAATAACCCCTTCCTTGGGATGATCCAGTTGAGGGAGGGGCAGAGAGAAAGAGCAAGGAAAGAGATATCTTGATAAAGGGAGCCATTCTGAGATTAGGGAGAAACCTGGTGTTAGAGAAATTCCCAGGAATCCACAAGGATGGCTCCAGCTATGACTTTTAGCAATAGTGGAGAGGGTGCCTGAACTGGTCTTCTCCTGTAATCAGATTGGTGACTGCCCTAATTGTCATCATAGAACTTTTATCCAGGAACTGATGGAAGCAGATGCAGTGATCCACAGCCAAGAACTGGGCAGAGCTCTGGGAGTCTAGTAAAGAGAGGCAGGAAGGATTATATGAGCAAGGGAAGTCAATCATGCTGGGGAAACCCACAGAGACAGTTGACCCAAGCTAGTGGGAGCTCCTGGACTCTGGACTGACAGCTGGGGAGCCTGCATGGGACAGAACTAAGCCCTCTGCATGTGGATGGCAGTTGTGTGGCCCCTGGCAGTGGGACCATAATTTATTCCTGGTACATGAACTGGTTTTTGGAGCCCATTCCCTTTGGTGGGATGCCTTGCTCGGTCTTGATCCATGCGTTATGGGCTTGGTCCTTCCTCAACTTCATGTGGCAGGCTTTGTTGATTTCCCATGGGAGGCCTTACCCATTCTGAGGACTAGATGGGGGGGTGAGGTGAGGGGGAAGTGGAGGGGAAGCAGGAAGAGGGGAAGGAGTAGGAACTGTGATTGGTATGTAAAATGAAGAAAAATTTAAAAAATAAACCTTCCTTCTCCATGGTATATTGAAGTATTTTGTCACAAAGGCAAGAAAAATAATTAATACCCACAGAGTCTGAACAATTCTAAGGTGCATCTGGCCACGTATTTTGAGCTTAAAGAAGAGACTAAATGGTATAGGAGGGTCTTCTTCCTATGTGTTGCTTTCATTGGTTGAAAAAAGAAAACTGCCTTGGCTTTTTGATAGGGCAGAACTTAGATAGGCAGAGTAGACAGAACAGAATGCTGGGAGAAGGGAGGCAGAGACAGAGAGCTGCCTGCCATGAAGCTGCCAGGTCAGACATGCTGAATCTTTCCCGGTAAGCCATGAGCTCGTGGTGACATACAGATTAATAGAAATGGGTTGAATCAAGATGTGAGAGTTAGCCAAAAAGAGGCTAGAACTAATGGGCCAGGCAGTGTTTAAATGAATACAATTTGTGTGTTGTTATTTTGGAGTATAAGCTAGCTAGGTGGCTGAGAGCCGGGCAGTGGGAAGTGGCCCACTGCTCTTTTTACAAGAACTAAACACCATATCTAAACTAAGGGGCTGGGTCCATAATCAGTGTGGGGTCTGAGCGCTCAGGGGTCAGGATACCCAGACATGCCTCTTGGGATGGCAACCCCTTCAAACCTCAGCTGCTCTCCTGCAGGTGCATGGGCAGCCTTGACAACCCCATGCCTTGCAGGAGACAGTTTGCACAAGCAGAAAAATGTTATATTCTGCCCAGGAAGAAAGACATTTTTTCCCCTAACAGTGGCCATCAAAGATGGATTCATGTTTCTTATGCTGTACAGAGACCAGCAGACAGTTTCAGCCTCTCAAAGATACGCTGTTGTTGCTGGAATTTTGCTGTGGCCAGACATGTAGGAGGGAGGGTGAATTACAAAGACTGAAGTTTTTAAGTCTTCCTGTCTAAAGGTTCAAGAAATAGAAAATGATACAGGACATCTCCCTTTGTGTTGTATGCTATGAGATGAGTCACCTTTTAAATGTAGCCTGACAAATCCTAAAATGTCATTAATTTCTTTAAAAATTATACAAAATTTCCTCTTATCAACACAGATCAATAGAATACAAACAGGCATAATTGGCGAAAGGCAATTCTTTACAGTTAGTCCAGGTTAATCCTTTGGCATGGATGAGATTACAGAAGGTTTAAGTGATAGCTAATCTCAAAGCCTCACACACATTGGGGATTTCATCCCACTAATCGTGGTGATTATGTGAGTATTAGACAGAGGGACTTAGGAGGTTGTAAAATCATGCTGAATCTCATGAAATGACAAAGGCTACCCGGAACTGGAGAATCTACATAAAAATACTAAAGACACTTTGTACTGGAGAGTTGAGAAATGAAGCATGTCGGGACAGATTTCTTCTAAAACTATGGGGGAAAATGAAGGTTTAATTCAAGGACGAAAGTGGGCAGTCTATCTGATCCAGATGTGCAGGTTGTGTCTTCCATCCCCACAGACTGGCTATGTCCCATACGCAGTCACTTTTACAGGTGGGGACAGAATAGGGTCAGAGCCAGGTAAGGAGAGAGCTCAGCTGGTGAAGGATTTGGTATATGAGCATGAAGACCTGAGTTTGAATCCCAGAACCATGCAACACTGTTGGGCAGCTGGGCACTGGGGTGTGTGCTTATAATCCCAGCACTGGGAGAATCCATGAGCTCACTGACCAGCTAGTATAGTCTGATCAGCAAGAGACCCTGACTAAAAAACGAAACAACCAAAAAACATGGTCAATGGCACCTGAAGAATGAGACATGAGGTTGGTTCCATTAGTTTGTGCCATGCAGAAGTACATACATTTACATGCACCTGATTCTCCCCTCACTTTTCTCTCTCTCTCTCTCTCTCTCTCTTACACACACACACACACACACACACACACACACAAAAGCTCTAATATCAATATTTGTTAACTACCAAGTGCTATGTTCTGTTTCTGGTGATCTTAAACAAAGAGCTGGCTGTTATGACTAGAGGCCAGTCAGGTTTTGAATTCTGTCTTACTCTGTCTCCTGGAGAACGAATAAAGCTACATTTGCATCTAATGTTCTCTAGGCTTAGAGACTTGTTTGTTAAAGTCACATGTCATATTGGCTTCTGTCACTGAAACAAAACTCATAGACAATCAATGCAGAAAAGGTTTACTCATGAGCCAGGAAAATGGCTCAGTCAATGAAGGGCCACATAGCATAAAAATGTGAATTCCCTCCTTAGAACCACATGAGAGAACCTGGTACATCAATGCAATTCCAGCACCAAGAATCTGGAGACAAGCAAAACTCTGGGACTTGTTGGCCAGCCAATCTAGTCTACTGGCTACAACTAGAGACCTTATCTCCAAAAACAGACTCTGAGGAGAAACACCCTCAGCTGAGTTCTGGCCTCCACATGCAGGTGGACAGATATGCAAACATACCAGCACATGAAAAGTAAATAAAAAGTAAAGAAAGGCTTTCCCATAATTCATGAACTGGAGTAGTAACCCATGAACTGATGACATACTGCTTTTATGTTCCTTGGAAGGTGGGGTCTCATAAAACCATGGGATGGTGTGGCAGAACAAAACAGGCCACTTCATGCTAAGAAAAGCAAGAGAAAAAAAGTAGAAGGGACCAGGGTTCCAAAATCCCCTTCAAGTACATGATCCTAATGACTAAGGAATTTCCCCAGGCCACCCTCTTAAAGGTACTACTACCTCTCTCCCTCTCTGTCTCTCTCCATGTCTCTCTCTCTTTCTGTCTTTCTCTCTCTGTGTGTGCATGTATGTATGAACTATGTGCACCTGTCTGTGGTAGTCAGAGATCAGTCTTGGGTGTTGTTCTTTAGGCTGCCTGGCCAGCAAGCCCTGGGGATACACCCATCACCACCTCCCTAAAGCAGGGATTATAAGCATGCATTCCATCATCATGCCTGGCTTTTTCTACAGCAGTTCTTGGAACTGAACTCAGATTTTCATGCCTGCAAAGCAAGCACTTGACTGACAGCTGTCTGCCCCAGCACTTACTAATAGTCTCTTCCAGGTACCATACTTCCAATATCTGTGCCTCTGGGGGCACTGAAGATCCAAACTCTAGCACATGTATAAGTACATGTGTCTCTCTAAATGTAAAAGGCATTTCTTTCTTCTCATACTACTCTTAAAGTCACAAAAAGTGATGAGTTCTGTATAAAATACTAGGCTACATGGTATAGTATTTAAGGGATAAGACTGCCTGGGGATTCATTTCAGCTTTTCCACGTATTAACTACTGACCCCAAATAAGTTATTTTCCTCCCTCTGCACACTCATTATAATAATAAAAATATTTGATTGTCACTGTGAAAGCCTGAAGAATTTTTAAAGAAATTTATTTAGTTATTTTTAATTTATCTGTATGTGTGTGTTTTGTGTGCAGGTATGTGCACATGAGTGCAGGTGCCCAAGGAGGCCAGAAGGGGCATCAGATCCCCTGATGTTTAGGCAATCATGAGTATTGGACCTGGGTGCTGGGAACCAAACTCGAGCCCTCTGGGAAAAGAGTGTGTGTTCTTAATCACTGAGTGATGTGGGATTCTCCTCTGTATGCTGTGAATACCACTGGTTAATAAAGAACTGTCTTGGGCCTGCACAGAGAAGAATAGAGGTAGGCAGGGAAAACTAAACTGAATGCTGGGAGAAAGTAGGAGGAATCAGGGAGAAGCCATGGAGCCGCTGCCAGAGACAGACACTAGAACCTTGCTGGTAAAGCACGAGCCTCATGGTAAGATATAAAATACTGGAAATGGGTTAATACTAGATGTAAGAGCTAGCTAGCAATACACTTAAGTGATTGGCCAAGCAGTGATTTAAATAATATAGTTTCTATGTGATTATTTCTGGAGTCTGGGCGGCCAGGAAATGAACAAGTGACTTCCTACTACAGCAGAGTCATTTCTCAAACCAGGATTTGATGAATTGCACATAACATTTTTAGAAAAAAGCCTAGCAAATGGTAAATGTATGTAAGCATATGCTGATTTAAAATAAAATGCTTAATGACTGGCTGCACCTTGATGTCTTAATTTTACTCCTTAATTGACTGCACTTCCCCCAACCAAGACATAATTTGAGCACTTGTGAGACTTTGAACAACTCCATCTCTTATCATTTAAGATAAGCAAAAGATAAATAAGAACCAGGATATATACACCTGTTTCGCAAGGTACTCTGCAATTATTTATCAGCTGCTAAAAAACTCAACTAGGCAAAGCGGGGAACAAGGCAGTCATGTTAACATCTAAACCTCATTAATGTTTCATCCCCTTCATGGCCTCGGAAGATGGATGAGTTACCAGCAGAATATCTTTTCCTCAGCAAGGTTTGTGCAGGTGTTTGAACACTCTGGAAAAGTCAATCGAATGGAATTCCTAAGCGGCCAAATGGCACAAGGTTGGGGTTGGGTGAGCAGACAGAACCATACATCTAGGTGTGGAAGTGTAGCTCAGCTTCTAAGATGAGACTAGTATATTAGAGACTCACTTGTGGGGGCCGTTTTATTTGAAATGAAAAATTGGGTGCTCCAGTTTTGATGTATATACATTACAAAACACGACTGATTATTATCCTACTGTTCTATGAAATACGTTGATAAGAAATCAAGTTTGGAGACATTTTACCCAAATCAACTCTATTTCTTCCCTGTCTCTTCCTGTACGTGTATACATATTTGCATCTCTATATATGCTCACAAAGGCAAGAGGACGGCCTCGGGTAACAGTCCTCAGTTGCCAGGGTTTCTCACTGTCTTAGAACTCAACAAGTAGACTATGGTCTTGGGCCATAAAGCCCCAGATATCTTCCTGCTTCTGCCTCCCAGCCCTGGAACTGTGAGTGCATTCTATCATGCACCTGGCTGCTTTTATTTTTTTTTAAATCATGGATTCTCTTTATGTCTTCATAGTTACAGGGCTTGCACTTGCTGACTGAGCCATCTCTCCACTCACAAATACATTATTTATGACATGTTCATTACAAAATCAAAGTGATTATCATTTTGTTAAGAAAGAAAATGAGTAGATTAAAAAAAACACAAATTATCCTCAAACTCACTCTATATTTCTTCAATACAATAGAAATGATATCATGGCATGGGGGTGTGTTGAATGCAAAGTGATCATGGCTCTAGAGAGATGACCCAGTGGTTGAGAGGATACGCTGCTCTTGTGCAGGATCCAAGTTTAGTTCCCACCACCTATGCTGGACCATTCAAAACTACTTGCAACTCCAGTTCCAGTAGATTCAACACACCGACTCTGGCCTCCACAGCCTCCTGTGCTCATATGCACACAAATGCACATACATACACAAATACATACACACATGATCGTTTGTTTAAAAGTGATCACACTGTTGTCTCACTGTATATTTTCCTCCCTCCTGTGACTTAGACAATCTTCCCATCCTTATGTGTAATCTGTCTCCTTACCCCATGGTTCTGAGCTGGCTTTGTAAGGTCCTTACACAAAGGATCAGAGGGAACTATGTCATAGCTCCAAGGATTGTTGCCTTGGTGTTTATGCGTTTGCTACATCTCTCCATCCTCTCCTCTCCTCTCCTCTCCTCTCCTCTCCTCTCCTCTCCTCTCCTCTCCT
>JABTXL010021306.1:13924240-13992773 GCA_025134845.1 Neodon shergylaensis
CTCTCCTCTCCTCTCCTCTCCTCTCCTCTCCTCTCCTCTCCTCTCCTTCCCTCCCCTCCCCTTCTTTCCCCTCTTCTTTCTTCTTTTTTCCTCTCTTCTCTTCTCCCCTCTTTTCCCTCACCCCTTTTTCTCTCTCTCTCTTTCTCCCCTGCCTTGCCTCCTTCCTTATGCCCCCACTCCTTCTTTCTTTCCCTCTCCCCTGCCTCTGGGACTGCCACAGAAAGGCTGGCCAAGCCCACAGGATGATAGAAGTAACAGGGAACAGATATGATCCATTCTGAGACTGTCACTCCAAAAGGCCAGTTGTCAAGCCTAACCATCAGACACATTGCTGAGACCATCTTCTGGAAGCATCCAAATAACTGAACTCTCAGGAGGGGAGACTGAACCAATGAAATAGCTGTTGTTATAAGCCATTACCACAACACTAGGAGTCTGATAACAGATGACTTGGAAGCTCTTGACATGAAGACCAGGATGAGGGCAAAACAGAGTCAAAATGAAACTGCCATGGACCATGTGTATGTCCCTTTTCCATTTCATATGAGTCAATCCCCAATGAATTTGAAGGTCAGATAATGAGGGTTAGATAAAGTTAAGTTGAGTCACCATGAAGGGTTTAATATCCATGCAATAATAGAAAGGGAGACATGAGGTATCTCTTATGGGAGGCCATAGCCAAGAAGGCAGCATATTGAAAACCAGGAAGAGAGCTCTCTTCTGGCTCACGTATCTGAACATCATAATTGGTGCAGCATGTTATAGAAGGCTGGGAAATGAATGCTTGATATTCATATTGTTATACCAAACTAATACCTAAGCAAAGACGTGAGGGGAAACCCACAATGCTCTTCTCCTTTTCTATGGCTGTTTGGTATGGAATATTATCAAAGTCTGTGGTTACTGGCTGTCTGTATAGATTTCATTGATTTTGCTTGATTAAGCTATCTAAAAAATTTTAAATATTCATACTATATAATTTATACTTAAAAGTCTGTAAAGCATTTAGAAAGCACATTTAAAAATAATACTCAGAATTATTATGCTGAAGAGAATTATTTTAAGCAGGGATTGGTGGTGTACTTCTGCAATCTTAGCACTTGGGGGGGTGTTGAAGCAGGAGGACCAGTGTGAGTTGGCGGTTAGCTTGGATCAAAATGAGTTCAAGGTCTACATAAGTTATGCAGGGAAAGTCTGTCAAAAAGACAGAGGACAGGAGGGAGGGAAGAAGGGAGGAAGAAGGAGACAGGAATAGGGAGAAAAGAAAAAGGGAGAGAGAAGGGGGAGGGAAAGGGAGAGATATTGATCTCTCAAAGGCCTGAGAAAAGGCAAGATAGAGCTCTGGAACTTTGTTCTAAAGCTCTGCAAGCCACCCTGTGCTCTGTACGCTACCTTATGTACTGTAAGCCACCCTATACCTTACAAACCAACCTACACATAGTAAGCCACCCTGTGCACTGTAAGCCACCCAATGCACTGTAGAAGGGGCTTGAGCTCAGTGGTATACAACTTTTCTTTTTATGCTCCTATGTTTTTTACGCTGGTTTTTAACTTTTTGAAATTTCATAAATAGACATCATATATCTTGATCATATTTACTTCCCTATTTTCCATTTCCCCAGCCTCTTCAACACATCTCCCTCCCAACTACTAGTACTACTGCTTCCTCTTCCTCCTTTTTGTTCCCTTTCTTTCTAATCCACCAACTTCACTTAGGGCTGACCATAACTGCATGAGTATAGGGTCACCCACTAGGACATGGGGAACCTGCCAGTTATCACACTCCTGAGTAAAGTAACTCTTCCCTTGCCCAGCAATCATTAACTACTAATGACTTCAACTAAGCGTGGGGACCTTGGAACTCCTCTCCTGGAATATTTAACTGGCTTGAACTTGTGCAAGTCTTATGCAGATAAGCACACTTTTTGTTAGGAGCCTTGCCCTACCCAGAAGTCAGTACTTCACACTGATCCACTCTGGCCTCCAATCAGTCTCCTAAAATACTCCTTGGGCCTTGTGGGAAGGCTGAGAATCTGCTGCTGAGTATTCAGTCATTTGTTCTTTGATGTTTTCATAATGTGTTCATTTGGGAGCTTGTTCACTTTGTAGTGTCTTCCAGATTACAGTGAGTTACTGAAAAAGTCCTGGGCAACTGGACTGTGGAAAACATGGTCCTCCTATTCCTCTCAAGTATCCTTGCCATTTGGTTTTATTTGTATTTTTTGGTATGAGGCAGCTGATTATCCCTTTGCCTGTGCATGGCAACTCAGTGTTTATGACCATCCTCCCAACCCCACATGTCCTAATTCCCAATGTGAATGGTCTTGAAAGTGAGAACAAAGCAGACTAAGTGTCTACGGTCTTCGTGGGACAAATAGATCCAACTATGAGGCATGTTTTAGTATATATTCTATATATAAAAATTATACAACTAAATGAAAAGTCATCTTCCTGACCATCCGCAGATATAAGTGCCCAGTAGATGGAATATTGTGAGTTAAACACACAAGCAGTGGGAAACCACCCACAGCTGTTCTTAGGGAAGACATGAACTTCTTATGAAGAAATGAAGTGACTCATGAGAGAAATTACAGACAGGAACAATTGGTTTCCACAGCAAGTAACTTCATGGTCTTTGCAGGTGGGGCTTCCTGTCAGAGCATCACTCACTGGAAGGTCAGACTATACCAATAGTTATCACCTACCTACTATATCTCTCATGGCCCCCAACATCTTTCTGTCACATGATATGCCAGTGTATGTCTGTGACAGGGGTCCCCATCTTTGGCAGGTTGCCTCATTGTCAAGACCAGAGCCAAGAGTATGGAGTCCAGTCATCTCTATGGAGTTCTTACTCAAACTCCTTGCATCAGCCTATTTGTGGTCTTCCTGGGTAAAATGTTGCCTTGTGCTCTTCAAACATTCCTATAAGGTAACAACAGTCTCAATGTCAAAGGTCAGAGAACATGGTTCAAAATCACTGGAGGATTGCTGTTACCTAGAGGAAGGTCAAATAACACAATCTCTAAATATGTGGGAGAACTCCTTACATTAATTTTTCTGTCATCTTGCCAGGGTCCACAGATGTGAGTCCATTCCACCTTGACTAAAGGTCAGAGAGTTTGAGCTTATTTTTGTTCTTTCAAAGTTGCTGACAACCGGTGTGGCTACAGACAAGTGATCCTGACCTACAGTGTGGTTAATTAGCATTTTGAGTATAGAAGTGGATCTGCTCCACCTTAGCCAAAAGTCAGAGAATTCAAGTCTATTCCTGCTCCTTCAAAGGAGATTGGCAGGAGGTTGGGGGGGGGAGCTGCCTGCAGGATACTTGGTCTATTCCTTATGTCATGTTAATGAAGTCTGCTGCCTCCCTCTTCCCTTTGGAGTGAAGTACTTGGTACTCACATAAATAAGACTGTTGTACTCAACTTATTTTATGACTAACTATGACCACGAGGTATATGTTAAAACTCAAAAATAGGGCTGAATTTTAGCCCCCTCCCCCAATTTAAAAACTTATAGATCTGGGATCTGGAGATGGCTCAGTCAGTCATAGTACTTGCCACAGAAGCATCAGGACGTGAGACAGATCTCAAGAGCACACACACACACACCATATGGATCTTTGCTAAGTATCCAGAAACTTTTTCATGTGGAGAGTCATCGCCTCTTCTATATATCTTAGGCTTTACTATCTTTTAGAAAAAAGTTACCCAAGGGTTTAACACACTGGGAAACAAGCATGGACTCTGAGAGAGGGAAATCATACAAGGTGAAAAGCAATTTAAGAAATTGGACAATAATTCCAGGAAGAGGAGAATCTGACCACTTTTTTTAATTTTTACAGGCCATGGTCCAAATCAATGACCTTCACAACTCACTGAAACCTAAACTGAGCCAATGGCTATAAAGAAAAAAATGGTCCTCCTGGCACTCACCAGAAGGGCTGAGGTGACAGTGAACTTGCAAAAGTCGCAACTGCAAAATGGAAGGCAGTCATGCGGAATCGATGGTGTAGTTGTTTTTCTTGTGCCTGAGCTTGGACCAGAAAGCAGTTTAGTTTTCAGAGAAGAGTTAATATATGCTATGCTGCATATTTTATGAAATTATATTGGGTATATATCTTTATTGTGATATTTTTAGAGGCATGGACCTGAGTTCTGGGGCACTAGCTTGAGTTTCTTAGGTTCTTGTGCTCACAGACAAAGAATCAGACCAGGGACATGGATACATGGTTAAAAAGAAAAATAGAAAAGTTTATTTAAAAAGGCAAAGCACCCCTGAAAATGGGCTAGTGGACTAAGCACACATCTCCCAAAACACTGGGTCAGGAGACTCATGATGCATTATAGGCCATTCATACAGTACCCTCCTCTCCCATGTTTGTATAATGTAGGCTTTTCTCATGTATGTTCTATGCAGGCCAGATGGGGAAGGGCGTCCAGTCTTTCTTTGCCAAGGGGCTTCTTTCCTATGTAATCATCTCCAGTAGCTTTCTCCAGTCTCCTCTCCTCCGGAGCACTGTGTCTCTGCCCCAGGGCACAGTGTGACAGTCCCATCGAAGTCACCATGACCTGGGAGCCAGAGCATCTACCTGAGCAGTAAAAGACTGTGCTAACCTGGTCTGTGGTGATTGCAATGAACTTCTGACACTCCCTAGTGGAAGGAGAGGAGGGTCATGGGACTCTCGCTTGGGAGGCCATCTTTCAACCTCCCCAACCGCAATGCTCTTGGGAGAGCTGGAGAACACAGGTAGAAATGCAGCTTCCATGACGTCACCATTCTTGGTGGGTGGGACTAAGTGATGGAGTTGTCTGGGAGACACCCCACCCACACCTATGCTAGTGAGCCTAATAAGCTCACTGGTCCAACCACGATGGACTGTGGTAGAATTGTTCTTTTTGTCATTAGTTCATGCCCCACCCTGAGCAAACAGATACGTGTTCCTGTCTCCCCAGGAGATCTTAACCAAACAATCCTAGGGGTCACTTCTTAAGGGATCTTGGTGGTGGTGGTGGTGGGAGTGGTGTGTGTGTGTGTGGTGGAGGGTATGCCGTTGAGTAGAAAGTTTACTCTGAAAGAAGTTCTCAGGTTTCCAAAGTAAGACATAATAAAGGTGGGCCAGGTTATCCCCTTCCCACCTCCAAACAGGATGGGAAGCACAACAGGCTAAGATTCTCTACTTGGGTCAGCTCAAAGCAACTGCTGACCTTCCTTGCTAGGGGAACATGCAGCCTGCTCACACTCTTTCCCCTAGCAAGCTTTCCAGCTTCAGAGACTACTGAAGAGTCTGTTATGCTATACACCTCCTTATAACAGAATGAATTCTGGGGCTTCAGAGAAAAGCAAGACCCTTTCCTAGAGGTGTGTACTCTCCAGGAAAAAATGGAAAAGAAGATAAAAGGAGGAGATGATATATTAGCCTCTTGGTAGTGGTGTGTTAGGCTGGGGGCCTGAACTGGATCCACTTTGCTGAGCCATACTCAATGCTACTCCTAGCACGGTGGCTATCATGGGGATGCTCAGTCAGTGGGGATGGAATGAATCTTGTGGCTCTCCTCCCTAGACCCAATCTGAGATAGGAATACAAAGAACATTTTTTTTCACAATGCCAAAACGTCATTTCCTCTGGGATTAGTGCTAAATGCCTTTTACTACATCAGAAGAGTAATATTTAGTCATCTGAAACATCACAAAAAGCACAAAAGAAAATTCTTCAGCATGGCTTCAATCCCAATTAAAATTCTTCAACCCCAAAGCATAATGTTGATCTGATCAAAAATGTATGAGTTGTTTTTCTTTCTGTCACCATAATTTAAAGGCAGGAAAATGGTATTTAAGATTTACATATACATGTGGAGCTCAACCTCATTATGATGATTGTATCTAGAAGCTGGGGAGTCTTGAATCTTAAAATGTATTTTCAGAAAAAAAGAATTGCATTTTCAGAAGGGAGACAAAAAGAGCTGTAACAATAGCTCGAATTCACTGCACAGAACCCGAAGAGCAAGGTAGATTGTTCCAACCATCAGCGGAGTGTCTATTCATTTAGTAAATTAGCATGAAAGGGGGATTCAGCTCCAGGGAGCCTGGCTTCTTCCCCAAAGGGTCTTGCTTTTGAGATCTTTGAAAGAAGCATTTCAAATCCAGTACACAATGACTTGTTCCCTTCTTAACTGTGGAATTAAAAGGTCATAATTTCAAGCAGTAAGATGCTGGTGTATTTGCCCAGGGAACAATGTCTACCAGCGCCTCAATGTTTGCTTCATGATGGAAACCAGATGCATGCATGGAGAAAGTCTAGGTTACGATGGTGATGGTAACTACAAGGAGTTATGGGTAATGCTAACTGTGATGGTCAGTCTTTAAAAAAGGAGCTCTCTCTACGTGTGGTATATGCATGGGTGTGTGTGTGTGTGTGCATGTGCGTGCATGCGTGAGTACACAAACACACCTATATATATGCCAGAAAGGGATGTCATCTATTCTTCTCTGTCATCCTTCACTTAGTCCCTCAGTGTCTCTCAGTGAACCCAAAGCTATGCTACCAGTCAGCAAGGCCCAGCAATCCTCCTGTTCCCCTCTTGCAACAAGCATGTAATGTAATCCCACACCTTGTTTGATATAAACCTGCTGGGATTTAGGTCCAAGTTCAGGTCCTCTTGCTTATGCACGAAGAGCTACTAAGCACTGAGCCATCACCGCAGCTCCTAAAGTACAGTTTTTAAAAATTTAAATAATGAACCAAACTCAACCTTGAAAACTCAAAGTTAAAGGAAAACCTAGTTTGTAGGGACAGTCTACTAGATTCACTAGGATGGTCTCAAACTCATTCTCTTTACTCAGCCTCCCATGAGCTAGAGTTTGTTGGTATTATAGACAGGTACCATTGTACTTAGCTGGAAAAATTTAAAGTCTACTCAGCCTGCTGTTATTAGAGTACATATGCCATGGAGCGGTTAAAGATCCATTTGGTGTCAGATGAGCCTTCTTCACCCTTAAGCAGGGAGTCACAGGAGATATCAAATGTGATCAACCATGTCTAAAGACTGTGGAGGATCCTGTGGTCATCTAGAAAATGCCCATCTTATCTTTAGTATACAAATCCACGGAAGTCCTCATCCTGGCCATCGCTGGGCCCCTTCCCACAGCTAGCTGTCCTATTTTTGTCTTATCTAATTAGGGCTATGCCATCCCTCTTGTCACAGTAGCCGGGTAACACGCCCAGGGCTAAATCAAGGAGTGCCTGCCTTGTCTCTGGCCACAAGAGATTGATTAGAGAAGAGAATATAATTGCTCCTGGCATTGGTTCCCTGAAGGTAGCTATCCAGGAAGTGGGCCTCCATGGGGATTTTGAAAAACATAGCTCTGTATATTTTAAATCTTTTTCTTTGGGAAAACGTTCTATATTTTAGAAATTTAATATATTTATATAATGAAATATGACCATATCTACTCTCCATTTCTTCCCACATCTTCTCCAAACTTGGCTACCTCCAAACTTCACATTTATGTATTTATGTATTTATTTACTTATTTTGATAAGTGCAGCTCATGTGCATGATGGTAATGGGGCTAGTGTGTGGGAAACCTACCAGTGGCCACATCTTCAAAATGAAGAATGGTTGATTGTTCCTCACCCAAAAACTATCCATTGCTAATATTCTCAGTAAAGGGTAAGATCTGAAGATCATCTATTCCAGCTATACCGAGATTTTGCTGGCTTGATTGAGAGTTTCCTGTCAGAGTTACTGCAGGATATATGTATGTGTGTGTATATAGCTTTGACTGACTATAGCCATATATCTACAGGGAAGGAAGCCATCTCAAGAAGTATGCTAACACAAGAAAAGACCATGCCAATAAAATTGCATAAAAAGATGCAGCCCAAACTTGCCAGACATGAAGGCATGCCACCCATGGCTCCAAGATGCAGAGCAGTGAGGTTGGAAAGATGGCTCAACAATTAAGAGCAGGTACTCTGGTAGAAAACTAGAGTTCAGTTCCTAGCACCCACTCCAACAGGATCATAACTGGCGATAACTCAAGTCTCAGTAAGCACCTTCATCTATACACACACTCACACATAGACACACAATTAGAAATAATCAAAAGAAATCTTTAAAGAAATACGATATATGACAGAGGGAGCTTTCCATATGGGTCTAGCCTATGTTCCCTTTAGAAGAGACCTACCAGGCCATAGCTCATTTGCGAGGAGAATATATTTTTGACAAGTGAATGCTTTGGCTCTCTTTCTAGGAGTATAAAAGTGTAGAAGCCAAATCACAAAGGTGTGAAAAGGCAGTGTGATCTGGTTCAAGCCAGTCAGAAGGAGAGGTGGGAAGTGAGCGTGTGAGGCAGGTGCATACCAAAACAGCAGAGGAGGAGAGTCTATACACAAGAGGCAGTCATTGTCACTTAATGGGTTAGGATGGTCAGGTCTCACTGTCAACTTGACAGAACCTAGAGTCACCCAGGAGACAGGCCTCTGCGGGCACGAGAGTGGGCAATGAGCTCGACTATGATAATGAAGTAGAAAGACACACACATCTCAACTGTGGGCAAGACCATTCCCCATGCAGACACAGGCTGCATAACACGGAAACAGCAAGCCGAGTGACACACAGCCTTGGATTCATCTTTCCTGCTCCCTCACTGGGGCTGTGTCACTACCCACTTCACCCAGGCTCCTGCTTCCATGACTTTCCCACTATGACGTGCCTTTGAACTGTGGACCAAAAGAGACCTTTTTTCTCCTTAAATTGCTTCTGTCAGAGTGTTTTACCATAGCAACAGAAATAGGAGCTGTTACACGGAAAGGTCATGCAGACCCTTGCTTAAATCTTGTTAGGAAAGATGGAAACCAGGGGATGGGTTTGCAGGGTGTGCTGATGGGAGACTGTTCATGGGGCAGTGTCACAGTTCACAAGAGGATGACTCACTGGAGATCAGACTATGAGGTTGTAGCCATGGCACAGGCGGTAAAAGCTGATGTCATTAATCAGGGATGACAATTCAGCCAGAAGAATGAGTTAAGCCACCTTAAATAATTTGGGGAACCCACTATCTATAATTTGTCTAAATGACAGTAGTGGAAACAACCTAAATCTAAAATAACAGGGGAATGAATGGCTAGATAAATTATGGTACATTTAACCAAATCAGGTGACTATGCAGTGAGTTATTAATGATTTCCTGTGCAACACTCCAGATTAATAATAATTTCAAGCCACACACATATTCCCCCTTCTGTAGATGCACCACAGATGTGGGGCTACATGATCATTTCAATGCCATCTTTCTCCCATCACTGACAGGGCCCTTGCCACTCCACAGCTTACAGCCACACATAGGAAAATGCCAAAAAAAAAAACTTCAAACATGAAGAAAAATTTAATAGATGTCTCATTCTTGTGTAATTAGAGCTTTAAAATTTTAGACGGTGTAAATATGGAAAAATGCATATGCCAATATTCCAATGGTATAATTAATTCTGAGAGGTAGGACCTGTAGTATGTTCCCATATCCCATTTTAGTTGCTACTTTAAAAAAAATGTATGGAGTAAACTTTAATTTTATTTAATTCTTTGACTCTGTGTGTATGCAGGCTCTTTTTCTTGCCTGTGTGCACATGTACCTTCATTGCCCTCTACCTTATTTTCTCAGACAGGGCCTCTCACTGGTACAGGACCCCAGAGAACTGCCTGCATTGACTGGCAAGCACAGTCTTCAGATCTGTCCAGCTCTTTCCCCTCACTGCTGGGGCTGCAGGCATGGGCTGCCATGCCTGATCTCTACATGGGTAATGGGTCTCACCTCAGGTTCTCATGCTTCAGCAGCAAACACTTTATCCGCTGAGCCATCCCTCCAGCTTCCAACGCTGTAATTTTTAAAGGACGTCCCTATAAGCTAGATTTGCCAGAGGAGAGGGTGATGTGGAGATAAATGTGAAAGAGATTTGTGAGTGGGAATTCTCAGGAGGAAAAAGAGAAATGGGCATAGTTATGAGAAGAGGTCGAGCACAAACCAAGTCCCACTGGGCATAACTTGAGGCTCACTCTGCAGGAAATAAGAAGATTCTTTCTCTGTTGATAGTCATGAGTTGATGGCTAACCCTGTGGAAATTGAGGCTCTTCTCATATGTAGAAAAATATAAAGAAAATCCATCAGGCAAGACACACAGATGCTACTAAGGCACATTGGAAAAAAAAAGTAAAAGAAACAGGAGATGCATAAACTATTCCCTATGCATGTTGGGGGCACTCACAATAGGAAATCTTTATTGTCTCACTCAAATATAGATGTCTTTTATTTCATAATCATACTCATTCATTTAAAATTATTGTTTTTTTAGGGACATGCATAGATCATATGCAAACACTTTGTAATTTTATAGAAGAGAGTAGTGTCTGCAGAGTTTGGGGTCCTGTAATCAATGACCTTGGACAATGAAGGATGAACATGCTATCATAATGTCCTTTAGCAATATAAGTTCCTAGAACTTGTGAGGTATTTCCTAAGACACTGTGTACAATCTACTCATTTTCTCATGGCTGGCAAGATGGCTCAGTCAATGAAGTCCCAGCCTCATAAGCATAAGAATCGGAATTTTATTCTCAGAGCCAACACAAACAATAATACCAGATATGATATTGTGTGCAGTCCCATTGCTGGAGGGGAGACAGACAGATACCAGGGTCTCAATGACCAGCCAATCTGGCTTGATCAGAGAGCCCCAGGTCACTAAGAGACCTTGGCTCAAAACAACAACAACAACAACAACAACAACAACAACAACAACAAAAGCATACAGCTCTTCAGAAATGACATCAGAGGTTGCACTTTGGCCTCTACATGTATTCAAGTAAACATGCTCCCTCTGACATGCATGCATGCCTCAGCATGCCCATGTCCACATGCAGAGAAAGAAATGAATCTACTTATCTCCCTGCTTTGATGAAGTATCTCAAAGTATTTGCTTTTTCTTTCTAAGATGATTCTCTTACAAGATGTGCTCTGCTCAGGGAAAATTCAAACTCAATGCTTCAGCAGGATCTATTTCCCTGGGAATTGACTTATTATCTAGCCACAGGCATAACACATCTTGAGAAAAATGCTATTGATTTTAGGATGTTAACCTTATGTTTGGCCAGTTTGCTAAACTCTCTTATCAGTTTAGAAACAATGCAGCTTAGTTTCTTGAATGTTTTTGGGAGGCAATACACTGTTTGCCTATTCAGTTTTGCCACAAGAATTATGACATGGTGACAGTGGCATGATAGGGGCACACCTCCATTCTGACTTGAGTCTGAATGCTTAAAAAACTCTCTCTCTCTCTCTTTGTGTGTGTCTGTGTGTGTGTGCCCATAAGTGCAGTGCCCACAGAAGCCAGAAGATGATGTTAGATCCCCTGGTGCTAGAGATACAGGCATTGGAGAAAGAATAAAGTTGTATTTGTGTTTATATTAAGAGAAACATGCATACACACAAACATACATATATGCCCACAGGAAAAGTTTCTCTTAATATAAACATTTGTGTGTGTGTGCACATGTGTGCATGTGCATATATGTGTAGAGAGGTCAACCTTGGCTGTCATTCTTCAGGACTACAGCCCCTTCTTTTGGAGACAGAGTCTCTCACTGAACCCTAGGATAAGGTGAGATGGATGATAGAAACAGGTGGATTCCTGGGATTACAATGGCCAGGTATAGCCTACTTGGTGAGAGGTTCAGGCCAATGATAGACCTTTACTCTAACAAAAGGTGGGAGGTGCTTAGGAAATGGCAACCAAGGTTATCCTCTGACCTTTATATGAATCTGTACACAGACACACACATCAAGACACACACATCAAGAAAAGGAAGCAAAATTCACCCATGCCTTCACTCCCCCCATTACGTAGCTGGCCAGGATTAAGGGAGGGTGTTCTAAGTAACCCTGTCATCACAGAAACTGGCTTCTCAAGCTACTGGAAAGTTCATGGCCCTCCCAGATTTGCAGCTTGCTTAGATAAGCAACCAAAAACTGCACAGTAGGTTTGCTTCAGAAGAGGATCTCACATCATCTCCCAGTAGACTCTAGGGGTAATGTAGCCAGAAGCCACCATAAAGAGTGAGCTCACATACTGTATTTGGTCCAAGACTTGCACTCATCCTTATCTTTGGAACTGCACTGGTATTCCACTGCATTGCAATAGGGTGGCTGTCCCATAGCCATCAGAGAAATCGTGACCTAAACCTACTGAGTGAACTGCAACACACATGGGAAGTACTGTGGGGGAACAATGCCTCCCCACAAAAGCAATGACTTTCTAGCTACAGATCCAAGAGCGGAGAGGTGGGCAGAATGTCTGAAAAAGAAGTTAAGCACATGTGCACTCAAGAGCTCAGTGAGGTCTAAGAGAACACAGATAACCAGTAAGGCATTCCAGGGTAGAAAGAGAGATTCAGCTAAGCAGTAGTTTGAAAAAGAACCAAACAGAAACATTTAGGGAATGTTCAGTAATATACATAAAATGTACATCTGAAAGGGTGCAAGAAGTGTCCAAGTCAAGCAAAAGAAAGGATATCCAATATGGAAGACAGGTCTTTTAAAATATCACAGGCAAGCCTGCACGTAGGCAGGCAAACAGACACAGGCACACGCACACACATACACGCACACGCACACACATACACACACACACAATAGGAAGAAAAGAGGAAAACAACAGAGGACAAATGAATGGGTGGTCAAAGAAAAGAACATTTAAGACCTCTGCATGCCATTGAATAAAACAACTTTCAGGTTTTCTTTTCTTCTTTCTTTTTACCTTTGATGGTTTAGTTCTGAAGCCAGGTCTTGCTCTGTAGCCCATGCTGGGCTGGAACCCACACTCCTCCTGCCTTTGGCTCCCAAATGCTGTACATTTTCTTATAGCCAAAGCAGAAGAAGATCTCTAGGAATTTCACTCACTAGCTAACAGCAGAAACTCTCTAATTTCGGTAGAGATGTGTAGAGACATGCATAGAACGCTGATTATAGGACTCCTAATAGACATGACCATTAAAAGACCTTCACTGTAGCTCGGTACAGTTAGGTGTTGACAGCAGTAAAGAAATCCCTAGTCTGCAAGAAAGCAGTTTTAAGTCAAGTGGAAGGGTGTCCCATTAGACCAACAAGAGATTTCTCAGCAGATACCTGATAGGGCAGGAGCCAGTGGAATGACTTCTAAGTGTTGGATAGAAAGCAAAGCAAGGGTATTGCCAGGCAGGAATTCTCCACTCAGCAAGGCTATCCTCTGGAAGTAAAGGGGAAGGAAAGTCTTGCCAAGACAAGTCAGCAAAAACAAAAACCAGGGGGAATTACTCCCAAACCGGCCCTACAGATAATGGTTGTAGAATCCCACTTCCAGAAATGAAGGAACTGTATCGGCAATTACAGAAACCTGAGAAAAACGTAATTTCATCAGAAGCATAGGTACACAAAGTCACTGAAAAAAATTATCCACTCACTACGCCTCTGTGCTGGTTAGTTTCAATGATCAATTTGCCACAATCTAGAATCACCCGAGGATAAGCTTCAAATAGAGGAACTGTCTTGATCAGACTTGGAGCATGTCTTTGGGGGATTATCTTGATTGCTAATAGTTTTAGTACTAACCATTCTATTTCTGTGACTAGACAACATATAAAAGAAAGCATTTAATTTGGGGTGTGACTTAGAGTTTCGGATGGTGAGTCCAGGACTACCATGGTGGGGCAGTGCTGCAGGCAGGCAGGCAGACAGGCAGACAGGCAGGCAGGTAGGCAGCATGCTGGAGCAGTAACTGAGAGCCGACATCTAACCATGGTGGGAAGCATGGCGGCACACAAGCAGGCATGGTACTAAAGAGGTAGAGGAGAGTTCTACATCTGGATCTGCAGGCAGCAGGAAGTGACAGTGACACACAGGCCAGGCTTGTCCATGTGAGACCTCAAAGACCCCTAATGACACACCTTCTTCAACAAAGCCACATACCCTCCAACAAGGACACACCTTGTACTAGCGCCACTCCCTAGGAGTCTATGAGGGTCATTTTTATTCACATCACCACACTATCACATGACAAATGTGAGCTGAAAGGGAAGACCAAAGAGAAGAATATCTAAGTTAAAGAAACAAAATAAAAAATGGTAGGACTAAATCTTTTATAGCTCAACAACAACCTTGTTTCTAAATGGAGCAAGTTCTTCAATTAAAAGGCACAGACTGACAGAGTGGATTAAAAGAAGGAAAACAAAAGGAAAAAATCAACAACAAGAAATGATTTTCCAGGCACGTAGAAACCCAGATGTAGGAATCAAGCTACTTATGTCAGGATTTATGTCAAATCAGTGAAAAGTGATACCAGTCACTATCCAATCACAGAGTGAGGGCCTCAGCAAGAAAACTCCATGGTAGACTGTAGGAATCTAACCGCAGAATACTGGATTAAGTCTACTCTAATGCACAGCTGGCAGGAATACAGATCGCTACAGTCCTCATGGAGTACAGTATAGCCAGGTCTTCATTTCTTTTCCAATTGCTGTGAGAAAATACCCCAACAAAAGCAACTTAGGGGAGAAAGGGTTTATTTGGCTCATAAACTCAAGTTAGAGTCTATAGTAGCAGGGACATCACAGCAGTAGGGACTTGAAGCAACTGGACATGTCTCTCATCTACAGTCAAGATTCACACACAATAATACATGTCCACTCATGCAATGAACGTCTGCTTCTACATCTATACATTCCTAGATCCCATTTAGGGATATCTCCACACACTGTGGTGTGCCTTCCCACTGCAATTAATGTTGTCAAGATTCTCTCACAGACCACACAGACCAGTAATCTAGACAATCTAGACAATATCTCATGAGTCTCACATTGCCAGGTGATTCTAGACCTTGTCAAGTTGGCAGTGAACACTAACCTGAGGTTATAAAGGGTGTGTAGGGAGGATGGTAGCTAGGGGAGTTGGATTTGATGAGGGAGGGCTGTAAACACCTACAGAACTATCACAATGAAACTCTTTAATCAGTACAACTAATACAGAAAATAATAAAAGATAATAGAGGGTCATGGTAACTTGCTGCTATAATGCCAGCTCTTGGGAAGTTGAGGCTTTTACAGAAAGCTCTTAACTAGCCTGGGCTGCAGAGATTCCATTTCAAACCAACAAAAACTCTGAACCAAACCAAACCAACAACCAAAAGTAAGCCCACAAGATATGAAAGGTTTTGGTGCATGCAAGGTGGAATCAGGAGAGCAGTACTCTCTGACTGACACCTGTCCATGCAACCCCACAAAGGGACTTTCCCTCTCTCAGCTTGAGACTCATAAGCTACTGAACACTCTTCGCCATAAAAGTCTCAGTTCTAGAATGCTCTTCTGTATAATGTCAAATATCCCTGTTTCAAAGATGGCCAAGGAAAATGCTCAAATGTTTCTCTCGTGCCTGCTTCCTGTGGGCTTCCTTCCACAGGCCAGAGAACGACAAAGTTACTAGAGAGAGGGTTGGACAGGATATAATTAGAGATGAAAAACACAGTGAGGGAAAGGAGGTGAGAGAGAAGCAAGGAAGGAGAGTAAGAGAAAGGCAGGCCAGCTGGTTTGTCTGCGTGGCAGGACAGGACTGAAGCCATAGGAGGCAAGCTGGCATTAGACCCCGAGGGTAACTGCTTCCTGTTCACATCAAGGAGAGGTGCAACATTCACAGTCCTGAAAGCTCATTTTTGGAAAAAGTTTTAATTAAACTAAACAAGGGTGGTAGGCAGGGCTGGGGCACACATGATTATCTTATAGTTTTTACATTTTAAAGTATGAGACAATTAGGTCTTTTGGAAAGCAGTGCCACATCACAGAGAGACTTGTGACCAGCTTTCTCCTTTGTTCAGCAGCAGTGATGTGCAAAAACGACCTTTAAAAACACTTAGCTGTTGACTTTTGATCTCGTCTTCTCCTGACGGCTTAATCTATTAAACCCAAACACATCTTGACATTATGAATTAGGAACGATGACTGGCCAGGACACTATAATTAGGAGTCAGGGCTGAGGATTCTGTAGGACAGATAATGACAAGTATCACCATGATTATAACACAGTTTATTGAAAATGTTATTGAGTCTCAGTCATGCATGAGCAACAGAACCACCACTCGTGAATTAAGACTGAATTAGCAAAGAGAAAATTACAACTGCTCTGATTTCTCCATGGGCGGAGACCAGCCCTCCTTATTCACAAACTAAATGTTTCTATCATGAATGGAGGGGAAGCTAGAGCTCTGGGCACGGAAGGAGAGGGAAGGAAACCTTACAAGACCACTGCTATGAGGAGCCAAGGAGTTCTTTGTGTGCACAAGAACATGACAGGGTCTGGGAGGTTCATTCTGAGTGCCAACTTGGCAGTATCTAGAATTATCATGGAGACAAACCATTGAGCATATCTGTGAATGAATTTCTAGATTGGGCTAATTAACTAGAAAGATGATATTGAAATAAATATTTTAAATTGATATGGATTTTGGTTTATTGACACAAAGTTAAGGTCAATTTTGCTATTTGTACATTTCTACTCTTGTTTAAGGTATTAATTTTTATGCAGCTCATTGAAAAAGGTAATGTATAATTAAAAATTGCAGATTAATACATAATCAGTTATAATTGTCAAACTTGTCATGTTAGTTAGGTTTTATACATATATAGAGATATATTTCAGTTAGATAAATAATCTTGAACACTTCAGAGACCTACTGAATATGGCATTTAAAATGTTTTAAGAACTTAGAATTTTCTCATCAGTGAGATGTCTGCTTCTGGCAGCACCAGTTACTTTAGAGAGGTTGATGGGCATTAAGAAACACATTATGGAATTTGCCTTCAATGTGACAAGTTAGCAATTTGGGCAAGAAACTGATCTTGCCTGAACAGCTTGATGGTAAGCTGTATGAACTGGACATGCAGGGCCCACAGAAAAGTTACTGCTGAAGTTTCCAAAAGACAGGATGGTCCTTCAGAGTTCCTGCTTCACAGAAAAAACTGCCAGATATTCTGCAAGATACAGAAGAAAGTGACTGACAAACTTCCAAAATATGTGAAATAGTCTCTCAAATTTCCTGCTTCCTGTTTACTTAGGTAATATTATATCCTTCTGGGGTCTTTGAAGACTTGAAGATAGATAGTTATAGTAGTCCTTAGTTCAATAAAAGATATATTAGATATGAAAATTTAGACTCACAAAGATAAAATAGATAGTATATTTTCTTTAATTTTGCCAGATACAAATACACTAAAAATTGTAACTGTAATTCTTGTTTGAACCTGTTTTGTTATATGTAATTTTACTATGTTAAAGTTAAAACCATTCTTTTTATTTAGATAGAAAAGGGGAGATGATGTGGGATTCCCCTCTGTATACTATGAATATGTTTTATTACCATTGGTTAATAAAGAAGCTGCTTCAGCATATAGCAGGGCAGAATATAGCTGGCCTGAAGAGATGTACGGAGAGAGTAGGTAGAGTTAGAGTTAGAGTTAGCACTATGAAGCTGCCGAAGGAGAAAAACGCCAAAACAGAACCTTACCCAGTAAGCCACAGCCTTGTGGCAATACATAGATTAATAGAAATGGGTTAATTTAAGATGTAACAGTTAGTTAATAGGAAACCTGAGCTAATAGTTCAAACAGTGTTGTAATTAATATAGTTTATGTGTGAGTATTCAGGTCTGGGAGGCCAGGAAATGAAAGAGCAATCTATGTTTACAAGAAGACCAACCATGAATGTGGATAGCTCTGTTCCCTGTGCTGGGATTCTGGACTTAAAACAGAAAAAGAGAGCTGAGCAAAAGCATTTACCTCTCTTCATCTTGACTACAGATGTAATACTACAATCAACTGGCTGCTCCTGCCTTTCCAATCATGATTCCCTTGAACTGTGAGCTCAGATAAATCCTTCCTACCTTAAGTTGCTTCTTACTGGGTATGTCACAGGAATTGGAAAAGTACCTAATACGGTGCCTATCTCTACTCACTATGCACCTAAAGTGCCAAGCATAGTCCACAGTATTACTTCTGAGAAGAGACTAAAATAAGATGGCGATTAGAAATGGTCTCAAAACAAGAGCACATGTTCTGCTCAGACCTCAGAGCCCAAGCAACCCTGGGCTGTCAGCTGACAGGACCACCAGTGCGGCCTATCCTAGGCTTTTGTGCAGTATTTATACTTAATGCATACAACAATAACAAATGGATTTATGACTTATACATACTTGCTATGTGTAGACCTTCCAGCAGCAGAACACAATAGAGAAACCAAACATACAATGACTAATTGCCAAAAGTTACATGTTCAGCAATAGAGTACCAGAATGATATATCATTGGCAAGTTATTACCCATTTAATAAAATGAAAGCTATGTTTCCTCTCTTGTATGATTGTAGTGGATTCTTACGATGACATGTTAAAAGTTCTGAGGTAGGAAACTTCTTCAGAGACTTGTACTTCTTAAAATGCTATCTGCTTAAAGAAAAAGACATATACTACAGCAAAAAAAAAATATAACGTAGAACAAAATCTCCTTGCCAACATAATGATTTAATGGAGAGGGCAAGGTGGGAGAATTTTTCATTTCTTTTTTATTTCATTTACTTGATAATTATAAATTATATCCATAATTATATTAATTTTATACTGATATGTTATTTATAATTAAACATTAATTTAATATTACCTTCATATTAAATATAAATTTTAAAATATTTTCCTCCTTCCTCACATGTTTAGATGACACATGAGAGTAACAGCAAAAATATGCTGAAAATCAGCTTATCAGGTATGATGGTTAATAAGAAATTACAACATGACAGGATCAGAATAACTTGATAACTCTCTGGAAGGTCTGTGAGGGTGTTTCTAGACTAGGTTACCTAAGGAAAGAAGACCCACCCTGTTTTAGTTCTTTTTCTACTGTCATGACAAAACACCACCAAATAAAGCATTTAATTTTGGGCTCATGGCTCCAAAGAGTGGTAGAGTTTATGACCATCATGATGGGTAGGTAGCATAGCATCAGGCAAGCAGGCATGGTGGTATGGGAGAATTGTCTGTCTTCTTTCAATCACGTTTTAAATAAATGCTGATTGGACAGGCAGGAAATATAGGTGGGAAAACCAGACAGGAAGTAGAAATGATGCAACGAGAACAGGAGAATTCTGGGAAGGAGGAAGTTGATTCCTCCCAGTCCTGTGCAGACCACCAAGGAAGCAGGATGTGATCTGCCAGACGAAAAATGTACTGAGCCATATGGCAAAAAAAGATCAGAATAATGGGTTAATATAAGCTACAAGAGCTAATAAGTAGCCTAAACTAATGAGCCAATCAGCTTTATAACTTATAAAGATCTCTGTGTGATTTTCTTTGGGGCTTGCCGACTGTGGGGTACCGGGAGGGACAGAAACTCCAACAAACAGCCCCCCCTCATGTTACAGCATGGCACTTAGGCAGTGGCTGAGAGCTTATGTCTTATCTATGAGCATAAAGAAGAGAGGGGGAGAGGGAGAGAGAGGAGAGAGAGAGAGAGAGAGAGAACTGGAATGCAATGGGTTTTCAAAAGCTCACCTTCAACAACACATCTATTCCAAAAAGGTCACACCTCCCAGTCCTTTCCAAACAGTTCTACCAACTAGTGGTCAAGCATTCAAACATGTGAGTCTATGGGGTATTCTCATTATATACCCTGAATGGGCAGCACTATCCCATGTATTGGTGTTCCGAACTGAATAAAAAAAAGAATAAATGAGTTGAGTATCAGTATTCATCTCTCTCACTTCCTAGCTGTAGATATAACATAAAGAACTGGAAGAATTTCTAAAATGACCAATTGCCTCACTACTACCTACTGCTACCATGCCTTTCCCACCATGTGGGACTATATTCCTTGAACTGTGAGCCAAATAATCCTCCCTCTCTCCCTTCTTTAACTTGCTTTTGTCAGATATTTTATCACAGCAACTAAAATAGGTAACTAATACAGACAGTTTGTATTGATGCTGTACAAAAAGATGATGGGCCGAATAATAGACAGATCAATGATAGCTAGATGAGAGATAGATAATAGATAGATATACTGGGCAGTGGTGGCGCACGCCTTTAATCCCAGCACTCAGGAGGCAGAGGTAGGAGGATCTCCATGAGAGTGAGGTCAGCCTGGTCTACAGACAGAGTTCCAGGACAGGCTCTAAAGCTACAAAGAAACCATGTCTCAAAAATAAAAAGATCGGTGACAGAAGCCATTATTGTCCAGTACCAGGTAATTAAAATGGTCTGTGATCCCTCACTCCTGTTCTGAGCTATGTCATCTTCCTTCTTTAACCAAACGTATTTGAACATTGTATAAGATATTAGGTAGAGGAAAATTTAAATTTAGCAGTTATTACTCATTATGGCATCAGTAGGTGTTGCATATTGGCAACTTAACCAGTCAGCATATATGTATGTATGTATATATACATATATATACATACACACACACACACACACACACACACACATATATATATATATATATATACTCAGCTACAACCAATAATCTGAGTATCTGTGGTGTTTAAACTTTTTAAAATACTCTGTTATACTTTATTTATGTGCTAATGTATGTTCCTATATGAGTTTTTGTGTGTCACATGCACACAGAGGCCAGAAGAGGGTGTTGGATTTTAGCTGGAGTTGCTGCCCCAAATGGGTAATGTGAACAGTACTTGGGTCTTTTGCAAGAGCAGTAAGTGCTCTTAAGGGATGAGCCATCTCTCAAGACTGTAAAAATTGGTCCTAATAAATGAATATTAGCTAATCTGACAAAAGGAGGAAGATGATGAAAATTAATAAAATTAGGTAGCAAAAGAGTTCCACTATAATGGACTCCAATGACATCTTGTAACACCATTAGAAGTTACTATGAACACTAATACTCTGAAGATCTGGACAGCCCAGAAGAACTAGAAGAATTTCTACAAGCACATCATCTACCAAAATTAAGCCCTGAAGACATAAACAGCTTTAAAAGACCATTATAAGCAATGAGATTGAAACTGTTATTAAAAGCCTTTCTTCAAAGAAAAGCCCAGAAAGAGGCAGATTTACTGCTAAATTTTATCAAATTTTCAAGGAAGACCTCATACTATGTTTTTATTCTGTTCCATAAAATAGAAAGTGAAGGGACACTATTAAATTCAATCTTTAAAGCCAGTGAAATTTTGATATCAAATCCACTTAAAACCACCAAAGAGAAGAGGGATGGAGGGAGACATAGCACACAGAGGGTCAGGGGAAGGAGGAACACAAACACACACACACACACACACACACAGAGAGAGAGAGAGAGAGAGAGAGAGAGAGAGAGAGAGAGAGAGAGAGAGATACAGAACAATTTCTTTGATGAACATACATGTGAAAATTAGTAACTAAATTCTTGCAAAGTGAATTCAGGAATACATTAAAAAGATTATACATTATGACCAAAATTATTAAGTAGGCTTCATCCCAGAAAGGCAAGATATATATATATATATATATATATATATATATATATATATATATAAACATAAACTCAGAACTCAGGACAGAAAGCACACTATTATCCTAACTGATACTAAATAGGCATTTGACAAAGTTCAACATGCCCTCATAATAGAAGTTCTAGAGATTTTAGGTACAGATAAATAGATGTGCTATCTAGTGTTATGTCAATAACACAAGCTAAAATCATCTGAGAGGAGAGAACTTTAACTGATAAGATGGGGTTGCAGGCAAGCCTGAAGGGTATTTTCTTAATTGGTGATTGATGTTGTAGTGCCCAGCCCATGGTGAGTGGTCCTGGGTTCTATAAGAAAGCAGGCTGAGCTAGCTATGAGGAGCAAGCCAGTAAGCAGAATCCCTCTGTAACCTATGCATCAGTTCCTGCCTCCAGGTTCCTGCCTTGAGTTCCTGTCCTGCCTTCCTTCAGTGATGTACAGTGATGAACAGGAAGCCTAAACGTTTCTCTTCCAAGTTGCTTTGGTCATGGTGTTTCACTACAGCAGTAGTAACCCTAGCTAGGACAATATAACATACCTCAAAATAAGAAAGGCATATAAAACAAACCTATAGCCAACATAATTTAAAAAGAGACAAAATCAGAGAATCTCTCTAAAATCAGGACTAGAACAGGACGTGCACACCCCTCCACTCTCTCATTTGATATATTGCTTGAATCTTCTCTATAGCAATTAGAAAAGAGGAAGAAACACAGGGATAGTAGTCAGAAGGAAGGTATCTAAACTGTCCCTATTTAAAGACGATGTGATGCTTTAACATACTCTTGAGTCTACAAGAAAACTCTTGGATCTAATAAGGACTTACATTAAAGATTCAGATTACAAAAATCAATGTTTTTTTTAAACCAGTAGCTTTCATTTATAGCAATAGTCTGCTCTCCAGGAAAGAAATTAGGAAAAATATTCCATTCAAATAATCCCTTTCAAATTAAATATTTAGGAATAAAATCTAACCAAAGAAGTGAGAAACATCTACAATGAAAATTTTAAGATTTTGAAAACAGATATCACAAAGATACTAGACAATGAAATGTAGTCCATCTTTTTGAATAGGCACAATTAATATTGTGAAAAATGCCTATAGTACCCAAATTAACACATGTAATTAATGCTACACCTATCAAATTTCCCATGTCATATTTCACAGATTTGGAAAAAATAGAAGAATTCACACGAATCCACAAAAGACCAGGAAAACCCCAAGCAGTCAGAGGGTTAAGTACACTGTTAGACAGTTCATCTGAGCTAATGGGAGCTCACCAACTCTAGTCGGACAGGAAAGGAAGCAGCATAAAACCAAAATAGACACTCTGAATGTTGGTGACAGTTGTATGGCTGGGGCAGACTGCAGGGCCACTGGAAGTGGCTCCAGGATTTATTCCTACTGCTTGTACTGGCTTCTTTTGGAACCCATTCTCTTTGGATGGATACTTTGTTCATCCTAGATACAGTGGGAAGGGCCTTGGGAAGGGGGAGATGGAGGGAATGGGAAAAGAAGAGGAAGTGGGAACTGGGATGGTATGTAAAATGAAAAAAAAATTTCTTTTCCTTTTAAAAAAATGAAATAAAAAAGAAAGAAAGAAAAAAGAATGCTGTTGGAAGCATTATAATACCTGAGTTCAAATTATACTATAGCACTATAGTGATGATGATAGACCAGTGCTGTTGTAAAAACAGGCAGGAAGACCAATGGAATGGACTCGATGAACCAGAAATAAAATGTCAAAGCTATGCCCATGCCCACTTAATTCTTGACAAAGGAAGCAAAAACATACTTTTGTTTTCTTTTTATTTATTTATTTATTTATTTATGTATTTATTTATTTATTTATTTATTTAGTTTTATATTTATTTTTATTTCCATCCAGGCATATATTCTTTCTTTATTTTATTTTATATTTTTTTATTAAAGATTTCTGTCTCTTCCCCACCTCCGCCTCCCCTTTCCCTCCCCCTCCCCCAATCAAGTCCCCCTCCCTCGTCAGCCCAAAGAGCAGTCAGGGTTCCCTGCCCTGTGGGAAGTCCAAGGACCACCCACCTCCATCCAAGTAAGGTGATCATCCAAACTGCCTAGGCTCCCACAAAGCCAATAGTTGCAGTAGGATCAGGATCAAAAACCCATTGCCATTGTTCTTGAGTTCTCAGTAGTCCTCATTGTCCGCTATGTTCAGCGAGACCGGTTTTATCCCAGGCTTTTTCAGACCCAGGCGAAAAAAATGATAGTCTATACAACAAATGGTGCTGGCAAACCAAGATTTCCGCCTTCAGAAGATGAAATTGGATTTATATCTTTCATCTTACACAAAAGTCAGTTCAAAACAGATCAAAGACCTTAATTTAAAGCCTGAAACTTTTAGAAGAATACACAAGGGATACCCTTCAAGATATTGGGATAGGCAAGAACTTTTAAAATAGAACACTAACAGTCCTGGTACCAACCCTGAACACCAACAGATGGGACCACATGAAAACAAACTATTTCTGAACCATCATGTGAAATAACCAGAAGAGCAGACGGTCCTGAGAATGGGAGAAAATGTTTATCAGCGACACCCCAGACAGCGGATAACATCCAGCAGTTACAGAGAACTGCAGATATTAAATACCAAGGAAAAGAAACTCCTAATCAATGGCAATGGGCATCCTAATGTGCAAATGAACTTAATAGTTTTTGATTAAAACATATCACAAATGGCCAATCACTATTTTTAAAAAGGGTTCAACATCCTCAGCCAGCAGGGAAATGCAAATTAAAATGATTTTGAGATACCATCTCACCCAAGTCAGAATGGCTGTCATTAATAAGTCTGACAACAAATGTTGGCAAGGATATGGAGAGAAAGGAACATTTACTTTTGTGGAGGAACAAATTAATACACCCACTCTGGAAATCAGTTTGGAGACCTCAAAAATTAAAATTAGAACAGCCATGTGATCTAGGTATTTCAGTCCTAGGCATATATACCCAGAAAACTCCACACTACTACAGTGGTATTTGCACCCCCAATGTTCATTGCTGCTTTATTGCTAGAGCAAAGAACTGGAATCAAACTAGTTGTGCATGAACAGATGAATGGATAACATAAAATGTGTGTGTGTGTGTGTGTGTGTGACTCAGCTGTAATGAAAAATGAAGTAAAAACATCTGGAGGAAAGAATCTATAAACTCAGAATATATAATACTAGGAGAGGTCCTGCCATCGCAGAAAAAAAAAGAAACCACATGTTCTATCTCATATGTGGAAGCTAGTCAATAATATATCTATATATGTAAATAAATGCATATGTCATACAGTGTAACACAAATGAGAAAAAAGACTAAATGTAAAAGGATGAAGAAGATTGATTGACGGTAACAGACACAAGTTATGAAAGAGAATACAAAGCTTATTTCTTCCTAGTTCTAACTCTGCCATGGATCTCGAGGTTTGGTGATGGATAAGTACACACAATCTATTTGATACTGAAAGTGTGAATTTAATGTGAAGCTCCATGGCTTTGACTCAGAATGTTCTTCCAGCATGGAAATTTGCTGAATTTCCCAGACTTCGGGTCTGGTTAATTTTGGTGTTTTTTAAAATTATTTTTATTGAGCTATATATTTTTCTCTGCTCCCTATAACTTCCTCCCTCCTTTTTAACCCACTCCCATATTCCCAATTTATTCAGGCGATCTTGTCATTTTCTACTTCGCATAGATTAGAACCATGTATGTCTCTCTTAGGGTCCTCTTTGTTGTCTAGGTTCTCTGGGATTGTGATTTGTAAGCTGGTTTTTGTTGGCTTTATGTCTAAAAGCCACTTATGAGTGAGTACATATGATATTTGTCTTTCTGGGTCTGGTTTACCTTACTCCATATTATGTTTTCTGGATCCATCCATTTGCCTGCAAATTTCAAGATGTCATTATTTTTATTTTCTGCTGTATAGTACTCCATTGTGCAAACATACCACATTGTCCTTATTTATTCTTCAGTCGAGGGGCATTTAGGTTGTTTCCAGGTTCTGGCTATGACAAACAATGCTGCTATGAACATAGTTTAGCACATGTCCTTGGGGTATATTGAGCATCCTCTGGCTGTATATCCAAAAGTGGTATTGCTGGGTCTTGATGTAGGTTGTTTCCTAATTTTCTGAAAAAAATAACCATACTGATATCCAAAGGGGCTGTACAAGTTTGCACTCCCACTAACAATGGAGGAGTATTCCCTTTACCCCATATCCTCTCCAGCATAAGTTGTCATCAGTGTTTTTGATCTTGGTCATTCTTACAGCTGTAAAATGGAATCTCAGAGAGATTTTGATTTGTATTTCTCTGATGGCTAAGGATGTTGAACATTTCCTTAATTGTTTCTCAGCCATTTTAGATTTCTCTGTTGAGAGTTCTCTGTTTAAGTCTTTATCCCATTTTTTAAATTGGGTTATTTGCTCTTTTGATGACCAATTTCTTAAGTTCTTTGTATATTTTAGAGATCAGACCTCTGTCTGATGGGGGGTTGGTGAAGATCTTTTCCCATTCTGAAGGCTGCTGTTTGGTCTTGTTGACTGTGTCCTTTGCTTTACAGAAGCTTCTCAGTTTCAGGAGTCCGATTTATTAATTGTTTCTCTCAGTGTCTGTGATACTGGGGTTATGTCTAGGAAGTGATCTCCTGTGCCAATGTGTTCAAGTGTACTCCCACTTTCTCTTCTATAAGGTTCAGTGTGGTTGGCTTTATGTTGAGGTCTTTGATCCATTTGGACTTGAGTTTTGTGCATGGCGATAGATATAAATCTATTTTCATTCTTTTACATGTTGATATCCAGTTATTACAACACCATTTGTTGAATTTGCTTTCTTTTTTTCCATTGTATTCACTTTTTGCTTTTTTGTTGAAAATCAGGTGTTTATAGGTGTGTGGATTGATATCTGGGTCTTTGATTTGGTTCCATTGGTCCTCATGTCTGTTTTTATGACAATACCAGACTGTTAATCAGTACTGTAACTCTGAAGTAGAGTTTGAAGTCAGGGATTGTGATGCCTCCAGAAGTTTTTTTATTGTACAGGATTGCTTTGGCTATCCTGTTTTTTTCTTTTCCATATGAAATTGAATAATGTTCTTTTGAGTTCTGTGAAGAATTTTGCTAAGATTTTGATGGGCATCGCATTGAATCCGTAGACTGCTTTTGGTAAGATTGCCATTTTTACTATGTTAATTCTACCTTCCCAAGAGAATTAGAAATCTTTCCATTTTCTGGTGTCTTCTTCAATTTCTTTCTTCAAAGATTTAAATTTCTTATCATACAGGTCTTCCACTATTTTGGTTACTTACTCCAAGATATTTTATGCTATTTGTGGCTATTGTTAAGGGTGATGTTTCTCTGATTTTTTTCTTAGCCTATTTATCACACATGCAAAGGAGGGATACCAATTTTTGAGTTTTATATCCTGCTACATTACTGAAAGTGTTTATGAATTGTAAAAGTTTCTTGGTAGAATTTTTTTGGGGTCACTTATGTAAACCATCATAACATCAGCAAATAGTGAGAGTTTGACTTCTTCGTTTCTGATTTGTATACCCTTGATCTCCTTTTGGTGTCTTATTGCTCTAGCTAGAACCTCAAGTATTATATTGAATAGATATGGAGAGAGTGAACAACCTTGTCTTGTTCCTGATTTCAGTGGGATTGCTGTGGGTTTCTCGCCACTTAGTTTGATGTTGGCTGTTGGCTTGCTGTATATTGCCTGTATTATGTTTAGTCATGTTCCTTGTATCCCTGCTCTCTCCAAGACCTTTATCATGAAGGGATGTTGTATTTTGTCAAAGGCTTTTTCATAATCTAATGAGATGATCATGTCTTTTATTTTATAGTTTGTTTATATTGTGGATTACATGGACAGATTTTCATATTTTGAACCATCCCTACATCTTGGGCATGAAGCTGACTTGATCATGGTGAATGATTTTTCTGATGTGTTCTTGGATTCGGTTTGCCAGTATTTTATTGAGTATTTTTGCATCTATGTTCATAAGTGAGATTGGTCTGTAATTTTCTTTCTTAGTAATGCCTTTGTGTGGTTTGGGTATCAGGGTAATTGTAGCCTCATATAAAGAGTTTGGACTCTTCTTATCCATCAGAGTATAAACTGTCTGAGGCTCTGAATAAAGTTGGCTATTGCATGAGCCTTTAAGTGCACTGCATTTTTAGGTGCCACTCTCCCAGGTTCATGCTGCCAACTAGAGGGGTAGACAAGCATCACCATGAATCAGGGATCTGAAGTCAGCTATGAGATTAGGGTGGGGATTCTCATAGAAGGAGGTGAGTGAGCCTATGGGACAGGAACCAGAGAAGGCTTTGCCTTATGTCAAGCTTGTACACCATTTTCAAAAACAAAAAAAAGAGGAGGACAAGTATAATCCCTGGTTTCCAGAAGAAGGGACTTTAGATAAAGAAATATGGGGCAGAGTCTAAGAGAATGTTGAAAAGGCATATAAACAAGGGGAAGATCCCTGTTCAATCTTGGGCCACTTGGTCATTGATTCAAATTGTTACTAAAATATTGAAGGAAGGTAAGGAGGATATTGATCATGATGAGGAGAAGGCTAATTCCTTGAATGAATATAAAATGGACACTTAAACCTTAGAATGAGAGAGAGAGAGAGAATATGTGAATTTTTTCCATTCAGACAAAAATCAAAAGTAAAAACAGTGTTACCTCTTCCAGTGATGGTTCTTGTTGCTCCCTGACTGGAGTGTCCTTTAAATATGTGTCCTCCATTATCTGAAAATGACCCTGAAGCTTGAGGTGAGGATTTTGATAATCAGTCTAATCTCACATTCTCTCCAGTTCTTAGGAGAGCCTACAAAAAAGCTAACTTTATTCAGTAATTAATCTACTTAAACCTTTAGAACGAGAGGCAGCACAGGCCATTCTCACTTACTAACTTGAGAGGCAAAGAAAAGAGCTACAGCGATTTGAATCCAGACTAAAAGAGACATTTGTATTTTGAGGGAATCCTTCACTGCCCTTAAACTTATTTTCGCACACACTGTCTCCTATAGGTATTTGAGCACAAGAGGACAAACCTTTGGAATGAAGTTATTTATACCACAGAGATCATAAAATACTAGCTGCTTTCCTTACTCTTCTTGCTCAATTAATGAATCAGGGAAGGGCCTGATGTCAACAATTTTACTTGATCCTTGCTGCATTAACCTTTACTAACAATCAATTTTTAAAAAAAGAGTTACAGAATATGATGGATTTTAAATTTTTATTTTTCGATTACCACAGAAAGATAGGAAATCATTATCCAGTTAGTAAGTCATGGGGTTTTCTCATAGAAATTGTCGAAACTTCTCCCATTCCATAGGCAGATACTTATTTTATTGATGGTTCATCTAAGGATACAGGAGGGACTCATGGTCCAGACAGTCATCTATCTATTAATACTTCTTTTCCTTAACCCAACAAGTAGAACTAGCTGTTCTGATTAATCTATCATGGTTAATTCATAAACCCTTAAGCATCGATTCAGATTCTGCTTATGTTGTAGTATTATTTCCAGCACTAGACTCATGGTTGTGCACACTTTAACCTCCCTGGTTTCACTGCAGAAGGAAGTAAGCAAGCTGATGCATTAACTTGCGCTATTTTTACTTCTCCAGAAGAAAGTTGGAAGGGGTATGCATCTGTCAATGCAGATGGATCCACTGAAACATTATGGACTCCTTTTTGGTTCCTCCAGCTCCAGGCCATCAGAGGGTGAGGAGACAGTGAAGTCATCAGACTGATAGCAAACCTCCACTTGGAGGGCAGACAGTGACCATATCATCAGAAACCATCTGCCCACCTGGGCCAAGTTAAGACCCCATGTACCAAAGGAGATGTTACTCACTAATGACACTGGGACCATAACAGACTCATTCATTCTTCTGGAGAAGGGACCATATTTAATTTTTCCTTGAGATTTAAATCACTTTCTATTTGCATAGGACATAATAAAATTTGTACTCCTATTAGAAGGCAAATATGGGCTATGTTTTACTAGATACCAGGACTATTAACCATATAATGGTTTCTTTTCAAAACTATTCTCTATCTTTATGATCAATATAATAATATAAAAATATTATTGAATATGGTTTTTTCTTTTCTTGATTGCAGAACCATGCTTTCACTGTTCTAATACAATTTGCTTGCTTATAGAATACTCAATTATCAAATGCCAGTCAGATTTATATATGAAATCTCAAATCAAAACCACCCTGGATATCCTGCTAATAAAAAGGGGGGGATATTGGAACACAGTCAAAAATTGGAGCCCTGTGAGAATTCTGAGTGTTTATGAAAAAACTCCAAGAAAACAAGACAAGAGTCTTGTGATCTCAATTTCTTCAATGGACAGAATTCCTCTTGGAATGTGTTTTCACGCTCCTCCCAGGTATAACAGATAAGAACGAATTTATTTCAGCTCTTGTTATTCATATGCCTATATGGAAAAACATGTTTTTGCCAAGTTAGGCGTGTCCTGGTGATTGCAAACTTTACTCAGGGAACTCTTCTTATTTATCAGAGTATAAACTGTCTGATGCTCTGAATAAAATCGGTCATTTCATGGGACTTTAGTCTGCCTCAGTTGTAGGCCCCATTCTCCCAGGCTCATGCCACCAATCAGAGCAGTACACAGCTGGGGATGGGACTCAGTCAGTAAAGTGCTCTCCATGCACACACGACGGACTGAGTCTGGATCCTCAGCACTCACCAAATACGTGATGGCGATGTTCAGAATCATGTGTCTGTGATCCCAGGGTGGAGAAGGCTGTCAGGTGGATTCCTGGAGTGTCTGGCTAGACAGATCAGCCAAATTGATGCGCTCTGGGCTCATCAAGAGAGCAACTGAGAAAGATACCTCTGGCTTCTATATGAATGTACACATTTACACATGCATCTATTCAAGCTCTCTCATACAGAGATGCACATATGTACACGTACATATACACATTAGCACAAAGCTTTGTATTTCAGACTAATCATTAACATATACTAGGTATCCCCGATTTAAAACATAAGGAATCCCCCACCACCACCTCGAGATTTGGTCATACTGTAGATGTGAAGATTCTAAACATGAAGCAACTTGTTTTAAAAGCTGGATGGGAAACCAAAGTTGAAGTAATCTTGGCAAAGCTTGATTACAATAATTCATTATAGAAATCAATCAACCTTCATTTCCAAGACAAGAGCAGCCAGTTATGCTGCTAAAATCATTGGATAGTCCAGCTCAGTGCTGTTTGTTGCATTTGTTAGCAGAGGTTACCAGGCCAATGCAATCAAGAATCCCACAAAGTCCTAGATGTCTTTCCCTTTAACAGACAGATGGGGAGGTTCATAGAGAGGAGGGAGAGGGAAAAGGCGACAGAGAGAATATGAATGAGAGTGCATATGAATGTGTGTGTGTGTGTGTGTGTGTGTAGATTAGTAGTCAGTATTGGGTACTACTCCTTGGGACCACATCTTGTTTTTCAAAGTAGGATCTCCCACTGTGCCTGGCACTCGTTAAATTGGATCAGCTGGCTGCACAGTGAGCCCCTGGAGACTGTCTGTCTCTGCCTTCCTGGCACAGGGAAACCAAACCTTGAGGTAGAATCTGGGACTATATCCTTGCAAGGCAAGTGCTTCACTGATAAAGCCATCTTCTTAACTTCATATGTCCTTTTTCAGCTCTCACAAGCAGAGAAGTGCGTGGTTTCTCTTTGGCAGTGGGAACCACTTAGCCAAGCTTAGAGACACAGTAGCTGATGGTTTAGCATCATAAATCTCAGTTCAGATCTGATCCTGCCTAGCTTACCTATAAAGTCCAAGTATACCTTGAAGGAACTAGATTCATAATATTAAATTACCAAGAAGTGATTAGCTGTGGTATCAGCATAAGATCAGACTTTTTAAAATTATATTTACAATTTAACATCTTCTTGCTAACTAATCGAGTTTACCAAACTCTTTAGTTGCTCTTCCTGAGAGTTAACATCCCTCACCTTTCCCCTTATCTTCTAGTTTAAGGTCTTGGGCACTAATAAAGTATCTTTCAGCTTTAATATTAGATTAAGTAAGAATACTCATCATAAGTCTTATGGAAAATACTGTCTCTGATTGGGTATCAATTGGAATAAGTCTCTTTTGGCATCCTTCATAGAAAGAAAAATATAACGGTAAAAAATGTGGTTATAGTAACTTCAAGGCTACAAGAGCAACAAGGATATTTCCATATAGTTAGGAGGTGCAATCACACAGATATATAGATCTGGAGCCATTTTTCAGACCAACTGCCCAAATCCCCCTGTATACAGAAGAAAAAAATGATGTCAGAAATGTAGTTTCTTATGAGTAGCGTTCATTTAGATGTAGAAGCAATAGCATGATATTTCTCTTTTTCCAAGTAGGAAGAGTTGCCTTTTTAACATATGTGCAGGGGACAGAGAGCAGGGTAGAAAACATAGCGACTGGGTTGCTAAGCAACAGACACAGGGTCCAGAAAGCTCTGAGAACTTGAAGGGATGGGTTAGGTTGGAATCCGACCAGTCAGCTATAGCTCAACGTAAGTCAACACACTGCCCTGCCTTTAAGTGGAAACTCACTGCATCAACAGCATGGGGGGTGGGGACGCAATATGTGGCAGTAAGGTAGCTGGGGCTGGGGACTGGGATATGGAGCCTGAGAATAGCAAAACCTGGTCACCATCATGTCCCATATGGCATGTGCAGAGGGATGACAGGGTGGGATTTGGTTGAGCTTTTTTTGGTTCAGGTAGAAAATTATGTTTGGCCAGTTGCCACACATATGGGGCTTAGGGTAAAATGAGACGAAGCAAGGTGGTGAATGGCAAGAACCTGTATCCTACAATGCAACAGCAGAAGCCGGTTATTTAAAGCAATGGAGCATCATGATGAAGAGCATGTGAAAGTCTATTTGAGAGAAAAACATACGGACTGGCTAGTGTAGCTTCAGAGACAGACCTAGCCCTTGTGGGTAGCAGTCATGGGAGCAGGACTTCCAAGAAACAGAGTAACTGTCTGAAATAAGACCTTCAAGGATGGATGACAGCAAAATTCAGCTTACATTTTATTGGGTCCTTTTCTTAGGTCAACATCAATATTAAAGACATTTAAAATAGTTGCCCTATTACAGTCCCCTAACCTCAGTGTTAGCTATACTACTATCAGAAACTTTTAACAACACAGTGTTGGATATACCATGAAGTTCTAGCTTGGAGTGCTGGAGAATCTGACCAAGCTGGTTAGCTCAGTGTGGCTGGGAAGTGCAGTAGCCTAGATTCTGGCTCAAGCTGGCTGCTAAACCTCTGCTTCTCCATCATATTGCTATGGGCTGTGATGGAAAAGAGGCAGTTTCCTGGCACTGGGGGCCGGCAGGAACTTGGAACTGGCTTTTATTTCTTTAACAATGTAGAAATCTAAAGTGCCTACACTTTAAGATGTGTGGGAGAGACACATCTTAAGATGTGTGCACTTGTACTCCAGGCCAATACAGTATGGCCCTGTGCTGAAGGGAAGACATCATGCAGGCAGCACAGGCTAGCTCAGGACCTGTAGTGCAAACTGGTTCCTGGGCCACTCGCCCTGAATATAGGGAGAAGATCCTTGGGATCTGGTGGGAGGGTTAGTTTGAATCGTTAACTTGACCCAATCTAGAAGCAACTGAGAAGAAAGTAAAAACGAGGAACTGTCTAGAACAGCCTGGCCAGTGGGCGTGCCTGTGGGTGGCTGTCCTGATCACATTACTTGTGATGGGAAGGCCTATCCCACGGAAGGTGTTATTTCTGGTTATGTAAGAGTGGGGAAAGTGAGTTGAGTATTGGCATGCAAGTAACCAAGTTCTCTCTCTGCTCTTGACAGTGGCTACGTCCAGCTGTCTCTAGTCCTGTCACCTTGACTTGCCTTCACTGCTGGACTGGAGCCTGCAATTGTAAGCCAAGTGAACCTGTTTCCCTTAAAGTTGCCTTTGCCAGGATAATTTGACACAGGAACAGGAAAGGAGACAAGACATCTTGATTCCACGGCAGGAGAAGGACATCTAAAGAGTCCACACAGGATTAGTTCCCAGCTGGCTGAGAGGTGGTAGTTCTCAGGGAATGAGATGAGAGGATGGGAAGACTTTGAGAGGTCAAGTTCCTTATATTCGCACACCTGAGAGATAGTGGTGTTGAACAGGGATGGCTGACCAGTGTTCCTGAAGGATCTATTATAGCAGGAAATGCTGGAAGTTGGGATTTATCCCTTACCTCAGCATGGGCATGGGCTGGAAAGCACAAAGTGGTGGTTAGGAGCATTGTTGGGGGATTCTAAAGTACTTTAACTTGGAAGAATGACGGGACAGCTGGACACACATACACACACATGCACAATTCTTGTTGCTGTGGTTTGAAGTTGAAATAGCTTACCTGTTTGAACACTTGGTCCCTAGATAATGGCACTGATGGGAATGACGTGGAATCTTTAGGCGGTGGAGCCTCACTGGAGGAAGTGGGTCACTAAAGATGAGCTTTGATTTTTTTATAGCCTGACTATTCAGCTTCTTGCTCCTGATACCAGCCTTTCCCCAACAGGATGGACTGTATCTCATTGAATTGTGCTGCCTGTCCTAAGCGGTTGATGTCACAGGTTTTGCCACAGCAACACGAAGGTATTAAGATTCTTAGTGACCGATGACATCCACAGAAGCAAGCCTATCAGTTAAGTGTCCAAAGAAGCTCTAAGAATTCAGTGGCTAGCGTGCATTCTATGGGACATTTGCCCTCAAAGCAGACGGTCAAGGGTCTTTCTGTTTTGCTCCTCAGCTTGAGAAGGAAGTGAAGCTCATCGTTACTGGAATGTATTCTACTTGTGTTTATAAAAGCTTGCTTATGTGTTAACAAAAGTGCTATGAAAGCCTGAGAAGTACTAATTAACCTCATAGTGATGGGGCCAGTGTTTGAAGTCAGAGTCCAAGAGTTCAACTTCCACACTTGGATCCATTCCACTTCCGCAGTATGAGAGAAATTTCAAAGTACACCACTAAAAAGGCTGTATGTCTTTTCAGACAAGGCTAATACCTATAAGCAAGTCCCATTTGCCTTCAGAAGGAGGGTCTTCTAAGGAACCTGAGTAGAAGAGGCAACAGGTTTATACCTGGAGCCATCTCTAGGGTGAGCACCTGGATTTCGATCAGAGGTCTTGAGAAGTGAAGATGTTTTGCTGGTCTTTAGACTTCACAGTGACCCCATAGGGGACGGGTGTCTTCAAAACACCAACATGCTCTCTAAGGATCAAAGTGTGTCCAACATTTCAACATTGCCACAAGATGTCAACTACAAAGGTTACATTGGAAAGTCAAGCAACTGAGCTGAAAAATAAGGGTCTTCAAAAAAATCATAATATTTTAAATAACTTTACAATTTTGTCTTGGGCAAAAGTAACTCTAACCCTGATCTTAATAAACCCAAACCTAATGTTAACTGTGAACAGAATCCTAAACCTGACATTAACTTTAATGTTAATCTGAATCTTAATTCCAATGCAAATTCTAACTCTAAACTCAATATCAATGCTATTCCTAATTTAACCTCAATCTTATTCCCAACCTTAATCATAATCCCATTGCTAACACTAACCAGAATTTTAGTAGTAACCCTAATGGATGCTACCCCAACCCTACCCTAGCACCCATTCTAATCTGACTGCTAACTGATCATCTACAGACTAAATTCTCACTGCCTTTGCTACTTCTCCAATAGGCCTCCCATTTTTCTACTGAAAAGCTGATGAATAAATGAAAACTTAACAAAAAATAGAGTTAGTAACTCCATTTCATGAATCTTTTATGACCCTCACAGGTTCACATCTGAAGTCAAATTACTATAGGATTTATTTTTGAGAAATGAAAGTTATAAAATACTTAATCTAAATGAATGAACCTAATTAAATGGTGCTTCCTACTTATACAATAAAAATGTTTTTATTATACAGAGTTAAGTATGGTTATTTTATTCAAGTATATAATGTACTTTAAGCATATACTATATTTCTATTCAGAGGATAAGAGTTGACTTAAACAATATCTTACATATTATAGTCCTTCTGTGAGTTCAAATGCAGATGTCAATCCCATATTTGATGATTAAATAGGCTGTGATTTAGAAATCAAATAAAAAAAAACACAAAGATTTCCAACCTTCAAACTGCAAATATTGGCAGTTGCTTGAAAAGTTCTTACCTTGAGGACTTAAAAAAAAATATGGACTTGGGATGTAGCTCAGTTGTTCGAGTGTTTGCCTAATAGGAAAGAGGCTCCAGGTTTAATCCGAGGAACTACATAAAACATGCCAATGGAGCATGTCTGAATGCCAGCACTTACTTGGGAAGTAGAGGCAGAAGATCACGAGCTCAAGGTCTTACTCATCTACCTAAAATGAAGCTAGCCTGGGATACATGCAACCTTGTTCGAAATAAATAATAAAAATAAATGAAAATATTAAAATTTAAAAGAAGTTAAAGGCATCCTAGCTACTGAGTAACTCTGCCCCAAAGTCATCCAACAGCACCGCGGAGCAGTGGTGATTTAAATATTAAGATATGCTAATTCACATGCTGATAGCAGCATGAATGTAAACTGGCAGCAATGCAAAAGAGGTGGATCTGTGCCAGGCTTTGTTATTTCTTGGTTTGTCAGTATTAATAATGAAGTTTAATTTTAAAATAAAATGATCCCCTCAGCAGATAATACTGAATTCCCCGCAGCCAAGGAAGGGAAAATAGATTAGCTCTCTGGCTATTATCTGGGTTTCTCATCCCTTCCGCGGGGCCCCTCAACTTATTTTAAACCTTCATATTCATAGGCTGCACCCAGTGCCTGGGAAATTTCAACAAATAATGGAATGAAATTCAGAGAACTCCATAGTGGAGGCATAGGGATCAAATTAAAACTTCTGGCTGGCAGCAGCTCATATTAATTTCAAGACTACAGAGGACACTTGCTTCCTTAGGAATCTGAATCTCAAAGCAGGAAAATGAATACAGCCTATCCCCATTGGGGAGATTTTACTCTAGAAAGCTGCTCAACCTGTGTCAGCCATCACTTGTCTTAGGATGCTCCTACAATGTTGGGAGAGCTGCTTTCTATTCCTCGAGGAAATATTACTCCATCATTACTCCCGTGAAATTAGTCCCAGCCCTAAAAGACCAAGGCCAAAATTTAAATCATCTTCACTGGAGACTGGCTGAGGCTTCCAGATGTGGATGTTTCTAGAGTGAACACCTCATGGAATGCTGTAAAGAGAAAAGACTAAAGAACTTCTGGATTCTGACTTAAATAAAGTAGACAGAATGATGATGTACATCAATGGTGATGTAGATTCTGTAATAGTTGATATTTTCGATCTCTGTACCCGTTCTCTGTACACTTCCTGGGAGTATGTTGAAGGTGGAGCCTTGTGAACAGGCAGTTTCAAAGACATATCTGGCTACTGAAGGTTTGGAGGTACTGGTAGTGGGTACCCAAAAGCCACAGAGAGACACTAAAGGGTTGAGAGTGCAATGAATTGCTTTAAAGACTCCCTAAGGTATCGCCCCCAAGGAGACAAGGTGCTGGCCGGGAGGATGAGGAGCATGCTGTGCAATGTTGTCTTCTGGATTTGACAAGGCTGTTGCGTGCATGAGTGACTATCCACCATGTCAGCACTATCTTCTGGAATGATAAGTGAGGTGTTTTCCTTACAGAATAGCTGCTAGCAGTTGACAGTAGCTAGGGAAGGGAGGGTGGTGGGTGTGGCCACTGGCTGGTTGCCACTGCTCCAGTGGATGGCTCTACATTCATGTACATATGGACAACCCCAACCAGACTTAGGGATTATCAAAAAAAATAACAAAGTTGGGAGGACAATGAGGTGTCATTGGAGGAGTTGAAAAGGCCAAATGAGCAATCCCAGGGAACCCACAGGCTACTCCAGCCAGGGAAGGAGGTGGGGTAACTAAATCTTCATGTATCCCTCTGATCCCCCAAATCTGATCCCCCATATCATCCTCAGCTCTTCAGTGCTGTGACCTCTCTTTACTCTGGACCAGAAAGGAAATTCCCCTTGGTATATAATAATCAAAACACTAAACATACAGCACAAGAAAGAATATTAAAAGCTGAAAGGGAAAAAGACCAACTAATATAAAATGGCAGACCCAGTATAATTGCATATGACTTTTCAATGGTGACTCTAAAAGCCAGAAGGGCCTGAACAGATATGCTACAGACTCTAAGAGACCACAGATGCCAGCCCAGACTATTATACCCTGCAAAACTTTCTCTCAAAATATATAGAGAAAATAAGATATCCTATGATGAAACCAAATGTAAGCAAATCTGTCTCTAAACCCAGTGCTACAGGAAGTACTAGAAGGGAAACTCTTACCTAAAGAGGTTAACTATATGTAACAAAACACAGGAAATAAATAAACCTAGACCACCAGGAACAACAACATTATAGATATCAACAAGTACCTTCTCACCATCCCATAGAACTATCTCCAAAATTGAGAAACTCAGTACTGAATGAAAAATGGGCCAAGACAGAAGTTAAGAAAGGAATTAAAGACTTCCTAGAATTGAATGAAAATGAATACACAACATACTCAAACTCAAGGGACATAATGAAGGCTGTCCTATGAGGCAAGTTCATAATACTATGTGAAAAAAAAAACCTGGAGAGTTCTCATACAAGCAAATTAACAGCACACCTGAAACCTCTAGAACAAAAATAAAGAAATCACACTCAAAAGAAGTAGATAAACTAGGCCCGAAAGCAATAAAATAGAAAGAAGCATCATCTTTACGTAAGAGCAAAGAGTCAGATTTCCATTTATGGATGAGATATCCATAATCAGCCGCGACTGAGGTTAGTCAAGGTCAAGTGAACCAAGCAAGCAGAAGCCCCTCCAGGAAGCACAGCATTCAGTGTCCCCAGAGCTCTGGAACCACAACATTCAGTGTCCCCAGCACTCTGTCCTGGGAACAAAGCTTTTTATTATAATTGAACTCTAGATGGATCAAATTATGCATTAGCAAATTTTTGAAATTGCAAAATAAAAAGTCATCACTGATTTAAGCTATAAAATCATGGGAATTAGCTTAAATTCTCTTCAAAGAGAAAACAAAGAGTCAATGAAATAAAGAGTTGGTTCTTCCAAAAAAAAATTAGCCGGGTTGTGGCGGCTATCCCAGCACTCAGGAGACAGAGGCAGGTGGATCTCTGTGAGTTCGAGGCCAGCCTGGTCTACAAGAGCTAGTTCCAGGACAGGTCCAAAAGCTAAAGAGAAACCCTGTCTCAAAAAACCATAAAAAAGAGTTGTTTCTTTGAAAAAAAAAACCACAATATAAAGCTTTATTGAAATTAATTAAAAGTCTGAGAAAGCATACACAATCTTTTAAAGATTAGAAATGTAAAGGAAACATAACAAAAGACAATGAAGAAATCTAGAACATCATAAGGGCATACTTGAAACGTCTGTTTTCCAGCAAATAGGAAATTCTCAAAGAAATAGATAATTTTCTCAATACATTCCATTTAACTAAGTTAAATTAATATCAAGTAAGCAATTTAAACAGACCTATAACCCTTGGTGTATAAAAAAGCAGACATTAAAGTCTCCCAACCAATGCCAAAGGTCAGATGATTTTCGTATAGAATTCTACCAGATTTTCTAAGAAGAGTTAATGGCAATACTCCTCAAATTACTTGACAGAATAGAAACAGAAGGAACATTGCCAAAACAGTTTTATGAGGCCATAGTTACCCTGATACCCAAACCACATAAAGACAAAATAAAGAAAGAAAATTATAGACCAATTTGCCTTATAAACATAGATACAAAAATTCTCAATAAAATATATGTAAACAAAATCTAATAACACATCAGAAAGATCATCAAACATGATAAAGTAGGCTTCATCCAAGAGATGCAGAGATGGTTCAATATACAATAATTAATAAATATAATCAATCACATAAATAGACTCACAGACAAAAAGCACATGATCATCTCTTTAAATGCAGAAAGGCATTTGACAAAATCCAGCACCTCTTCATGACTCATGAGAAAAGTACTGGAGAGATTAGGGATACAAGGGACATACCTCAATGTAATAAAGGCAATTTACGGCAAGCCTATGGCCAACATCAATGTAAATGGAAAGAAGCTCAAAGCAATTCCACTATAGGCAGGAATAAGATAAGGTTATCCACTCTGTCCAATCCATTCAGTTTTGCGTTTGAAGTCTTAGCTAGAGCAATAAGACAATTGAAGGAGATGAAGAGGATACAAATTTGAAAGGAAGAAGTCAAAGTATCTTTATTTGAAAGTTATGTGACAGTGTATAATAGTGAGCTAAAAATTTCACCAGGAAATTCCTACAGCTCATAAACACTTCCAGCAATGTAGTTGGATACAAAATTAACTCACAAAAATCAGTAGCTCTTATACTAATGACAAACAGAAACAAATCAGGGAAACAACACCTTCTACAAAAACCTCAAATAATACTAAATATCTTGGGATAACTCTAACCAAGCAAGTGAAAGACCTGTATGATAAAAACTTCAAGTCTTTGAAGAAAAAAAATCAAAGAACATATCAGAGGATGGAAAGATCTCCTATGCTCATAAAGCAGTAGGATTAATATAGTAAAATTGGCCATTCTACCAAAAGCAACCTACAGATTTCAATGCAATCTTCATCAAAATCCCAACACAATAGTTCATAGATAATGAGAGAACAACTTTTAGCTTTATATGGAAACACTCACTCACTCAGGACAGCCTAAACCGTCCTGTATAATAAAAGAATGACAGGAGGTATCACTATCCCTGATTTCAAATTGCACTACAGAGTTATAGTAATAAAAGAGTATGGTAGTGGCACAAAACAAACAAAAATAAATGAAATTGGATTGAAGACCTAATGTAAACCCACACACCATGGACACCTGATTTTTGATTTTAAAAAATCTAGAAACACACACTGGGAAAAAAAACCAACAAAACAAACAAGCAAACAAACCAACCTAGCATCTTTAATGATGGTTCTGGTCAAAATGGTTGTCAGCATGTAGAGGAATCCAAGTAGACCCATAGTTATCACCCAAAACTCTACTCCAGATGGATGAAAGACCTCAACATAGAACCAGATGCACTGAACCTGATAGAAGAGAAAGTAGGGAATAGCCTTGAACTCACTGGTAGAAGAAAAGACTTTCTGAACAGAACACTGTTAACATGAAGCTGAAAAGTTTCTGCAAGGTAAAGGACACCTTCATTTGGACAAAGCAAGAGCATACAGAATGGGAAATGTTTTTTTACCATCTAATAATGGGCTAATATTCAAAATATAAAGAACTCACAAAACCAGGTGTCAGGAAAACAAATAACCCAATTAAAAATGAGGTACTGATGTAAACAGAATTGAAGCTAAAATAGCTGAGAAACATTTAAAGAAGTGTTCAACATCCTTAGCCATCAAGGAAATACAAATAAAAATTACTTTGAAATGACATTTTACACCTATCAGAATGTCAAGATCAACAAAAAAAGTGACAGCTCATGCTGGCAAGGGTGTGAAAAGGAGAAGAACATTCACTTGCTGGTGGGGTACAAACTTGTGTTGCCACTATGGAAATCAGTGTGATGGATCCTCAGGAAGATGGGAATCAAACTACCTCAAGATCTAGCTGTGCCACTTTGGGCATATACCCAAAAGATACTTCATCCTACCAGAGACACCTGCTCAACCATGCTCATTTCTGATTCATTTATAATAGCGAGAAATTCGAAGGACTCTAGATGTCCACCAACAGAAGAATGGATAAAGAAAATGAGGTAAATTTCATGCAGTAGAATATTAGTTGTTAAAAACCAAAATCATAAAATTTGTAGGTAAATGGATGGAAATAGAAAAAAAAATCATCTCTGATGGAGTGAGGTAACCCAGACAAAAACAGACAAACGTGGTGTGTATTCTACTATATGTGGATATTAGCTGTTAATTCAATGACAACCAAGCTATAATCTGTACCACCACAAAGGTAGTTTATAGGACAAGGGAATAGGAGGTGCAGAAAGATCTTGTTAGGAGTGGAAAATTGGTTAAATATGGACTGATGATGGTGGCTGGAACTTGCGGATCATGTGGGGTCGTAGAGTGGAGATGGGGTTGAGGAAAGGAATATAGGGCGAGACATCTAAAATTAAGGGTCATTTAAGGGGTAGTATAGAAACTTAAAACAGAGAATAGATGTCCAGGGACATAGGGTAAAACCAAACACTACAGTTCTAAATAAACACGTCAATAACTGACTCCCAGTGACATTCTGCTCGACTCAGCCATCATCAGAAAAGCTTCCTCCTTCAGTAGGCGGGAACAGTGACCCACAGCCAGACATTACGCAGACTGAGAGAACTTCGAACACTCAGCCATAAACGGGATGTCTTCATCAAATCCCTCCTTTCAGGGATCAGGAAATACCTGCAGAGTGCTTAAGATCCAGAGAAGAACACCAAGAAAACAAGGCCCGGTAAATCACCATGCTCAAAGCTCATTTGAAGTCACAGAGACCAAGGCACCATGCACAGGGCCAGCTGGGATTTGCCCACATCCTTTCTGTATGTATTACGGCTCCCAGTTTTGTGTTTTTATGGGATTTCTGAGTATGAAAATAACTGGGTCTCTGACTCTTGTGCCTTCTCTTGGGTACTTTTCCTTATGCTTTTCTTGCTCAACTCCAATGTGATAGTTTTTATTTTACCTTATCTTTTATGTAATATCCCTTGGAAGCCCATTTGTTTTCTAGTGAGAGACAGAAAGGGAGTGGGTGGGAGGGGGGGTGGGGAAGAACTGGAAGGGGTAGAGGAGGGGAAACTTTAATCAGAACATATGTGAAAAATATATTTTCAATAAAAGGGAAAAAGAAAGAAGGAAATGGTAAGTAGTGGATATAATCATTCTGCATACCTGTATGAAAGTCTCAAGAATAATGAAAAAATTAAATTATATTTAAAAATAAAATATTAAGCAAGAAAGAAAGAAAAAACTAAAAACAAACAAAATGTCCACCTGTTCATTATACCTCTGTCTACAGAGTACAACTCTCTAAACTGACTTTTGAAAAGTCTTCTTTTGAGATTGGGAGAGAGCTAGTTCATGATCCATATGTAATGATCAGATAATTCATTAAAGTATTTCTCCAAAACCATATCCTCAGTGATGATGCAATTGTGCATCTGGCTGCTATCAAATGGGTTCAGTATTGATTGACTTATTATCCTGATTATATTCAACATAAGGTTATTAATCCTATTATAACAATCCAGGACCACAGTGCCTCCTCCACTCTCTGATGAGCCCTGAAGCTCTTCCACCTTTTAACAAGGCCCCAGGAAGCAGTTCCCAGCCACTGAGCACGAGCAAGGCTGTAAGTGGGTCCATCTCAAGAATTTACATTCATCTCATGGAATTCCTAGATCCAGCTTTTGGGAGGTGCAGGAGCCTGTTTGTCTTCTTATATGAAAATCTCATAAAATAAAACTGTAGGGGAAATTCTGGCTTTCTGAGGAGCCGATTTTATCCTATGGTTTAGAAGTTAGAAGTCTCGGCAAATCATACGCTACATACCTGAGTTGCTTCTCATTTTAAACTGTACCTCCCACCCCCCATTGGGGACAGCATCCTCTAAATGAATTCATCTTATTTTTTTTTTCTTTTGAGAGAGAGAGATTACCAAAACCAATTTGACTTTGGCTGTGGGCAACTAAACAGAGAAGGAAGAATAAAAACCTGAACAGCATTAAGAAAGTCACAGGAAATGATACTTTTCGTGTTCTTCTGAAACATCTTGTGGGTTGTGACCACAGGCCAGATGGAGGGGAACAAAAGGCCGTGGCCTCCAGGGAGAAGATCCAAACTTTAGAAACTGCTCGTGCTCCCTGATTTCCTCTGTGAGTTCATGGTTGTGCATGGCTGAGATGCTAGGCTTCGCCAGCCACAGGGGCCTGTCCCAGGCTGCTTCTCCTCTAGAAGCCCAGTGGGAACCAGAATTCCAGGAGAGCCACTGTGTGAACAGAGGTTCTGAAGAAGTGACTACTGAACTGCAAAGAGGCGGGTGTGTACTGTGAGGAACACAGTTGGATTACAGAACTAGGTTGCCACGTTAAATGTACACATACAAATGGGGGAAGAGGCATGGAGGCCTAAGCCTGTGATCCCAGGGCTGAGGAGAATTACTAGAGGTTCACTGTACTTCACCTGAGCTGAATCAGTGAGCCCGTTGTTAAGTGATGGATCCTGTCTTAAAAATGAAGCAGAGGGGCTGGCTAGCTGGCTCAGTGTAACGGCAATTGCTGGCAAGCCTGACAAGGGAACCAGCTCTCATAAGATCTCCTCTGATCTCCATACACAGACAGAGGCACATATGTACCCTTGCATCCAGCTACACATAAATAAACAGCAAACATTCAACAACAACAACAACAAAATCAGGAGTCTAGTACAGACTGTTCCTTCCCTGAAGAGACCCCTCTGCTATGTGACCCCAGTAACTGTAATCCCTCTTTCCAAAAGCGAGTGCTGTGTACCATAATAAACAGGTTCCATCAGGAAAGCGGGATGCCACCACCAGGCATGTGGGATATTTACATTTGCAAAGTTAAAGGCATAGATCCACAAAAGAAATGCAAAGGTTCTGAAACAGCTGTAATTTCTCAATCAAACACCGTGGGATCCCAGCAATATAACAGCTTGAGTTGATGATTTAGGCCCCTGCCACATCCAAGCTTTAGATTCCCTGGTCCATTGCAGTATGTCAGCCACATTGCTCTGGGAAGGGAAGAAAATCCATTTACTTAACCACTCCTTCGGCAGTGAGTCCCAGGAGCCTCGACTGGAGGGGGCGGGGAAAATGTCCTCAGAAGGTTGCTTTCCAAAGCCTGCCATGATGCATCTGCACACTGAAGAACTATGGGGCAGCTTTGTCTTTGACGAGGCCTGGAAGCTGATGCCTTTATGTCAAGGGTTTGTTCTGGACCTAGTCCTCTATGCCTCCTCTTGCCACAGAGTTAGAACAGTTCCTCGTGGCAAACTCTGAGATCTAATTGGATCCCACAGCTCTTTATCCAGGACTGCCCATCAATCATTGTGGGTGGGGGCACTGTAAATATGTGTGTGTGTGTGTGTGTGTCAGCCAAAAGTTAAGTTCAGTATTTCTTCCATACCTTTACACATTTATATTACTTTTTACTTTGTGTGTGTGTGTGCATGTTATGTCTGTACGGATGCTCGTGGGTGCAGTGTGGATACATGTGTGTCACAGCTGCATGTATGTATTTCAGAGGTCAAACTCAGACACTGATCCTCATCTTCCAGAGTGAAATTAGGACTCTTTCTTGTTCACCACTGTGAATGGCAGGACTCCAGGAATTCTCTTGTGTCTATTTCTCCTCTTGCCGTACGCATGCTGGTATTGCAAACATGAACTACCATATCCAGCTTTATGTTGGTTCTGGGGATCTGGAACTCAGACTCCCATGCAGAAGCAGCAAGGGCTTTCCTAACTGCGCCACAGCCCAGCCCCACTTCATTGTTTGAACCGGGTCTCTAACTGAACCCAGAGCTCACAGGTTTGGCTGGACTGGCTGACCAGCAAGTTCCAGCTATCCTGCTGTTTCTGCTTCCCAGTTGCTGAGATTTTTAAGTCTACACCACTACTAGCCTTTTAGTCGGTTTCTAGGGAGTCAAACCCAGACCCTCATGTTTTCAAGAAAACACTTTTACAACTGAGCTATCACTTAAGACTGTCCTACTGGATTTTGTTCATTTGTATTTTGTTGCTATTGTTCCTTGCGTTATGTTTGCATAATATTTTATTCATGACACTTCGGTAAATTACTTATAAGAGTCTCTTCATGTACAGCTCAGGCATCACTAGACAAAGGGAACCAAGATTTTGGGGCTTCATTTCCATTACATTCAAGATATAGGAGCCTTCATTGGACTTTATGGGGTAAGGATTAAAATGTCTAATTAGCTGTATCTAAGCAAAAAGGCCTTTTGATCAATCAAGCCAGCCAACTTTCCATTTCTGACATCAAAATTTATACTCTGTGGAAAAAAAAATCCTCCGCTACATCACATTAAACCAACACACAATTAACAACACTTTGTTCTAATTATCTCTGGGCACAATTAATGTTGGCCTCATGGTTCATTTTTCTTCTTTGATAGCTCTTCGAATATTCATGGAGACTAATCCTTGATGCATTGGCCTTTTGGAAGATCTGGGGCTTTCTCGCAAGCTCCCACACAAATCTGAGCTTGGCAAAGAAACTTATTTATGCAGATCAGTTCTTGACATATTGGCTTTTTTTTAATAGCTGAGGTAGTTCTAACAAGCTCCCCCGCACAGATCTGGGCTTGGCAATGCAATATAGCCAGAGTTCCCCTAGCACCTTGGCCTGGCTCACATTGAGAAGTTTTTCCCTTCTCTCAGCAGTTGGTCGTAACTGATAAAAGGTTATATTTTGATTGAACAAGCTTCTAGGAGTTGGAGGGCAAAAGAACTTTTGTAAAACGGGAGTGCAGGAGCTAACAAAACCCAAGGGAGGAGGATCCTTCAGGTGTTATCAGAAAACTGAAACCACAGTCTACAGGCTCAACTCCTTTATATCAAGCGGGAGACACAGGCAGAAAGGAAATGAGTGCCGACCAAAGGCTCTTGGCGATTGGCACAACTGCAGCTAACGCGGAAACATATGTGCTTTTCATTTGTTTGTTTGCTTTTGTGGCTGCCAAAGGAATTCCTTTCAAAAGCGAGTGTCTACCTGAGCTTGGAGCCAGAAGCATTTGCTGCACTGCTCGGAACTATGCGGAGCCTCATGGCGGCCTGTTCACCTGGACATGTTTTCTAAGCTCAGTGGATAACAGTGCCTGCCCAGTGTACAGGGAAAAAGCACTGAATAAGCCAGGTGTTATAGTGCAAGGTTATATTCCCAACACTTAAGTAGTAGAGGCAGGAGGGTCTCCTTCAAGGTTGTTCTCAGTGAGTTACAGGTCAGTCTGGGCTATGAGTCTTGTCTCAAAAATGAGTGCAGGCTGAAGGCCCTATGGGAACTCCAGAGGCTGGTAGATTTAAAAACAAAACAAAAAAAAAAAACCCTTCTACTCCGCTATAGTAGTTTGAATATGATTGGCCCCCATAAGCACATAGAGTGGTACTACTAGGAAGTGTGGCTTTCTTGGAGTAGGTGTGGCCTTGTTGGAGGAAGTGTGTTGTGCCAGTGTGAAGGTGGATTCTGACATGCAGACTACTTCCTGCATGAGAGTCGAGATGTAGGGTTTCAGCTCCTTCTCCAGCACCATGTCTACCCACATGCTGCCATGTCCCACTATGATGATATTGGACTGGACTGGATCTTAAATGTTTTCCTTTATAAGAGTTTCCATTGTCATGGTATTTCTTCATAGCAATAGGAACCCTAACTAAGACGACTAGTTAGAAATTTGACTAGACCACTCTCAGTTTTGAAAAGAAGCAAGGCTAGCTCTGTGTATTTTGGGTGGATGGCAGTGCCACGCACTCACACAGAGCAGGAAGACACGCCTTTTGGCCACCTGCCTAGCCACAGGCACCCCAGGCACCCCGTACCTGTACCAATGCCTACTTGAGGCTGCTTCAGAGTTTTCTGCTCAAGGAGGAGACTGTTTCAGCTGTCCCCCTGACCACTCCCCAGAAAAAATGGCAAGAAGGCCAAGCTCATTGTTCAGACAGCACTTTCTTACTGCCTCATAATCTTGAAGAATCCACTTATCATGTCTTTCCTGATGACATGATGAACCTTCTGTGCACATTTTTATATATTTAATTTTAATGTGCACTAGCTTTATTATTTTAATTGTTATACATTTTCCTTCCCCCTAGCCTGTGAGTGCTTCAAGGACAATAAAAATGTTTTGTGGTCTTCTGTAACTGCACCCCCTCGCAAAACTCAGATCTATAAATGCTTGACAAATAGAGGGAAAGGGCTGCAGACTGGGGTGTGATAACACAGGGTAGGAGATAAAGAGAGGAGAAGGGAGGATATCTAAGCTGCAACTCACCTTGGGATGGACTTAAAGAAATCTGTGGATATGAATGTATATATGCTTTCATGTGTGTACAGATGTGTGTGATTGTATGTACAGATACATGCTTGCGTGTGTGTGTGACAGCTTACAGGCTAGAGTTTAATGTCATGTTTGAGGTAATTATGACAATTAAATAAACCAAAAGAGTGTTTCAAATAATGCAGTTGGTGGGTCTGTCTACTGAGATCAAAGAAATATGTCTCTTTCCCTGGTAATGTTGACTGGGTGCTTTGCTGGTCATCAGATGTCAAAAGTCTGGATGAGATAGGCCCTAGGCCAGAGAACCACAGGACTGGAGATGGCTTCAGCATCCTGACAGGCTGCATTCCATGCCATGGGTACAGTTTTTCCTCTAGAAATTCTATTGCATGACCTTTCTTCCCATTGCTCAAGGCTGGAACTAAGTGGAGCTGCTATGATTTCTCATTGAAAGGCTCTAAATAGACTCTCTTCGAGGCAATAAGAATTGTCAGCACTGTGAAGTTCCTGTAAGCATTTAGATCTCTGAAATAATTTCAGCAGACTATTGACTGACCCTCCCACCCCTGCTGTGTGTGTATGTGTGTAGATGCATGTGCAAACATGCATGAGTGTGTGCGTTTGTGTGAACATGTCTGTAGGACACAGGACCACCTCAGTTGTTAGTCTTCAACTGCAGGTACTCCTTAAGCATTGTCCATCTGTGAAACATAGTTTCTCACTGACCTGGATCTCACTGATTAGGCAAGGCTGCCCAGTAAGCCTCAAAAATTCTTTTGTCTCTATCCTCCCACTGCAAAAAGTTCAAACTTATGCCGCCACATCCACATCTTTTACTTGGGTTCTGGGATCAAACTCAAGTCTTCAAGCTTGAAAGACAGGCACTTTACAGATTCAGCCATCTCGAGTCCAAGTTTTCTGTCATTGTATCTCAAAGGTGTGTTGTGTGTGAACAATATCTTATGAATTTTTTGAACAATAAAATACAGTGACGCCGGGCGATGGTGGTGCACGCCTTTAATCCTAGCACTCGGGAGGCAGAGGCAGGCGGATCTCTGTGAGTTCAAGACCAGCCTGGTCTACAGAGCTAGTTCCAGGACAGGCTCCAAAGCCACAGAGAAACCCTGTCTCGAAAAACCAAAAAAAAAAAAAATAAAATAAAATAAAATAAAATACAGTGACCACAAGAGAATATTGGGACTGTGGCAATGTGTCAAAAGCAAGCCAGTTCTGGTTGATTTACGGTTGCCTATCAATATACAATGATGTTGATAAAATAATATGGAATATTCCTCAGAGGCTCATATGCTTGAACAATTGATGTCTAATTTGGAGCTCTGTTTGGAAAAATCATGGAACATTTAGGAGACAGCTTTGCTGAAGGAAGTATGTCACTGGGGTCAAGCATGGAGGTTTTAAAGACTGGCCCTACTCCCTGTTCTGTCTGTCTGTCTGCTTCTTACGTGAGGATAAACTGTGATTTGCATGTGACCATCAAGCCAGCCTTATGCTGCTGCTGCCACACACCCCCTACCATGCTGGAATGTAAGCAATCCTCTGGAACTTTAGACAGAATTAACCATTGCTTTCCTAACTTGCTTTAGGTCAAGCTACTCTTGCAAGTGATAGAAAAGTAACTGGTAAATAGGGAATGGTCCCAGAAAACCCTGGGGATACCAGAAGTTACAGATGATGGAGTCTTATTTCAAATGACATAGAAGCACATATAACCTACACATGTTCTCTCAAAAGCTGTCCTGTGTGTGTATATGGCGTGTGTGTGTTCCTGTGGGTATGTACATGTATGTATGCACATGCACTTGTAATAGGAGTCTGATCATCAACATATGGTTTCTTCCATTATTGCTCTCCATTCATTTTTGAGACATTGTCTCCAACTGAACATGGAGTCCACTCAGATTGGCCAGGAAGCCCCAGGGATCTGCCTCCACATCCCCAGCACTGAGGCTAGACATCCACGCTGCCATGCCTAGCTTATTACGTTGGTTCTGGGGATCCAAACTCAGGTCCCCAAGCTTTTACAGCAAACACTTTACTACTGAACCATCTTCTGGTTCCTCTCATATTTTCATTCATGTCTAGACCACTTGCAATGGCCAGTACAGTAGGAAGCACCTTGTAAATTGTTGCTACACTGTATCACCTCAGGAAGAGTTTGAGGCAAACATCTGTACCTGTTCAACAGGGATGCAGAATTTTCAGTGCATCAGCCTTTAATTGGCTGACTCCACGAACACGGACTGCGTGGCTATGGGAAGAAGACTGTAATCATCATTTATTTCCTCTCAAGTTTCTCATAATGTGACTTCAACACTTCTATAGTCAGAAAACAGTTAATGCAAAGTTACATACTCACATACAATATGATTTTTTTCCTAATTAGAATTCTCTTTACCCAAAAGAAGCTTTTATCTCTAAACCCACTTTAGTGCTGTTGCTAGGTGACTCACAGTTGGATGCAAATTAATCAGGCGATAGATACGCACCATATACCCCAAGAAGAGATGTGTGATGTCACCTGTCAGCATATTGTCACAGAACTTAAAGATGTAAAGGAAACAATAGTGGGTTTTTACTGAGACGGCCCCTGGCAGCTGCTTGAGAACTCTTTAGTTTATTGCTTAGGAGAGTGTAGGAATAAAAGTGGGAGGAAGAACAGGGTCACTGCTTACAGAAAACCAGAAGTGGGCTTTTCCTCCTCATCATCAAGAAACTCAAAAAAATTTAGGGATATACACAGCCATAAGACACTTAAAAGCATGCTAGGGGCCTGAAGAGAAGGCTCAGAAGGTTAAGCACTTGTGTAAAGTGCAAACATCCAATTTCAAATTTCCAGAAATCATGTAAAAACAGACTCAATCATGTATGTATGTCTGCAATGTCAGCATTTCTATGGCAAAAGAAGAAGCAGAAAAGCCCCTGGAAATTTGCAGGCCAGCTTGCTTGATAAAAATGTGCTGTGGAGCAATGGTCTTGTACCCTGTAAAGATTTGTCCCTTGTTAATAAAATGCTGATTGGCCAGTAGCCAGGAAGGAAGTATAGGTAGGGCAACCAGAACAGGAGAATTCTGGAAAGAAGAAAGGCTCGGTCTTCAGTTGTCACCCAGATGCAGAGGAAGTAAGATAACAATGCCTCACTGAGAAAGGTACCAAGCCACATGGCTAATACAGACAAGAATTATGGGGTAATGTAAGATGTAAGAATTAGCTAATAAGAAAGTCTGATCTAATAGGCCAACCAGTTTATAACTAATATAGGTCTCTGTGTCTTTCTTTGGGGCTGTTGCGTGGGACAGGAACCTCTCTCGACAAACATGCCTGTCTCAAACAAAGTAAAAGAATAGAAGGTGAGGAGGAACACAGAGTTCATTTTCTGACCTCCCCATGCTCACTGTGGCACATGCATATCAACACACACACACATTCTCTCTCTCTCTCTCTCTCTCTCTCTCTCTCTCTCTCTCTCTCTCTCACACACACACACACACACACACACACACACACACATTCTCTCACACACACACAAACACTCTCTCTCTCACACACACACACACAAATACACACATTCTCTCTCTCTCTCTCACACACACACATACACACACACAAATTCTCTCTCTCACACACACACAAACACACACATTCTCTCTCACACACACACGCACAATATTCTAAATGAAAATTCACTTATTTAACTATTTATTGGTTTATTGAAGTTACTTGAGAGAATGCTCCCTATGTAGCTCAGGCTAGCCTCAAACTCTTGGTCCTTCTGTCTGAGCCTTAGGAGTCCTGGGATTTACAGATATGTCCATGGTGTCTGGCTCATGGTGTTCTTGAATACAAGCAGTCCGCAGTGTCTCAAACTTACTGGCTCTGGGCATGCATAGAAGTAAGTTCTGAATATAGGTTTGAGGGCTCAGGGCAAGTTTACTGCATCCAGGGATGAAGGAAAATAGGTACAAAAGGGGGCACCTATCTAAGCCATTTCATTGCTTGAACTGTCACTCTCAAAGCCTTCCCAGTGTGTCTCTTGGTAGTTCATGTTAGAGATGCCTGGCTCCCAGTGTGGTGAAGAGAAACCCAGGTATTTAAACCACGTTTTTGGGAAGTCTGCCTCCTTCCTGGTCCCTTGCTTCCTATCTGGTCCTTCTGCACTTGCCTGGTTCTTTTCCTCATTTCTCATACACTATGACCCAGCCATGAACCCTCACTGCATGTCAACCCTATGCTTAAAGGATTTCATCCTCCAGACTCCTGAACCTCATGACTGTCTCGACTTTAAAAAGTTACATAGCTCCAGGTATCTTGTTATAGCAACAGAAAATGTTCTCAAGCAAAGCTGTTATTTATGGCTCTCAATCTTGGCTGCGCATCTGAAACACAGGCAGAGTTTTAAAAGGATACAGGTGTTTGGTTTCCGTCATAGACTTAGAGAATTAAGATTTCCTGAGGTATATTTTAGGCATTTGACTTTTCAAAAAACTGTGTTTCTGGCCCGGTTCCACCCTTTCTGCCTGCTTGCATATCTCACATCTACACCAGTGTTGAGGACTTTACGCCGTCACCTCTGACCTTTCCACTATATCACCTCCCCCACTAGCTCACCCCACATTTTAAAAGGGGTAGATCTGTGTCATAGCTCCATGTCTGACCTAGCACATCCACTCTATTTCAGAGGAACTGTCAAAGGAGCCACTAAGAGCCAGGGTGATGGCTCAGCCAGTGAAGGAATTGTTATCCAAACACAAGGACCTGATTTTGGACCATAAGGCCAGGTGTAACTGAGGGCATGCAACTCCACTTCTACAGTGTTAGAGACAAGAGAGTTCATTTGCCAGCCAGCTTAGACAGACAAAAAATTTCCAGAAGCTGTGAGAAATCCTGCCTCCAGAAATGTTGATTGCACCTGAGGACCAACACCTAAGCAACCTCACAATTCAGACGCCCCCTAACCATATAAATGCCAGGCTGGCATGAAGGTAAGCCTAGAATCTCAGAGCTGTTGGTGTGCAGACAGGAGCTGTCACAGTTCTTACTGCCAGGCTGTCTAGCTGAATGACTAAGCCCCGAGTTCAGGAGAGACCCTCTTTCAAAAAATATGAAGGAGAGAAAGAGAGGAAGACACTAGATGTCAACCTGTGACCTCTATACACATATACACACATGACACACAAACAGACACTGTGCTGGTTTTAAATGTCACCCTGATACAATATGGTGGTTTGAAAGAAAATGGCTCCAATAGGGTGTGGCCCTATTAGGAGGGGCGGCCTTGTTGGAGGAAGTGTGTCACTGTAGGGGGTGGGCTTTGAGGTCTTTTCTGCTCAAGCTATGCCCAGTGTGGATACAGACTCCTTTTGCTGCCTGTGGATCTCTCATCTCCTTCTCCAGCACCATGTCTGCCTGCCATGCTTCCAGCCACAATGGTAATGGACTGAGCCTCTGAAGTGTAAACCAACCCCAGCTAAATGTTTTCCTTTATAAGAGTTGCCATGCTCATGCTGTCTCTTCACATTATGAAAACCCTAATGAAGACACAAACTCTAATCGGCTAGGAAGAAAGTCTTAGTGAAGAACTATCTAGACTAAGCTGGCCTGTGGGCAGATCTGTGAGATGGGGAGAGTTGAGAAAGCTGTGTGACTACAAGGAAGCAAGGGTGAATATGCTGTTTTAGTGATTTATTTTGCTCTTGACGGTGGATGTGATATGATTAACTTCTGGAGTTCTTACCTTAGGTACCACAAAATAAGGGACTGTGACCTGAAACTGTCAGCCAAATAAGCCCTCCTCTCCCTATAGTGCTGTTGCTCAGGGTATTTCATAACCACAACAGAAATGAACCTACAGTAGAAACAAAGAACCTTCTACACATGCTCTCCCACCTTTTCCTTCCGAGTCACTGTAATAAGACACCATGGTTATAAAGATAGAGGCTTGCTATGAAGAAGGGAGTCAACCCTGGACTTTGTGTTTCTTCTCTTAAGACTGCCTTTCTTGAGGCAGGGTGGCAGAGCAGGCAAATGGATGGAAATAGAAAACCCTATCCTGAGTGAGGTAAGCCAGACCCAAAAAGACGAACATGGGATGTACTCACTCATATGTGGTTTCTAGCCATAAATAAAGGACATTGAGCCTATAATTCAGGTTCTTAGAGAAGCTAAATAAGAAGGAGAACCCAAAGAAAAACATATAGGCATCCTCCTGAATATTAACCTTCATCAGGTGATGAAAGGAGACAGAGACAGAGACAGAGACCCACATTGGAGCACCGGACTGAAATCTCAAGGTCCAAATCAGGAGCAGAAGGAGAGAGAGCACGAGCAAGGAACTCAGGACCGCGAGGGGTGCACCCACACACTGAGACAATGGGGATGTTCTATAGGGAACTCACCAAGGCCAGCTGGCCTGGGTCTGAAAAAGCTTGGGATAAAACCGGTCTCGCTGAACATAGCGGACAATGAGGACTACTGAGACCTCAAGAACAATGGCAATGGGTTTTTGATCCTACTGCACCTATTGGCTTTGTGGGAGCCTAGGCAGTTTGGATGATCACCTTACTAGACCTGGATGGAGGTGGGTGGTCCTTAGACTTCCCACAGGCCAGGGAACCCTGACTGCTCTTTGGGCTGACGAGGGAGGGGGACTTGATTGGGGGAGGGGAGGGAAAGGGGAGGCGGCGGTGGGGAAGAGACAGAAATCTTTAATAAAAAAAAAAAGACTGCCTTTCTTCTTTCGGTTCTCTGACACCTCACTCATTTTCACTACCTACCCTTACACAGGATTATTTGCTGTCTTTTTCTGATCTCTGCAAATTTCCTAATGTAGAGGCTCCCCGGGGCTCTTCCTTGGCCCTCCTTGCATCCACCGGCACATATCTCAAGTAACTTAATTTGGTATCACCCTGCAGAATGTCATCTATATGCTGATGACCCTCAGATCCATTTTTGCAGCCTTAACCTCAACCTTGGGTAACCACCAACCTTCTGAACATTGTCACTTGATTGCTGAACATGTGTGTCAATGTGGACCATGCAAGCTGATAGTTAGAACATCATTTCCCATGAGCCACCTCTCTTGCAAGGCTGGCCTCTTTCTGTTATGACATTACTCTCAGAAGTGAAGGATGAAATAATCTAAAATCATTCTTGATTTTCCAGTGCCCCTCATACACTACATCCACTCCATTAGTAATCCTTGTAGGTTTCACTGTGATTGTAGACACTTGTGCTACTGCATAAGGATTTTACATAGTTCTGGAGATATGAACTCATTTCATCAGGTTTGTGTAGCAAGTGTCCTTACCCCACAAGCTATCTTCTCAGCTCCTGGATGGCATAGCACATGTTCCACTCCCACATTAATAAAAGCCCACTTGGAATTTCCTAAGGAGACTAGAAAATAAGGTGGGCACAGAAGAGCCCATCAGATGCAGACCTCCAATCCCACGGCTCTCTGTGCGGTGCTGGTAAGAACTCAACAAGTAAGAAATTTCACAGTAAAACCTATAGGACTTTCTGGCCATAGACCTGACTTGTGCTCCCATAAAGCTGCAAGCTTTCTCCACCCACGCAGGTGCTTTCTCTAGCCTTACAGACACTACTTTCTACAGTGTTGGTCTTCCCGATGCTTTTCAAGCTATCCCCTGTTTATTATTCATATTGCCTTTTAGTGGCCTGATACTCTGGGGTTCCTGGGAAGCTAAATGCCTGTCACTCCTGTCTCATACTCTTCCCTGTGGATTATTTATTTTTTCTCATTTGGAGCCACTTATGTGTCCATTAATTTATTTTCTTATTACTTAAGTACATACTTCCTGTCTCTGTCCTCTGAGGTGGGAACCATAAGCACTGACCTCCCTAGGGTTGAGACCAGCATTTGACCCATTGAAATAATTCAGGGCACAGATTAAGTATGAGTTCCATAAATAACTGTGATGTACAGTTAGCTTTGACTATTTTAAACTACCCAATTTTAAACAGAATCACTTATTAACAAAAACCTATGCTTAGCACTTTAATTGTCAAACTTTCACAGAAAGGTATAATTGGGTAGAAAAGGCTGTTATTCACTTTAACGGATTTAATTGTCATACTTTTCTGCACAAAATAAATCATTCCTATAAGAGGCCAGGTTCTTCTAACCTTGAGGCCACAGCCGAGACAGCGGCATGTCAACGGGGGCTCAGAACTCGTGAGTGTCCTCAGATTGACTCTGCTCTTGGCTAGAGTCTGGGAATCAGAGGCTGTGGGAGGTGAGAATAAGTATGGGGATGTCTATCTTGACATGTCATCTTGTGAGAGGTTTGTCTAGAGTGGTGAGGAGGGCTGTTGGCACTGAAGCATGAGGTCTAGAGGTGAGAAAATCATGCATAGCAAGAAAATGCTTCAGGAGCAAACCCAGAGGTTAAGTTGAATACTCCAAGAAGAGACCAGGCTAGACCCCAGATGTAGCCAAGGGACTTCAGAGAGTAGGTAGAAAAGGATCCTGTAATAAACTCCACAGAGTGGGGTTTAAGGAAGAAATCCTCCCACAAGTGAGGTACCACAGCGTAACTTAGAAGGCTTTGTGAGTTTCTTGCCAAGTAAAGACAGCAATCCTTTGGCTTCAGAGATGCTCTACTGGTTAAGTGCTTGCCATGGCATGAAGACATGAGCTCAGTCCCCAGAACCCATATGGAATATCCTGACTTGGTGCCTCACATCCGGAATCTCAGTGCTGGGAAGGGGGAGACAGGAGCCTCCTTGGCCTTGCTGACCAGCCAGATTAGCTGAATTGATGAGCTCTGGGTTCACTGAGATGGTCTGTCTCAAAATCAAAGGTGGATTAAAGAAAGACCCAACTTTGGCCTCTGGCCTCTACACACTCACAAGTATACACACATACACAGTAGTAAAGGCAGGCAGGCAAGTATGCATGCATGGAGGCAGGCAGGTATGCATGCATGCAGGCAGGCAGGTATGCATGCATGCAGGCAGATAGGCAGGCAGGTAGGCAGGCAAGCAGTTCTTGAGATGGCAGCTTTGGGATCCCAAACTCTTAAATCGCAGACTCACATCTGCATACCCAAACACTAAAGGGCATGTGCATGGGGCTCTTTTTGTTCTTTTAGTTCTGGAACACAGACACAAAACTACCAAACAGTCTCTCTAGCATGTGTCTGGAGCCTATGCAAAATTTCCACAACCTAGTGGGGCCAGTTGGTCTAACAGGGTCTGGGCTTCCTCTCCATGATACATGCAAATGACTCAACACCTCTGTATCCACGTGCAGTTTGACAGCTGCCTCTGGGCTCTTCTGGAGTAAGGGACTTATCCCTTTAGCAAGACCCCTTGAGGAGCCCTGGAAGGGCATGGAGGGAACCAGAGAAACAAGTCAGAGAGAGAACTGGCTGGAGCCAGTAGGAATGGGGACACAACTGGCCTTGCTTTGTGACAGGGGCAACTGTGGCTGTGGGACTGATAAGCAATGGGCAGAAGGGGCCCTCTTAAGGTATTTGCCAAGTGGGGGGGGGGAGAGCAGTTCCACACAAGGCTGGTGCTGGGCAAAGCCATGGAAATGAAAGCTGAAAGCCAGCGGGACCCAGCAAAGAAAGGACTATGGCGAGTTCAGAGCTGGGGAAGGCGGGTGTCCTAAACATTCCTCAGGTGAGGGTGGGGATGGAGTGCCTGTGTGGCACGTGAATAGGGAGGATACAAAGAGAGAGGCACTTACGTTAACCTATGAAAGAAGCCAGTTGGCAGAGACTGGAGGATGCTCTCCACCAGGGCTACATCGATGTGAGAGAAGCATGCTCAGACAAACATGGGAGAAGCTGGTACAGTGGAAATGGCTCACCAGGGCGCGCCATCTCTTGGCTGAGCCTCTTAGAGCATCTCACCTGTCCTAGCTCCATTCTCATGAGTACCTTCATCTTCTAATAAACTGTCTCTGCTGCTCTCAAGCGTCTGTGGTCCAAGTATTTGCTCTAGGACACAAGAATCTTTGAACCTCAGTGTACGGCATGGGACTCTGACCCGCACATGTAGGGCATGGGCCCATACTCAATTACCAGAGTCAGGTGCTACTCTGATATGACTCGGGTTGCTGCCAAAGGTAAACTGTTTAAAAAATCATATGTAGCATTTTAGACATGTGTGTCACATCAGTCAGGAGTGTAACGCTAGCAGGTCATCCAGAGTCTACTTCACACCTCCTTGGTACTTGTCTGGTGTGCCTGGTGGTTTTCTTCCTATTTTTAAAAAAACAGTGTGTCTCTCTGTGTGCGTGTGTGCATGTGTGCATGTGTGTGTCTGTCTGTCTGTCTATCTCTCTGTGTCTTTGGGTGTGTGTGTGCGGGAATGCATGTGTGAGTGTGTATGGTCATATCTGTACCATGGCACTCATATGAGCATATAGGGTCAGAGGACTACCTGAAGGGATCTGTCTCTCCTTCTGCCATATGTGTTTTGGAGACAGAACTCAGATCCTCACATTTGGAGACAAACACCTCTGTCTTCTGAGCTATCTCACTGGGCCAGGACTGTCTGCTTCCTGTCACCTCTCCTTCTTATCATATTAGACCCAGATTAGAGCATACACATATGATTGCTCAAGAAACACACTGGTGGGAAACATTCTTTTCTAACACCACATATTGCCAATGTATCTAGATTCCTTCAGGAAATTTTCCTTGCAGACTCCTCAAAGAAGATTTTGCTAAAAATGCTGCAACCGACATGGGTGTTTGCGGCTAGTTCTAGAAAAATGAGCAAATTATTTAACTACAACATTTTTAACGTATGCAAATGATTCAATACACATAGCACATGAAATATAATTTAAAATTCTGCAGTATATGAGATTCATATAAAACCCAATTGCATGAAAATAAAAGATATCACAGACCTGGGTATGATGCATATCTGCAATGCTAGCTTTCAGGGGGTGGAGCCAAGAATATCAAGGGATCAAGGAAGCCCTACAGAGATTTCAAAGCTGGACTAACTAAAAGCCTAGCTCAAACCCCCTCCCCTAAACTTATACCATTAACGAGATAATGGGGATCAGTGAGATGGCTCAGTGGGTGAGAGTTCTTGCTGACAAGACTGACAAGCTGAAAGTAATTCCCAGAACCAACACAGTAAAAGGAGAGAACCAATTCCCACAGGTGTCCTTTGAACTAAACACATGTGCTTCTCGTGTGCACCTACACACATGAAATAAATAAATATTGTTTAATAAAGTCACACATTCATCAAAAAGTCAGATAGTGAGATCAAGGAAAAGGTACTGAGTTAAAAAAAATATGAAACAAAGAATTTAAAAATAAACAGTCACTCTTCAACTCCAGCAATTCAATTCAGGAAATAAAAAAATATTATGAATTGAAGCTATGGGGACTAATGGCACAAGACATTAATTATTGCATCTGAATAATATTGGATGAAAGAGTTGTTGCCCAATATGTAATGATCTCTTGGAAGGGAAAAACTACACACACACACACACACACACACCTTGAGTTGAAGAATTTGACATTCCAAACACCTCTTAGCTTGATTAAATAAAATGCCCTTCACAAAGTTCTGCCTGACAATGAGAGGGATTGAGAACAATTTCTTTGTAATCATTAAGTAAGAACTAACAACAAAAGTACACGTAATATCAACTCATTCCTGTTGAATCTAGTTCATTATGGGGTTTCTTAACACTCTTGGATGGAATCTTCCCTCCCCCCCAAGAATGTTTCCTAAGTGATTTTAAAACTCTACCAAGGTATGAGAGTTCCTGGAGACACAGGTGATCCCTGCCCCCTTCATTAGAGAATCCAGATGTTTCCCTAATCAATGGTTTTTCTGTCTGGGCTCTAACACATTTGCCCGGGCTTTAAAACATCCATTTTCAAGAATGTCTATGTGGAGTATCCAAGTTTTTTTAACCATAGTTTTGTATTAATTATCTTATTCAGCTAAACAATGAGCACATCACTAAGAAATAGGCAATAACCTTGGAGCAGATCAGTACATGTGATGGTTAGCTTTATTTCAATGTGGCACAACCTAGAATTACCTGGGAAGAGACTTCAGTGAGTAATTATCTGGACTGGGTTGGCCTATGGGTCTGTCTATAGGGATTGTCTTAATTATTAATGTTAACTGATGTGGGAAAACTCAGCCCACTTTGGGTGTCACCATTCCCTGGTCTGGAGGCCTAGACTGTATCAGAGTAGAGAAATTGATCTGAGCGCAAGCAAGGAGGCAAGCGAGTAAGCATGCATTCATTTCTCTGCTCTTGAAGGTAGATGTGATGTGACTATCTGTTTAAAGCTCCTGTCTTGACTTCCCTGCAATGATGAACTGATACCTGGGGTTTGTAAGCTGAAATAAATCCCTTAAGTTGCTTTTTTTTCTCAGGCATTTTTATTGCATCAACAGAGATGAAACTAGAACATAGAAGGGACCAAGAATAAGTGAACTTCAGAAATAATAAGCGGTTTAATCTCCACTGCTTTTCAGTAAGGCTGTGTACTATTATTATCTTCATTTATCCAAGTGAGGAAAGAAAAACGGAAAGAGATTAGGTGACTCTGAAGTTTTTTAAAATAATAAAGCAGAGAGTAAGGATTCAAATAAAATCCCGAGAATCTGGCTCAAGTGCCCATGGCCTTAAGGAACTCAGAATCTCAAGGAGACTGCTCTCAATAAAGGATGCCAGAGCTCTGAGCCAGGGCTGTGGACAGCAGGCAGGAAGCAGGCCACAGGCTTCTTTTCCTGGTTATGCATATCATAAAACTATTCCAGATTTGTGGGTACTACAGTAGAACTATGCTTTTATTATAATTCCTTTGTTTTTGTTTTGTTTTGTGGCAGATTCTTGTGTAACCCAGGTCATCCTGGAACTCACTTTGTAATCAAAGATGATCCTGAATTCTTGATCCTCCTGCTTCAACTCTTGGGTGCTGAGATTTCAAGTCTATACCACTATGTCCCATTTTATGTATTGCTAAGGAGGGAACTCGGAGCTTCCACTGCTGATAGGCAAGCACATTAGCTACATCCCTAGACTGTATTTTAAGATGATGGTGTTCTAATTTTGTTTCCTGTTCTAAGACAAAGCACCCTGATAGAGAACAAAACTTAGAGGAGAAAAGGATTTACAACCTGCAATCCAGATTATGTTTAACAAATGTGGGGACATTACAGTGGAAGGGACAGGGAAAATGGAATGTGAACAGAGTCATAGTCAGAGACAAGAGCAGAGAGAGAATGCATGTATGGCCTGTACTCAGCTCTAGCTCCTTATTCTTACACAGTTCAGGAACTCCTATCTAGGAAATGGTGCCACTCATAGTGGACTGGGTCCTTCCAGATCAAACACGGCAATCAAGACAATCTCTGACAGCCATGTCCAAGTGCAACCAAATGGAAACAATCCCTCATGTAGACTCTCTTCCCAAACAATCCTCTGGGATGGATCAAGTTAATACCCTCACTTAAGTCTCAAATATCCCCACTTATGTCTCAAATACCTCAAACAAGAGCAATTAAGCAAAATCTTCTTTGGTGACGGCTAGGATAGCTGAGGAAAGAACAATTAAGGTGGCATAAAGGCCTCAAAGTTACAGAGCATCTGGTACGTTTAGACTGTGTGTTGGAGAGCTGGGTGCATCCAGATCTCCTGCAAAGACCCCACAACTTGGCGCAGATTCTCTCTCTGCATGTACTTTACATGCTGATATCTATACATGCCTTTTTTTCTTAAGGAAATGGGTCTACCAAAATTACTACAAAAATCTGTATGTAAACACCTACACACCTTTCGCAACCATTTTACATTGTTTGCTTACTCATTCACCCAATGCTTCCATATTATGCGGTATTGCGAAAAGGAAGCCAAGTGTTCCACAGGCCCTGCCTAAAGTGCTCGCAGTTTCAGATACTAGTGTTGGGAAGCAAGTTGTGGTGCTCTTTTGAAGGCCATACAGCAGGACTTACTAAGTCAAGAACCTTCTAGTGCGGTGAATTTTAACTGTGTGCACTGTTGATGAAGGGATCCTAATGGCAGACAGATCACCCATCTGGGGGAACTAAGAAAGCAAGACTGAGACTCAGAGTCAGCACCAGCACCAGCAGGTTTTGCTCTCAGTGGGTAAGCCGTGGGTGCCTTACCTCCAGGGCCTTCAGTCTCTTCAAGAGCAGCCTGGTGTTTTCCTTTCCCTCATTGGTACTGCTGCTTTCACTTCTTGAGTCTTCCTCTTCCGCTGAATGGAGGTCAGCCAGCTCTTCTTGGTGTTTTCTCTCTTCCTCAGACACTCTTTCCTGAAGCCCAAAAGAAAATTTCTGTTTTCAATAATCTACAGATGCAACACGGCAGAAATCTCAAGTGAGATGCCTGGATTGGACTCTGTTGCTTCCTAGCCCTTTCCTGGGCTGAGGTAGAAAAGAATTTGTAAAACAAGATGAGTGGTGTTGACATCAGAGAGCACAGGAGACTTGTATGCTGTGTGTGGGCACATGTGCACATGCAAGGGTCCACATGTGTGCACCCAGGCCCATGTGTGTGTATGCAAGAGGTAGGCCAGAAAGACATTAAGGGGGAATAGTCCTTACATGCCACCACTTTAACAGTTTTCATGACAGAGACTCTCACCAGTCTAGAACTCACCAAGTAAGCAAGGCTGAATGACAGCAAGCCTTGTCCTGGGGATGTGTCTGTCCCCACATCGCCAGTGCTGCGACTGAAACATCCGCCACCATGCCTAAACATTTTACACGAGTCCTGTGGGCTGAACTCAGGTTGTCATGCTTGCACATCAACTACTTTGTTAGCTGTGCTGTCTTTCCAGCCCTACATCAGAAGAGGTTTTGTGTGTGTGTGTGGGTTTTGTTTGTTTGTTTGTTTGGCTTCCCCCACCTAGACTCTACTATGGTAAAGTCACTGGGCCCACCATGTCTGAAGATGCATGTTGCCTGTCAAGCTGGAGAAGCTACAGACCAGTCAAGCTTTGGGCACAGTCACGTGGTTAATCAATTTGTATCATCACAGTACAATCCAGGTAAAAACAGAGAATAATATACCCACTTTGATGCCTTCATTTGTGAAAGGCAAAGGGAATTATGAAACTCAATGTACATACAACCAATTAACCGATTTAAGAAAAAATAAATATCATACAATATTGAAATGTTGATTTCAGATTTTATATTCCATTTTTTGGTGTATGACATACATGCATATGTGCATTTTTTTCATGTGTGTGTGGGCAGATGAATATGTGTGGTATGAACATATGTATGCATGCATTAATGCATGTATGCAGAGGACTGAGGTTGGTGGTAGGAAGAGTTCTATATCACTCCTCTACCTTATTCACTGAGACAGTATCGCTCATTCAGAATAATAAGTTATCCATATGATTAATCTCTATAACCAGCTTGATCTGGGGGTCCCTTGTCTCTGTGTTTCAAGACTGCAATTACAGGCAGATTTGCATATCTATGTGGCATTTACATGGGGTCTTGGGATACAAACTTGAGTCTTTATGTCTGCAGGGCAAGTGTATGCACTGCTGAGCTGTCTTTCCAGCCAGGTGGAATTCTGTGCTCAAACCAGATAGTTACTCCAGCCATGAATAACCTAATTTCTAAGGACTCTTGTGTTCAGCTTCTAACACTTCAGAATTTGTTGTACAGCCTTGAGGCAGACATAAAATGTTTTTGTCTTGTCTTGCCTCCCTGTTGGAAGCTCCACACTCCACCTTGTCTCTGACAGCTTTTGGAAGCTGAGGAGTGTTAATTTGAGACTCTCGTGTAGCTCTTGCTTTCAAGGGGAAAATATACATCAAGAGACTATCATACAATGGGCGACAGAGATGGCTGAGTGGGTAAAAGTGCTTGCTGCCCAAGTATGAGGACCCAAGTTCAGGTCCCCATAAGTCATGTTAAAGTCAGATGCAATCTCATGTGTTTATATTCCCAGCATTCCTACAATGAGATGGGAGGCAGAGGCATGAGAATCCAGGGAAGCATGCAGGCCACTTAGCCTGGCATATACAACAGTAAACAAGAGATCCTATCCCAAACAAGGCGAAAGGTTAGCTTCAACAATCCAAAGTGTCTTTTGTCTCTGTCATGTGCAACTATACTTATACATATGAACACAAGGACATGCATTCCATACAATTACACAAAAGGATAAAAAAAGAGAGTACCATATGAACAATATTCCATCTGTTGTGTCATGACCAAGGCTCTGGGTCACATACAAGGTGAAATCATCCAATTTAATGCCCAGCACACACTGCAGTAATCTTGGCTCTGGTGTAGCAGATTGCTAACCACCTGACCTGAAATGGATTATCCATACGGACAGATTTCTTTATATTTGGCACTAAATTAAGATCATCCATAAAGATAGAAGCAAAACACAATAACCTCTGCCTTTAAGAGACTCATGTTATCTATTTAGAAGGAAGCAACACTGGAGGAGGCACAGGTTCTCAAACTACATTCACCTAGTTGCTCTCAAGGATCCATAATACTTCAATTTTGAAAATGCATTATGAAGTATATAAAGGAATATCTTATAGTAGATATGCTTATAAGGCATATATGTCTATATGTACAGCATCCATGTATATAAAACACTTATCCAGTAGGTTGGCCCATGTTGTTTTGTGGAGACTTCTGAATATAATTTCAGCTGTGATTTCTGCATATAATAAATACATAGTGAATTATGAAAGTGATAGCACCTGGCTGGAAAGATGACTCAGTCTGTAAAATGTTTGCCTTGAAAACACATGTACCTAAGTTCCATTCCTAGAGTCTCACAGAAAAATATCTAGTATGTTGGCACCTGGGATCCTAGCACAAATAGACACTGGCAAGCTAAATAATAAGTGTTTGATTCTATAGTTATAAACAAAACAAAATAAAAAGCCAATTCCTCATACCTGATGTGAGATTGTCTTCAAAAAACAAGCACACTCTTGAATCAATATGCTCACATGCACACACATGCACACACACACAGACACACACCATTGATGGTTAGAAACAGTGTGAAGATGTGTTCACTTCCACAGGAGATGTGAATTCTGCTCAGATAAGTACTAGGGCAGTTTAAGTTACACACAGCGAGGGAACAAAGCCATGGGTCCTAAGCACTATTTCTAAAGCATTACTACCAGCCAGACTTCCAAACCCATGGGAAGGCACAGAAGTATACGCATTTGTTAACCACTCAATGCTGCAGCTGAAGCGATCCCTATGCATCTCTTTTATGACTGAGCATCACAGGAGCAGGGAGAAGGCTCAGCACATAAAGGATGCTACCACCAAGTCCAGCCACCTGAGTTCATTCTCCAGGACCGACATGGTTGAAGAAGAGAACCAACTCTCACAAGTTGTCTTCTAACCTTCATGTGTGTCCTGTGGGATGCATATGTATGGGCACGTGCGTACACACACACACACACACACACACACACACACACTCTGTTAGGACTTTACAGTTAACTAAAAGAAACAAAAAACACCGGCATGGTACATAAAGCACACACACACAAACCTTAGAATGTGAGAGGCATAGTCCAGATCTACCGTTTAGCAGCTCAGTAAGTGATCTTGGGCTACTTAGGTTGACTAAGTCTTGAGTTTTTTGTCGGTATTTTTGTTTGTGTTCTTTTGCCCCCTAAATAAGACTGTTAGCATGCACATATGCATAGGTAGCCACTCTCTTTATTCACAGTAGCCATGTTCCAGAATGTTGTCATGAACACTCAATTAGCATATAGTGAATTTCATCGCTATAGTTCTACCTGGATTCCTGCACGACTTCGTGTAAAGCTATCTTATCAAACACGTGCTGTGGATTGTTTACTATTGAAGCAGTCCCAGGAATATATCTTATGCCCAAGTATAATATCCCTACTTCCTTTATCAGGACACATCCAGCTTTCTTTATATTATGATTGCTACCCTGGACTGTGCTTTGACAGATATCTTAAATAGTCAACTTGCTAATAAAAAAGTCTAAAATTAAAACATATGATGTCAGGAGCGGGAGGCTGGCCGGCCACACTGTATCCACTTAGGAAGCAGAGGGTGAACAGCAGATGTAACCTCAAAGTTCACCCCTAACCCTGCTTCCCCTAGAAAGGCTCCACCTCCTCCTAAAAGTGCCACAGCATTCACAAACAGCTCCACCATCAGGGAACAGGTGTTTGGACACATGAGCATATGGAGGACAGGTTTCACATTCAAACCACAACAAAAGTGATTCTTGGGAAAAGCCCAAATGCAGCTCAGCACACAGAGGTTTGTTAACACCACAAACCATGTTCTGATCCAGGCGCTCAAGACAGGGAAAATAGAACTGAGTTCTTACAGTTAATGAAATTACAGTTAATGTTGGGAAACGTGACAAATGGCAAACCATATGTTTAGGCAACATAACTATTGTTAGTGGAAAATGCCATGGAAAAATAAATAGAACAGAACATTGTGATGGACAGGAGCATAATCAGGTACAGCCTGGGATAAGATTTGGTGACATCAGAATGGAACTACCTGGAAAGCTGTCCTTTTGTGCAGATGCTGGATGATGAGAATAGTGGGACTCTAGAGTAGGGTAAAGACAATTCAAACCGAAGGAAAATGGAAGCAAATGCTGAGAGGAGGGGACATTTCGTGGGAAAACAGAGAGGACCTCTGTGCTGCAGCCAAGAAGATGCAAGAGGAAGATCAGTGAGCAAGCAAGCCAGGAGCTGGGGGATAACTTAGTAAGGAAATGCTGACTGTGTAAGCAAGAAGGCCTATGCATGACTGACATCCAGAACCCATGTCAAAAATCAGAGGTTATGGGCTGGAGAGATGGCTCAGTGGTTAAGAGCACTGGCTGCTCTTCCAGAGGTCCTGAGTTCAATTCCCAGCAACCACATGGTGGCTCACAGCCATTTATAATGAGATCTGGTGCCCTCTTCTGGCCGCAGTCACACATGGCTGGAATGTTATATACATAATAAATAAATATTTAAAAAAAAAAACAAAACATAAAATAAATAAGTTGAAATGGAAAGGAAATGATCATTTATCCCCAGCACCCAACAAGCAATAAACATTTTTTAAAAATCAGAGGTTATGACAGACAGTATGGCTGAGACCTGCACAAGATCAAGTCGAGAAATCCCACCATGGACAAAGGACAAAGTCACAGAATCCTACCCCATGGTGACTGTGACGAGAAAAGGAGACATGCTTCAGGGGTGTGTTCCCAGAGAAGCTGTCCACGGTCCAGCAGTGAGCCCTAAACCTATGCCCATCCTGTTATCACTAAGTGCACTCATTGGGTCTTCAAAATAAACACACTTATATGAAGTTGGGAGAGAAAAGTGGTGGGAAAAATAGGGGAGGAATTGGAGGAGACTGGGATTTCGATAATTATTAAGGTCCTGTTAAAGTAAGGAAAACAACAACAACAACAAACCTCAACAGTGTTTAATAGTTTATCCTGAAAAACAAAACCTAGTCATGGCAGTGCACATGTGTAATCCCAGCCCTGGGCATATGGAGACTGGAGGGTCCTTGTGACTCACTGGCCAGCCAGTCTGGACTACCTGGTAAATTCCAGGCCAGTCAGAGATCCTTTCTCAAGAAACACATTCAGAAAACAAACAAGATGGCACCCGAGGAATGACAGTCAAGGTTATTTTCTGACCCACACAACACATGCATATGTGTGTATGTGCACTTGTATACATATGTATACTTATACACACATGCATACACACATAGACACACACACACAATCATAAAGAGAGTTGGATGGACCAAGGAGAGTCTTGCCAGTTATGCTTCTACTTGGAATAAAGAGGAAGTGGAGGCCAGGATGGGGAAGTGTCATATTAAGTACTGCAATGGGAGATGCTGTGGAGAAGGAACAGCAGTATGATGGACAACAGTTAGAACTAGTATAGGAAAGCATCTCTTAAGGAAGATCAGACCCTATCAGGGGTGATTTATCAGAAGCCAGGGATCTAATGTCAAGCTTCACACAGATCTCAAAATTATCTCATTGAGGGACTGAGAATGCTGTAGTGTTTATGAACCAAGCACAGAGCCTTGGCTCATAAATCATTCAAGCATTCTACCTCTCAGTTTCCCACATATGTGAAGTTCCAGGTGAACAAAATGTCCCTTCCAAAGTTAAAACCCTTAGGATTCAACAATTCAAGACATAGTTCATCAATATACTCAATAGTAAAGACAATGACAACAGAAAGGCATGTGGACCTCTATCTCCTCTGCAGTTCCTGATGAGAAGGTAGTGAGGGAACCCAAGTGTGGCAATGGTGATCAAACTGCCTGGGATGAACAGAAAGTGACAAGAAAGAAGAGAATGACAGTAAGCTAGGGCAGGGAAGGCAAGAGAACACTTGAGCTGAAGGGTGTGGCAGGCGTGAGTGGATGTCTCCTCCAGGGCTGAGAATCTGGAGTCCTGGAAGAGCTAGAGGGAACAGTGTATGCCAGAGATGGCAGCAGCACTGAGGGAAACAGAGACCCCTAGATTCCACAGGGCAGGGAAGAGAGACAAGGACAGGCTTGTAAGGGAACTTCACAGAGAAACATCTCTTCAACACTCATTTTCCCAATAGCATTTTAAATCCTTAGTGTGTAGCTGGGTCATTAGAAAGCAAAGGCTCAGAGCACTTGGGAAATGGAGACAGGAGGACTGTGGGAGATGGAGACGGGGACTGTGGGAGATGGAGACAGG
>JABTXL010021306.1:13992783-14008446 GCA_025134845.1 Neodon shergylaensis
TGTGGGAGATGGAGATGGGGACTGTGGGAGATGGAGACGGGGACTGTGGGGGATGGAGATAGAGGCAGCAGGACTGTGGGAGACATATATAGAAGGCCTGTGATGACCAATGTTGGCTGTATACATGATCACATCTGTAATCAATAAAAAGCTGAGCAGACAGGCACATCTGTGAAGAATTCTTGATTGGATCATTTGCGGTTTGAAGACTTACCCTAAATCTTGGTCACAGCTGGAAACCTATGCAAAGGACATGGAAGAAGGAAGCTTTTGCTTGTTACCTGCTTACCCTCACTCTCTGAAAAATTCATCTATCCTGCCGCCGAGGCATCCCTTTGCTGGTATAAGTGGAGACACACAGCCTCATGGACTGATCAACTACAGAATTCCTGCCTTTTCTGTAAGGAAACAGCCACTGCTGGACTACTTATACTAGAGTCTGTAAACTACTCTTATAAACCCCCTTTGAACATATATATGTATATATATACATATATACATATGTTACACATATGAAAAAATATTTTCTACCAGTTCTGTTCCTTTAGAACACTAATACAAAGATCAAGGTTTCAAAGCTAGCCTTAGCTGCATACGAGTTTGAGGCTAACCTGGGCTATGTGAAACCATGTCTAAACGATAAAAAGAGGAGGGGAGGAAGACGAAAAGATGGCTCCACTGACCTACAAACACAATTCCAGTAGGGTTGGGCTATTTTCTCCACACCTTCCATAAGTATTTGCCAGTGAGAATGTTAGAGGACAATAAAACACTAAGTGCACAAATTGAAGGGGCCTTCTAGAAAGGGCCAAGCAAAGAGAAAAGGGATGGAGGCAGGCCTGCAGGGAAACATGGGCACACCCTCCGCAGCCCACAGCTGCTCATTTGAGGCTGGATGGCTTCTAAATTTATCTGAAACTGATTAAAGCATGCCACCATTTGAAAAAATTCAGGGATCTTCATTTTATCTAAGTGTCACTAACACACATTCAGACAAAATAGCAGAAATTTTAATATCTTCACCAATTAAAGATCTATGGAATGAGAGGAAAGGAGTCAGAAAGAGAAAACCAGAGAGTGACACACAGACAGACAGAGACGGAACAACAGAGAGATGAAGAAACAGCCAGGAAGGCAGAAGATAGAGAGAAAGACAAAGAATGACAGGAAGATAGATACAGACAGACAGACAGACAGAGACAGCCACAGACAGAGACCAAGAAAGACAGATTGGCCGAGAAAGAGACACAGAGAAAAACAATGAGGGACAGAGATAGAGATGGAGACAGACAGAGAGAAACACAGAGAAACTATAGCTGAGAATACAGCCACAGGTCAGAAACCTGGAGCCCCAGATACAACCTTCTCTTCCCACTAACTTCTCAGGCACCAGCCAGAAGAGCAAGCAGGGGCCACTTGGAGAATAAGAGACTGTGAGGAGAAAAAGCTGGTGTCAGAGGTGACCCGTTTTCATTTTTATAGGCTTTCTTCAGCAGTGAATTCCACAGAAGTGAAGCTGTTACACAAACAACGCTTGCTCCCCACATATTTCATGGAGGGCTGGGACCATGATCGTGTTTGCGTCAACAAACACAAGCCAGGCCCCTTGAAGGTAAAGATTTAGGGGCTCAGTTAGCACTGAAGGGTTTAAATCAAATTCTGCCTTGTCGGTACATAAAGCTTCCCTCAGAGCCGTTTCTTTCTCTAAGTGGTGAGCAAGGCAATGATTCACGAGTGAGGGATGCTCGTCTTTTCTTCTGGAACAGTCTGCATCATCAGGCCTATGTAAAACAGTATCAATCAACATGGAACTCCGGGCCGCCTCAGCTTAACTCAGATGGATCATAGTCTTGGGAGCTCATTTAGTTCAGAGAGCAGGCAGCCCAGCTCTACACCAGCAGACAGACGATGCTTTGTCTATAAAGTAGAAGGGTAAAACTGTGGAGGAGGGGCTGGGTGTGGCTCAGGTGGGAAAGCACCGGCTTAATGTGCATAAAGCCCTGAGTTCCTTCCCGAGCACTTGATAAACGGGGAATGGTGGTGCATGTCTGTAATCCAAACGTGTAGAAGGAGGTCAAAGCTACACAGCCAGCACAAGACCAAGCACAGGCTACAGGAAACCCTGACTCAAAAAAAAAAAAAATCCTAATATATAGAGAGGAAAATGATCACACACTCCTTTGTTAAAATGTTCAAATGAGGTTTATTGACTTTCAAGTGACTAGTCAGATCCACAGTAGGACTCCAATGTTCCGTGAGGTCACCTGACTTCATGATCAAATTAACTCATCTATCTATCTAGTCAATATTTGATGAGCAGTAATGAATCAGGCACTGAAAGGAATGCCAGGGACGTGGAGATGTAAAACACACATGGCCCCGCTCTCGAGGAGCATACCATGTAATACAATGGCTGCTAAGCAAAATGTCACAAGAATCTCCGTATATAGTATGAGGATGTTTCCTGTTGCTTCAAGAGAAAGTAATGCAGAGGGCTGGAAAGATGGCTTAGTGGGTTAAGTGCTTCCTGGACAAGCATGAGGACCCCTGTTTGATCTCTGGTCCCCACATAAAAAGTTGGGCACAGCGGTGTGCATCTATAATACTGGAAGTAGGAAGGAGATAGTGCCTTAGTCTCACTGGCTAGCTACCTTAGTCTTACTAGGAGCTCAGTCCCACTGAGAGACTCTGTAAAAAGAAACTAATTACACTGGAGATGCCTCAGCTGGCAAATGTGCTTGCTAGGCAAGCGTAAGGACCTGAGTGTGGATCCCCAGTAACCACATAAAAAGCAGGGCATGGTGGGCAGGAAAGCAGAGGCAGGAGGATCCCAGGAGCTCGACAGGCAGAGAGTCTAGCCAATCAGTGAACTCCAGGTTCAATGAGGTACTTAATTGGGGAAGATCCCTCACTCTGATCTCCGTGCAAACCTGTGTATGATGTGCATGCTACACACACACACACACACACGCAATAAACATATGGGTTACACATGGGTGGCAGGACAGAACTTTTGCTGAACTGAAAGTTGGATGAGCAGGGGGAGCTTCTCAGAAAAGCCCTCGCCCAGGACTGGGAAGTGAGCATCCAACTGAGAGACTTTGAATGGAACTTGGTGGAGTTGGGGACAGAGATAAAGCTGGAGGGCCAAGTGAGAGCAGGCAAAATGTGACAGAATTTCTCCACAATCTAACGAGGTGGAAGGCTCCTGAGCAGGAAGCTAGTAGCTATCTTCAGAGGTCTGTGTGTGTGTGTGTGTGTGCTTATAGCTCTACATATACATACATGTGTGCATACATGTCTGACATATGTCTGGTTGTCTTTGTGTATATATCTATGAGTGTATACATGTGGGTATGTGCACATGCCTATATGTGTGTTCATGTGTCTCTGTGTAAGGATATGTGTTTGTTTCTGTGTTTGCATATGTGTGGGGGCTGTGAGGATGAGAGGGACAATCTGAAACAGTAAGAGTGTGAACGTGAGCACAGTTAGCAGAAGACACAAAGAGGATGCTGTAGGAATAGCCCATGTAGGAGCTGATTGAGCTATGATGTAGATGACCTTGGAAAGAGGATGCTGTAGGAATAGCCCATGTAGGAGCTGATTGAGCTATGATGTAGTTGACCTCGGAGTTTGACAGGCATCTTGTAATTCAGATTTTTTAGTATGCGGTCTGCCTAACAATGACAAATCACTAACACATCCTTAGCTCAAGGCTTCTTATGCCAATTGCAGCTGGCATTGGAGTCAATGGAGGGAAGGACAGAGGGAGAAAAAGCAGGGTTTGCCTCAAATGCAGATTCCTTGGCAAACTCTGGCCCCAGTGAGTTGGTATCTGGGAGTGGGGCCTGAAGTCTTTCATTCTTGAGCACCCTTCAGGTAAACTGACACACAAAGTTCAACAGCTCCAACAAAGGATACAAGTCATCCTCATTTTCCAAAAGCTTTTGGCATTAATAATTTAATTTAATACTTTTTTTAAAAAAAAAAAAAAAACAGGGTCTCACTGTGTAACGTCAGTTGGCCCATAACTCACTGGCTTTGAACTTTCAAAGATCTCTCCCTCTCAAATGCTATCAATCCTGGCCGTACAGACTTTTTCTTGTGCAGTCCAGGCTGTCTTCAATTCACTATGCCCTATGCAGCTGAAGATGACCTTGCACTTCTGATGCTCCCCCTTCCTCCACTCCAGTGCTGGGGAAAATGAGCATCACTATGGCGAGTTTTGTCACTAATCAGGAAAACAAACAGAAAATTAATCATTGGAAACAGTACCCACAGGACAGTGAAAATAAGAAGTACTTAAAAATAGCACCCAGGGACAGTGGGTGTATGCCACCAGACAGACAGATTTCCCCACAGCTTATTAAACATCACTTCGGCTACAGAAGGCAGAAGCTGGTTTCTGTAAAATGTTATGCTCTATGTTAGTGCAAAGAGGGTTCAGGGTCCGTAGGGTTGCAACTGTTCCTGTGTATGGAGCACATGGCATTCACAGCCTAGCATGGTGTTGAGTGGCTTCCAGAGCAAGTGGAACTAAGATTTAGAAGTATAGGTCTATGTCTATCACCCTTTCTTGGAAAGCCTTCCTAACAGATAAAATAGGTTTGACTGTTTTTGCTTTCCTTGTTTTTGTGAGTGGTAAAGAGAAATACACCTACCAGATTCTAGAATAAGGAATAAAAGTAGGAACAGGTCACCAAAATGAGTTCGTATTTTATCACCCAATTAAAGTTACTGAGGACCAACAAGATGGCTCAGTGGGTAAAGGACTTGCTGCCAAGCCTGACAACCCGAGTGTGATCCCAAGTCAGACATGATAGAAGTAGAGAATCAACTCCTACAAGCTGTCCTCTGATCTTCACATGCGCGCACACACACACACACACACACACACACACACACACACACACACAAATAAATTTAGTAAATATTTTAGAAAGCAAAGAAGTCAATGAGAGAATCTGTATATCTTCACCTGCACCCCAGCATGGCAGGCTCCACTGGGTATCTCTGTTGCCCAGCCATGTATATAAAGACTTAACCTCAATGCTTAACATCATTTTGGCAGTGCCTCATGTTGTTACCCTACTGCTGAGTTATGTTGCTAGGAGTGTCTGATCCAGGACCACAAGGCTCACTGAAGAAGCCAAAATCAAGGCAGAGTGCAAGATACAGCACCACATTTATAACACCTTGACACTGCATTTGATGGGGCAGTGCTGTGGGGTAATCTTTCTGTATCTGTGAATATGCATTACTCTCACTGGTTGATAATAAAGCTGATTTGGCCTATAGCAAGGCAGAATAATGCTAGGCAGGAAAGCCAAATGGAGATACAGGGAAAAAGAAGGACAGATAGAAAACAGGAAAACAGATAAAGTCATGAAGCCAGATAGCAAAATACAGATTAATAGAAATGGCTTAAGTTGTAAGAAATAGTTAATAATAAGCCAAGATATAGGCCTAACATTTCATAATTAATAAAAGCTTTAGGGGTTTTGCTCATACCAACAAAAAGGGTTAGAGATACACAGTAAGGACAGATTCACACAAAAGGGCCTCTAAACAGATTGCAGCATCTTTAAAATGTGTGTAGGCTTGGGAGAGAGAGGAGAAAGGGTAGAAACAGTCATAAATTAAAATATTTAAAAATACAAAGTCCATATAAAGAAAATAAAGTAGCCAGGCGGTGGTGGCGCACGCCTTTAATCCCAGCACTCAGGAGGCAGAGGCAGGCGGATCTCTGTGAGTTCGAGGCCAGCCTGGTCTATAAGAGCTAGTTCCAGGACAGGAACCAAAAAAGCTACGTAGAAACCCTGTCTCAAAAAAAAAAAAAAAGAAAAGAAAGTAATACAAAGAAATTAAATCACCTAAGAAGGAAATAAACAGAGAGTCTGAATTATGTACCTTATTGTGTTGTCTCTAAAATTTTTAACTGCTAAGAGACCTTGGATTATAAAAACTGCTATAATAGACCAACCTATATGTTTTAAAATTATCTTGACTTTAAGTTAAAAGATATGCTACTTGGGGGGAGAAGTTGTGTTTTTATTTCCACTGGAAATGAGAGGCTATGGTTTCATTCTGTGTTAAGAAATATCAAGCTGAACAGTGGTGGGGCATGCCTTTAATCCCAGGACTCTGGAGACAGAGGCAAGCAGATCTCTGTGAGTTTGAGGTCAGCCTGGTCTACAAGACCTTATTCCAGGACAGGCTCCAAAGCTACAGAAAAAATCCTGTCTTAAAAAATTAAAATAAAGGAAGGAAGGAAGGAAGGAAGGAAGGGAGGGAGGGAGGGAGGGAGGGAGGGAGGGAGGGAGGGAGGGAGGGAGGAAGGAAGGAAGGAAGGAAGGAAGGAAGGAAGGAAGGAAGGAAGAAAGGAAGAATGTTCCAGGTTTGATCGAGGAAGACCCATGAAATCCTGACTACAGACATGGAAAAATAAAACTAAACTAACTAAAAGACAAGTGATACATATTTTACCTGCTCAAACATATAACAAAAAAATCATCTTTGGCTCACTTATGTACAATACATAGACTATACTTGTATTAATACATATATATATATATCCTCTAAAAGTTTATATATTTGCAGAACAAGGGGACCAGACACTAATAATAAAAATGTCCTAAATGATGCAGCACTCAAAAAGCTGCAAGGCTGCTGACTTAGATGATCCAGCCTCTCAGACTACTATAGCCAGGACTTCCCCATTATTCTAAATTTTCTCAGGGTCCCTCAGAGATGACAGTGCTAACCAACAGGCAGGAAGTAATATAGAAAACAATGCCCAAATCCCAAAGTATTGTTTATAAATATTTGTTTTCACTTAAGGGGAGTTTATCACAAATTTTTATTGGTCATAGTCAATCTCTTTCTAAAAGAAGAAAGGGGGATATGATATAAAAAATGCTGGGGGAAAAGGGCAGATTATTGAATCTACTTTAATCCAGAAAACAACTGTTTACCTCAAAGTATTCTACATTGGTATGTATTTTAGTTTATTTATATAAATTTAAGGTTATTTTTATTATAAGTATGTATATTTCTACTCTTGTTTAAGGTATGGTGTTTATACAACTCAATTAAAATGTAATATATAATTAAGAAATACAGAATTACAAAAATACAGTTAGTCATCTATAATAGTCAAACTTACAGTCTTTAGGTTTTCTAGATATACAAAAATATATTTCAGACACATAGTTATTCTTCAAACATTTCAAAGGTCTACGGAATATGGCATTAAAAACATTTTAATAACTTAGATTTTTTTATCACAGTGAGACACGTCTACTCCTGACAGCACAATGTGCTCCAGAAAAGATGACGGGCATCAAAGAAACTCTGTATGGAGTTTATTTCCATTATGGCAAAAGCTAGCCATGTGGGCAAATAAACTGCCACTGCTTCAGTTGCTGACAGTTACTGTCCAAATTGGACCAGCAAGACAGAAGAAAGGCAACTGCCGAATTTTACCAAGACAAGGTAGGACAGTCTATCAGACAAGCTAGGCCTTTAGGCCATAGTTGAATGTCCCAACATTACAGAGGAACCTTGGGTAACTTTTCAGGCAGTCAGCTGTTTCTGTCCCTTCTTGCATTTTTTGGAAGTAGCTTACTTGCACTTTCTGCTTACTTGGGTAATATTATCTCCTTCTTAGGTCTTTGATGGAGTTGAACACTAGAAAATTATAGTTATAGTTGTACCTAGTTATTATAAAAGATAAATTAGATATAAAACTTTAAACTCACCAAGATAGGATAGAAAATTAAATAATTTCTCTAATTTTGTCAAATACAAATAGACTGGATATTTTAACTGTAATTATTACTTGATAACTGTATTTGTTGTATGTAATTTTACTATGTTAAAGTTAAGACCTTCCTTTTTGATTAGACAGAAAGGGGAAAATGCTCTGGGATAATTCTTCTGTATGCTGTGAATATGCATTACTCTCATTGGTTGATAATAAATCTGAATTGGCCTATAGCAGTGCAGAATAATTCTAGGTAGGAAAGACAAATGGAGACACAGAGAGAAAGAAGGGCAGAGTCAGAGAGATGTCAGCCAGCCACCAGGGGATTAAGATATACTAGAAAACAGGGAAAGCAACAAAGCCACGTGGCAAATGTAGATTAACAGAAACTGACTTAACTTGTAAGGGCTAGTTAATAATAAGCCCAAATTATAAGCCAAACATTTTATAATTAATATAAGCGTTTGTGTGATTATTTGGAACAACAAGGTCAGGACAAAGGAGAAGCTCTGCCTCCACTTACTCTGTAGAGTCAGTTTTCTCAAAGCCCACAAACCACTGCTTTGCTGTCTTCAAATTTTAACTTATTTGTTTGAAGATGGGTCATACTTAGTAAAGGTTGACCTCTACTATGTCTACAACATAGCCAAGGATGTTCTTTCTGCCTCTGCCTTCCTACCACGTGCTGAAGTTACAGGTGTGTGCTGCCATGCCAGGTTTATATAGTGCTGGGAACCAAATCTAGTTCTGTGTGTTCTAGAAAAGCTCTCCCAACTGAGCCGCATCCCCAGCCTGTTCATTGTCATCTGTCTGTTTCTCTCTAGGTCAAGTTCAAAGTCATTAGTTTAGTAGAGTACAGGACATGTAGACATATGATATCTACATCCCTTCCCACCCCACTTCAGGCAGTCATATACCTTAAAGTCATTACTTTCTTATCTGTTTTCTTCATGTTTTGAATAAAATACACAATCACAGGGGTTAGGAAGATAGTTCACGGGTAAAAGTGCTTGTCATGCACATGGGAGACTCTGTTGGATAAAACATGAAACACATAAAGGCTGGATGCAGTAGTGTGAACACTTGTAACCCCAGTGTTCCTATGGGGAAGTAGGGGGAGGGGCAGAAACAGGAAGATCCCAGGAGCTCAAAGGGCAGCTATCCTGCCATACATAGCACAAAACTAAAAAGAGACCCTGCCTCAAACAAGGTGGAAGGTGGGGACGGATGCCTGAAGCTATCCTCTGATCTCCAGCTGTGTGCCATGACACAAGCACATACACACTCACAAGTTAAAACAAGTAAAAAACACGAACATAGACTAACTTCAGATTCTTTGGGTTTATACTTCTATGACCTTAATCACCTTTAAAACTCAACTCAAGATAAATATGTAGAATCCCACTAGAGATTTGGAACACTTGATATACAATGTATTTAGGATTGGATCTGCCTATGAAATTTCTCCAAAAAATAGTTCTTCTGTGCTCCTCCATATGTATATTTTTTCCCTCTGCATTTAAAAAAGTCATGATTTTTGCTGTACCTTTTTCTTGGGCCTTGTAGAGTTAGCACGTTCCATCCTCTGCCTCTGAGAATGAATGGTCTAGGGATCTGCACTCTGTGATGGCTTCATGTGAGGCCCTGCAACATGATCCAGGAAAGCCTGCTCGACACAAGCCATCTCTGGGGACATTTACTTATGTGTGGAATCACTATGTGCATGGGTTTGCTAAGGTTTAGTTGCAAAGTTTTAAAAGAAATATAAAAAAAATTCTCTTTCTTTATTGATTAATTTCACTTAACAATTTCATATACATACAGAATGTATTCTAATTAGTCTCTCCTGAACACTTTCTTTTACCCCTCCTCACCCCTATAAATCCACCTCATCTCTACCTGTCTCTTTCTCAGATTCATGACTTTGGTTTTTATTTTGTGACCCTTACAGTTTTACCAGCACCATCTGTGCGAGCATTAGATTGGAATTATTCACTGGAGCCTGGTCGAGTCATTCGTTGGTACACAACCAAAGGCAATGCCCTCCCCCGCCTCTGTATCCCTAATCTGTCAGTAGCAAACAGTTCAGTAATGAGGGGTAGGGCTCCCCAAGCCGTCCTCTATCCAATCCTGATGGTTGAAGGCCCTGTCTATAAAAACCCAGTGCAGGCACACACAGTTGGTGTGAGCTTGCAATTGCAATGGCTGTGACATGCACAGAGGATGACATTTTATAACCCTTCTCCCTATCTTCTGGTGCCTAGGTTTTCTCCCCTCCACACCTAATCTCCCAATGTGCCTGAACCTTACAGGGGATGGTATAAATGCCTTGTTCGACACTATTATAATAGGGGTGACCAACTACTTCCTGATTGTGTTTGAGGGCAATTCCACAGGAGGGAATCCAGACCTGGTAAATTCATGGCAGGGTAGATCTTAGGATCCAGGGATAACTTAACATCAAGATGCCTTCTACTTAAGTTTACACCCACAGACAAATGTATTCTTGACCTTAATCAGCAAAGCTGCTCTTGAATTTTATTATTGTTTTAGCAAATGACATGGACACAAAGCCTACACATACAAAGAGATGGTAATAAAAGAAATCAATTGTGAACCGGGTGTTGGTGGCACACTCGTCTAATCCCAGCACTTGGGAGGCAGAGGCAGGCAAATCTCTGAGAGTTCGGGGCCAGCCTGGTCTACAAGAGCTATTTCCAGGACAAGTTCCCAACCTACAGAGAAACCCAGTCTCGAAAGACCAAAAAATAAAAGTAATCAATTGTGTGTGTGTGTGTGTGTGTGTTTGTACATGTGTGCCTATGCATGTAGAGGGAAGAGGTCAATGTGGCATTCCTCAGGTCCTGCTCATCTTGGGCTCTTTTTGGAAACTGTCCCTCTGTGAACAGGAACACTCTATGTAGGCTAGACTTAGTAGCTAATGAGTTCCTGAGATCTACTTGGCTTTAGTTCCCAGCGCTGAAATTCCAAGTGAGGTCCACTACGCTTGTAGCATTTGACATGCATTCTGGGGATCTGCACTCAGATTATATTGCTTGCCTTGGAAACACTTTACCAATTGAGCCATCTCCTTAGCCAATAGCTAACATCTGTCTCAATGCAGTCATTATTCTTTTGGTAGTCATAGGTATCAATGGTTTCTTAGTTTGGAGACAGGAAAGAAAATGATGGGGATGCAAAGCAACATCCCCCCCCCCCGCAAGAAGTTCCTCAGTAGCAAAAGTTGCAACAGAATATTTTCCCTTTGAATATCTAGCCATATGTCACATCTACACACTAACTCATTGCAAAGACTGAAAAAGCAATCATTCATACTTGAGCCAATAATTTAGACAGTAGGTTAGAATTAGCATGAAATGTTAAATCCTTCTGGAATACAAAAGATACTGAATAACATTGAATATTCAAGAGTATTATTTTTTTCTCATTGCTTTGGCCAAAAAAGCCATTTAGGGAGAGAGGTTGATGGTGCCATCTACCTCACAGGGGAAGGCATGGTGGCAGAAGTGTCTGGCAGCTGGTCACATGGCATCCACTGTCAGGATGGACGCTGTGCTCAGCTCACGTTCTCCTTTTTATTCAGACCGAGACCTTGGGACATGGAAAAATGCTGCCCACATTCAGAGCATGTTCCCTCATTTAAATCTTTCTGGAAACACCCTTATAGGCTCACTTAGAAGCATCTTGCCTTAGTAATTCTAAATACAGTCAAGATGGCAAAGAAGAGAAACTATCACTATATTAATCGTCAAATTAAAGAGGTGTCACAAGTATATTATAAATATGAACCGGTCAGATGTCCTCTGTAGACCAAGGACTGGCTCGAGCAGTTATTAAGCAGCATAGTTCCCACAGTGTTGGAACTAAGAATTGAAACACAATGTTGAGTTCACTTTAAGATTTTTCTATCATGTCTGCATAGACCTATCTTTAATAGTGAACCCCTCTGAGAGCCCGTGGGCTTTATCCTCCCATGCACTATGATACTGGCAGGCGACATCTCTTCCAGGATCCTAGGGTAGTCTTCTGCAGTGCTACTGACTTCATTATAAATGATAGGGCTGGGCTCAGAAAAGGTATATGAAACCATTACCACTCAATGGGCTAATGATGATCTCTGATCAGTTCAAAACAAAAGCATACATTATAATGCATAACAAACAATTGGTAAAGTGGTGGTGTGGAGGTTATGGGGATTAGATTAGATCTGATTAGATCTATGGCCTGTGCTACAGGAGCAAACTCATGCCTGGTATTACAAACCTGGCCCAAAGCCTATGGGCCAGGATGCCAAAGGGGAATTCACTATTCCTGTTTTATGAAAGGTCGGATTGTCAGATTGCCTTCTTTTTTTTTTTTTTTTTTTTCGAGACAGGGTTTCTCTGTGGCTTTGGAGCCTGTCCTGGAACTAGCTCTGTAACCAGGCTGGTCTCGAACTCACAGAGATCCGCCTGCCTCTGCCTCCCAAGTGCTGGGATTACAGGCGTGCGCCACCACCGCCCGGCTGTCAGATTACCTTCTAAATATTTATGCTTTTACCCACAAATGAGTGTTCATCTCAGCTTTTTGTCAGGGAAACTTCCTTCTGCAGGGTATGAATTAATGCAGAAACTCATAATTGACCAAAGTGCTGAGGATAAATGACTATTGAGTGCTCACCCCTAAATGGTTAATTCTATCACCCCCTGCAAGGTTCAGGGAACACCGTGGTAGAAGTAACATAAAGAATGTAAGAGTTGGGGGATGGCACAGGACTCACTGCAGCTATGGTGACGGGCACGAGACCTGTGCGACGTCAAGCCACCAGGAGCAGTCGCTATTGCAGCAGGTGCTAAGTGGACTAAAAGACAGGAAGGCAGGAGGAAGACATAGCAGAGGATGTCTGGGGAACTGGGCAAGCTGGGGTGGATACGATCAATGTATCCATGTATGATGTTGGCAAAAATTAGGTAAAAGATTAAAACAATTCCTGTGGAACAGAAAAACAGCAAGGCCAGAGACTGCCTGACGGGCACTGCTAGACTTCCTAGCAACTTCAGTGCCCATGATTTATTGGCCCATTTTGTTTTGAGGCGACGGGGAGGGTGCTCCGAATATACTGTCACTGTAGCCAGCACGTGAGCAACTGTCACAGCCACGTTTCCTTTCCCAGGGCCTGGCAGCCACCTTTGCTCCACACTAGCACGCTACATTTTCAAAGTGGGAGAAAAAATAGCATTAGATAAATCACTGGATTTTAAAAGAACATCCCAATTTGTTCACAGTTTAACATTCCCACTGCCAGGCAAAAACACACAAAACTCCCCTCTTTCATCCCTGGATTTGACTCACAAAGTGAATGAAGCACGCAATGAAATCTCTGAGATTAAATGTGTGTGATGGATAAGAGAGCAGAGTGTTTGCTTTATGTGCCCGAGATGAACTCCCAGCCATGGGCACATCAATCCCCTTCTTCTCTGCATTACTCTTCACTCCACACACTTCTCAATGGCACCAACTCCCTTCCATATTGAGCAGATTCCCACAGTTACATTAATAAATTCTCAGGTGATGCTTTTACTGCTTCTCCCATCTATCAGTAACATTTATTTCCTTAACAGAGGTTCAGTGCTGAAGGTGCTCCGCAGAGAGGGAGGCCCTTGTGGAATGGGGAGGCACAAAAGAACCAGACATCTTTTTCATGAAGGGTGGATTCCAGATGTCTGGACATTGGGAATAAATAAGGTTGTCTAAGTAAAACGTGGAGGGATAGAACATAAAGCAGTATGAATGTCTTATAGGGACTGGAGAGATGGAGCGGTGGGTAAGAGCATCTACTGCCCCCGCAAAAGACTCAAGTTCAGCTCCCAGCACAGATCGGGCTGTTCACATCACAACAGCTTCTAACTCCAGATACAGGGAATCCAATACTTCCTTCTGGACTCCACAGACACCTTAAGTCACGTACACCCACACACACGTACACACATGCATGCATGCACATATACACACACATACAATAAATACTTCAAAAAAGAATGCTGTATAGATAACGTATAGATGGTGAATACTTGCACTTAAGTCCCTCGCTTGAGGCTAGTAAACAAACAAAAAGACAAATTCATAACTTAAGGTTAAGATTTGTAATTTCCTCAACCCAGTTTTCTTATGGAATTCATAGCAGGAGAGCCAAAGAGCTTCCAAAAGGGAAGTGGAGCACCTACCTAGTAGTCCTCCTGAGATGATAATTCAGTTACTGACCTTGAATGGCAAGGGTGTGGGTGTCCTCCCACAGCCTCTTACACACACTGATACAACCACGTGGCTAGAAGCCTGACCATGGACTAGGGAGATAACTCAGTCAGTGAAATGCTTGTTGTCCAAGCAAGAGGACCTGTATTTGAATTCCAGAATCCAAGTAAAAGATCCAGGCATAGAAGTGTTTGCCTGTAGTCCTGGCTCTGAAGGAGGAGAGGTAGATCTCCAGGTCTTTCTGGCCAGCCTTGTTAAGTTCCCAAGCCAGTGAGTGAATCTATCTCAAAAAACAAGGAAGCAGGCACCTGAGGCTGTCGTCTGGCATCTACACATACATGCACACACGTGTACATGCATACAAAGACTTCCTAGGAGAATTTTAATTTAAGTAAATGTGAGTAATGTAAAAATTTCTATTTTGTTGCAAATGGGCAAGCCCACAAAGCATGATAATTGTGAGATAAAGCAGTCTAAAAGACAAATTCCACTTGATTCGCTGACTTTTAAGATCAAAAAATAAAGCAACAGAATCAGATAGCAAAATCTTGGTCACTAAGACTGAGGGTGGGGTGAGAGAATTGAGAAGATGTTGGTCAAATGACACAAACTTTCAGTGAGGCAGGAAAAATACCAACACAGCCCATGTGGAACAAGGTGATTACGGCTATTAACAATGTATTCTTAACTTGCTAAGATGTTAAGAAATTGCTAAGATGTACATTTTCTCACTGTTCTTACCACCAGCAAAACACAAGACAAATGTGTGAGGTAATGCATATGCTAACGAAGTTCCATTCACCATTCCATAATGCATACATATATCAAAGCATCATGTTGTATACCATGAGAATAAAAAAGTTCAGTTTGTCAATTAAAGTTTTTTAATTAAGTAAGGTTCTGTCTTATGACCTCCATCAATTCAGACTGTCAGATGATCAAAGTTGGCTTCAGAAATTATGGTCAATACTGGATCCTTTTTATGTGATCAATGGCAGAGACATATTTATGTATCTCCTGAGTTTGTTAAACTGAACTGCCTGGGAGGCAATTGCCTCTCATCAGAGAATCCTCTAAATATGCATAGGAGGGAGCAGAGATGATAACTCCGCAAGCAGGCCTTGACTTATGATGGTTACACTTAACAAGACATGTTTTTTTAATTTATAAGAAAGGAAAAGCAATACAGGTTTAATAGGAGCCACACTTTGAATGTCAATGTTTTCCTGAGTCAGTGACATGTGGTTTGACCCTAATTTGCCATGCTGAGCAGCAGTAGTGAGGGAAAGCACCAAGTCACAGGCTAGATCATGACACTGACACTTTATCACCAGTATGTTTAGATATATCTCCTTAATAAGTGATACCACAGAGTCAGCCTTTATTAAGAAGTAGGCATTATGTTCAATGTTTTTGTTAATTCTTTTAACTTTTATTGATTTTGTTTAGATTTCATATCTTGTATCCTGATCCCACTTATCTCCCAGTACCCTCATATCCACCCTCTACCCATGCAATGCCACCCCAACAAAAACTTTTAAAAACCAAAACCAAACAAACACACAAACAACAACAAAAGATGGAGGAGAGAGAGAGAGAGAGAGAGAGAGAGAGAGAGAGAGAGAGAGAGAGAGAGAGAGAGA
>JABTXL010021306.1:14008456-14118590 GCA_025134845.1 Neodon shergylaensis
AGAGAGAGAGAGAGAGAGAGAGAGAGAGAGAGAGAGAGAGAGAGAGAAGCTTTGTTGTGGCCTGGTGAGTCACTCAGTTTACCCTTTAATCCATTCATCTTTAACTGTTCATTGCTAGGAATCATTGGTCTAGTTAGAGTCCTCTGGCTCTGCTATACTATTGATAATGGGCCCTCATTGGAACTCCACTTGGATACCCTGTTGTTGTCTTGTGTTGTGGGGATCCTGTAGCTTTGGATCTGCTCCAGCAGTTCATAGATAAAGTGAATGTTGAGGTGGACAAACTTGTAGATGTAGTTGCCCATGTTGGGTGCCATTTTGTAGCCAGAGACTGCCCGTTCATTTCCTGGCCACCCAGACCTCAATAATCACACAGAAACTATATTAATTACAACACTGCTTGGTCTATTAGCTCAGTGTTCTTATTAACTAACTCTTACATTTTAAATTAACCCATTTCTGTTATTTTATATTTTACAAGTCTCGTGGCTTGTTAGCTTTTCCTTCTAGGGCAGTTCCATGACGTCTGCCTCCTTTGGCAGATACATGGTGTCTCTATGACTCCACTTACTCTCTCTCTCTCTAGTTCTCTTCCAGCCTGGCTATATTATGCTAGAGGCCAAGGAAATGGTAATAAAGCATATTCATACCATACAGAGGGGAATCCTACATCACAAACTCATAGCCCTGGTTCTGGGTCTGTGTGGCAGCTGTGTTGGTCAGCCTACCAGTCTTCTCTCATCATCCAGGACAGCTTTCCAGCACTGCCTCTGCTAGCTCACTCCCAATACAGACTGCATCAAGGAGTGGGGCCAGTTCTCAAGCTTTCAAATCCTTGGATCTGGCTCACCCACATTCACACAACCAGGGCCAGCACTACTGTTTTGTTTTGCCCAGGCAAGGTGCAGGGCCCTCTCTCCTGACTGCTGTAGAAGGCATACAAGGGGGTGGCAGGCTCAATTCTCCTGCTCTTACACCCACAGGGCTGGCTCACTTATACCCCTGACTACAGGGTTAGCTCTAGGGTGCTGCCCAGGCAAGGTGCAGGGCCTGGTCTCCCATGAGCTGTAGCTGGTGAGGGTCAGGGCTAGTTCTGCCACTCTCATGACCCAGGGCCAGCTCTCTCGCCTGCCCCAGGTAGCAAAGGACAAGGAAGGGAGAGCATCTTTCTCTTACCCATGCCACCACATGGCAGATGGGGGGGGGGGGGCTGAGGTCAGCTCTGCTGCTCTCATGACTCAGGGCTGGCTTACTTGAATCCAGGATAACTGGATATGCTCTATTGTGCTTCCCAGGTGAGGTACATGCCCATGGTGAGAGGTGGGGCCATTGTTCCCCAATGCCTGTATGGGGTGGGGAGTCAGGTCTCCCCTGAGGATTAGGGTTAGTGAAGGGTAGAGGCTGCTCAGCATAGCCCTCGATTTCACCATGCATGGCTCATATGACCCCTTGTGATAACAGAGGCCATAATCATCACCACAAACCCCATGTATAGCAGGACCGCAGACTCAGACATGGCCCTCAGCAGCAGCTCCTGCCTGGATACCACCATGGACCCGTGGCAGCACCTGCCACCCAGATCAGTATGGCCCTGGTGGTAGCATGGCCCTTGGAACGGTCTGAGGTGGCTGATTATACCTGAGTCATTCACATGGCCCTTGGTGGTAACAGGAGCCAAGGACATCAACATAGACTCTGGCTGTTGTAGTGCCACAGACCCAGACATGACCCTTGGCAGCATCCCTGACCTGGATGACAATGCTGGTCACTCAGATAGGTAGCAGCACAGTCCTTGGACATCAACATGGACACAGGTTGCAGCCTAGATCCCTGGCATCCATGTGGCTTTTGGTGGCACGTGTTCAATGTTTTTCTTGACTGTGGACTAATAAAGGTTCTGGGCACACTGAAGAAAGGCTAGACTAGGCTGGGATGGCCATCATATATTTTCAACTTAACACTTTGGGAACTGTACAAATGGCTCAGCAGTTAAGAGCACTTACTACTTTTTCAAAGCACCCAATTTTCTGTTCCCAGCACCGATGTCAGGCAGCTTGTCACTGCCTATAACTCCAGCTCTGAAACCCTCTTCTGCCTCCATTAGCTCTGTGTTCAAGTGTGCACACATACACATGCGTGCACACATGTGCACACACATACATCACTAAATAATTTTTAAATACAATAATTTGAATTTGTGATAGGCTTAAAGAAACAGAGTACCATGAATAATTGTGGACAATTTGCAATAATAATAGTTCAAAAGGAGAAGAGAGCTAGCTAAGCCACATAAGTAAAGACATGCTGTACACAGGATGACTGGTCGGGATGGTAGAGCATAAGTCTCACAAGGATCAAAATGTACAGCATATCCGTAACTCCAACTATAGCCCAAGAAGTCATTCAGCAAATGTCACTGTTGGTTGGTTAATACACTGATTGACAGATGGAGTCACCTGTGTTATTACCACTGATGACAAGAATATTATGCTATCTCTCTGTCTGTCTGTCCATGTATCCATCCATTCTTCTATCTATCTATATGTGTTGGGGATGGAGGATAGGGAGGGAGATGGACTACCATCAAACTGGGGACGAGAGATTGACTCTTTACACAGCAAAGTTTTGTCTTAAACTTCAGATCCTCCTGACTCAGCCCCCTAAGTGCTAGGATTATAGATGTGTACCAAATACGTAACTCAGCTAATTTTTAAAAAGTTTTTTTTCATTATTAGCATAAAGCACCGAGAGAATATATGCACAAACAGTAAAAAAAAATTAAACCATTTTTCCCCTAAAACGGAATGGCCTGGTGTCGTCTCTCTCTCTCTCTCTCTCTCTCTCTCTCTCTCTCTCTCTCTCTCTCTCTCTTTCCTTTCTTCTGTTACTGTGACAGAATACCCTGACTGAAAGCAATTTAGAGGAGGAAAGGACCCCTTTTAGCTTACACTCACAGATTTTAGCCCAGCATTAAAGAAAGATAAGGTAGAAACTCAAAGACAGAAACTTTAAAGGCAGGCCTGGTTGCTACCCACACAGAATTACCTTTGACCAAAGAACTTATATCACAACCAAAAATATACAGCAAGAACTGGAGGATGCTAATTGCTAGCTGGTTTACAGGTTGGACTGAACACAACTAGCTTTCTTACACAGTGCATGACTACCTGCCTAGAGATGGTTCTGCCCACAGTAGGCTGGGCCCTTCTATATTAACCATCCCTTATAGGCAAGTTCAAAGAACAATCAGTTCAAGACAATTCCCCAACTGAGGCTTCTCCTCTCAGATGACTCTCACTGGGTTAAGTGCACAGCTGGCCAGGGCAGTGAGCTTATACTCTAACCGATATTACCACCAGAGTCATTGCACAGTGCCATAAAGAACTTGTAAGTCAAGGTACTGCCTTGGGCATTTCTGTAGACTGAGAGCCAAACCCTGCTCATCTTCCTGGAGTTAGAGAAAAGAATAACTCTGAGGGGTTGTTCATCATATCATCATCATCACATGTACTTTTGAAGGCCAAAGATGGAAAATCAAGTTTAATTTTGGGTGGAGATTCGTCTCCATGAAGATTCCTCTCCTCACCTACTTGGAACCTAAACAGAACTTACAACACGAACACTGTATTTTATTTAGTATAATTCAGATAACACATACCCATCAGTCAGGCTCTAGAGAGAAGAGAGTTCAAGCAGAACTCTAGAGAGAAGGTGAGACTCAATAGTCTGAGGAGTTTCACAAATGAAATTCTGCTGGGAATACTGCAGTGGGTTGGGTTTTTTGGCATTAAAACTATTATTTTCATCCCCTAGCCCCTGGAAATGGCAGGAAGTCCTCTGGTGGGGTGTCTTTTTGTCATGGAGTGGGAGGTAGGTCCTGACAAACCACCACAGTCGGAGCAGAGATGTAGAGAAATCCCCAAAGCTGCCAGGTGACTCATCTTGGTAAGAGGGGGAAGATTTATTATAAATTGTCAAGAAATGAGTAGGATCCTAAATCCAATTGGAAGCATCAGATTATGTACATTGAAGAGTAACTTTAAAAAGTTCACCTGGAAGTGAGGTAACCATTTTCTTCATATAAAAATCTGTGTACTTAAAGAGACTAGGCTGGGCAAATTGGAGTTCCAAGATAATTGGCTCTCCCAGAGGCATTCTAAAATTTTCTGGGATTTAATCAGTGCCTTTCTTAATGCCAAGTAACCTCAGGGACCCTCTGCAGCTACTGACAGCAGAGAATTCAGGAAGCTGGGTCTGAGTTTCAAGTCTTCAACTCATAGGTAGGGTGGTTGTGGTAAACCTCGCCAGGTATCTGCACCGTTTCCTCGCATGGAAAATGAAGTGTGTGAATGAGAAGTGGATGAGGGGCGAGAGAAGACTGGCAGCTCTGAGATTTGGCATCTGCTAACACCTGCAGCTTCCGCCAAGCTTCTAGGTCTTCTGAGAGAGGTGTTTCTCACCACACGGTTATTGACCATCACCAGTTGTACCTGAACTTGTCCCTTATCAAGATATGGGCAGGTCTGGAGAGACAACTCAGCCAGGAACGTGTTTATCTTGCAAGCATGAATCTGAGTTTTATCTCCAGAACACCCATGAAAGTTAACTGGTGGACTGTAAGCCCAGTACTGGAGAAGCTGAGACAGGCAGCCCAGGAGATCTTCAGCAAGCCAGCCCTGAATACCAGGCAGGTTCCAGCCAGTAAGAGGCCCTATCTACAAACCAAAACAAATGGGTGACAGTCAAGGCCAAGGTTCTCCTCTGGCCTCTGTTCACCCCCTCCCCAGAGCCATGGGCATTAACTGGTCATTGTAGTAGACATAAACATGACAAACAAAACAAAACAAATAACAACTTATAAACATGACCTGTGACCTTTGCCACTACAGGAAATATGATATTATCCCAGGCCTTTGAAGTGGCCTGATCTCCAGACAGAATGAACATCCGTGCTATTGAGTCTATCAGCAATGACTCTCAGGCCTCTTGCCCGACTATCACTGTGCAGGGAGGATGGTGCTCAGTTGTACATCTTTCTCTCAACCCACAAACCCCATAAGGCATTTCATGACAAAGACCTTCCCAGATTTGGGTGGAAGAGTCAGAATGGCTCAGCCTAACCTGGCCTGGAAATTCAGCTCTATGTAGAAGATCTGAGGTGTTTGAACAGAGAGGGGTTGGCTATAAGGACAGGCCCTTGAAGCTCACTGTCTATAATCTCTGTATATCCAGGACCTTCAGGTGTACCACGAAAAGAAAAGCCTTCACTTGTTAACTCTAACACTGCTTATCAGTTCATGGTTTTCAAAGGGAGAACAGGCCTGAAGTCAATTTAGTAGACAGCCCTAATTACGGAAAACTTAGAATTTCATCTTTGTGTATGTGTGTGCACACACGTGCGTGTGCATTTAATTTTATATCTATGATTTCCTTTTACTAACAGAAGTTAAATCACTGTCCATTAGAACCCTCCCACAGCTAGGTTTTCCCTCAGGAATCTGCTTCGCAAGAGTGCTGTATCATATCTCAGCCATTCTGTCTGGAAAGCTCGAACTGGGTAAACCCATGTGTCATCATTTCCCCGAGTGACACCCTCATCTGTGGAGACTACGAACACGGATTCTTGAGCAATGAACTTACTACCAATGCATATACTGGGTATGGCTGGGACACACACACACACACACAGAACTCCAAACACCAGGCATCTGTGATTGCTCAAGTGGGATCTCAATTCAGGTTGTTGTTTCCGGAGGCATCACATCAAACCACAATCCCATGCTTCCTCACACTAGAGTATCCATAATCGTCTTTGCCTCCACAATCCCCCTACGATTATGTGCTACCTCTCATCAGAGACTCAGGTTCATCTGTTTTCTTGTACCACAGTAGCCATGTTTCTCTGTTGTCTCCCATCAGGGTACCCTCGATTCTCTGCTGTATCTTAGAGTACCTGCAATCCTCTTTTCTCTCATCAGAGACCTAGGATTATTTGAGAAATCTTCAGTACGGCAAGCAAGAGAGCAATGTATGGAGTTGACTTGTCCTGCAGCACTACGAAAGATGTGGAAATTATGAAAATTTCTATGTTCAGGCCATACCCAAGCTGATTATCTCATAATCTTTAAGCAGGGTATGCATCATGTGTTTGTGTGTGCATGTGGGTAAGTGCATGAGTGTGTGTGTGGGTGTGTGTGTGTGCAAGCGCATGTGCTGTATTCGTGTGTGCATATGTGTGGGAGTATTACTCATCCATGCCAGGCATGTATAGAGACTACAGGTTGATTTAGGGACTTCTACCTCAATTGATTCCCCACCTTACGTTTTGAGTCTCTTAATGGCCTGCAACTTGTTGCTGAATAGACTCGATGGTTGGCCAGGGATCTGCCTGTTTCCACCCTCACCTTGCTGGGTTTGCACGCATGCAGCACCGCAGGAGTTCTGAGCTCCAAACTCAAGCATGCCCTCACACTTGTACAAGAAGCACTTTGCCATCAAACCATCTGCCCAGCCCTCTATAAGTAATTAATTTTAAAGCTGTACTGGTGATTTCCACACACAGCTGAGTTGGAGGAGCATGGGTCCTAACGCTATCCCCACCAAACTGTGGGGTCTACTGCACAGCAGCCTGACTCACTGTACAACATGTCCAAAGTCAATGGCCTATGTAAAAGGAAGTTTCCTCATTGACAAGGGGAACCGAACTTCCTGCTCTGGCTATCTGGAAAGGTTAACATGTGGATCAAATGATCACAAAGGACGTATTAATTATTTCAGCACCTGTTCTCACTATCATTCCCTGGAGGGGACACTGAGATGCTCAGAAGGAAAGAGGTGCTAAAAATACACAATGAAGAAAAACGCAATAACTTAGGCTTGGAGAGAAAATCAAATACAGTGACCCAAGAGAAATAGAGCTTAATTTATATCTTGAGGGTATGTTTACAAATTATTTTGTAAATGCAATAAAATAGATTGTAGAGTATTTGCAAAGGAGCTGTTCTCAGATCATCACTTGTAATTACAGCAGAAACTCACTAAGTCAGACTCTGGTATCCACTTGGCCTTAGCGTGCAGGCAAAAGGGATTATTGTGCTAATTCATTAGTTAATAAATCAATTTGGTATGGAACAAAATTGATTAGAGGTGAGTTATCAAATCTACCAAACAGGACACATTTGGGGGAAAGATACATTTTTACCTCCTCATACAACCGGAAAAGAATCTTGGTGCAGAAAGGCAAGATCATGAGCTACAGCAAGGCATGACTCTGATGGGTTCAAGGGGCCGTGAGCTTGGTTTGACAGCAGGTGCCTTCTGCAGAACTGTGGCTGTCCATGGAACATCCTAGGTGCTCCCGATTGCTTTCTGCTCATCTGAACTGTGAGCTCAATGCAAAGGAATTGCACAACACTATTCACGCCTGAGCAAGCCTGCAGGCTGACAGGGAGGCTGGAGAGAGAGATTGCAGTACTAAACAGGCCTGTTTGGATCTCCATCTTTTAAGAGTTGACTAAGTTCAAGAGCATGATAGCAAAACTTCCATATTCCCAAACCAGCCTGTCTGAGCTAAATCTTAGCTGGTTTAGGATCACTTATGGCCTCCTCTTCTGGTCAATCTCAATGTTATCAGAGTGAGTGAAAAGCTGGTCACTTTGCATCCAACTAGAGGATGCAGAGAGATGTGAATGCTGTCACTTAGCTCACCTTTTGCATTTTATCCAGACCATGAAGTTTCCCCATTGGCATGCACAGAGATTCATCTATTAGGTGTATTCAGATCATGTCAGGTTGACAATTAACTCTAACCAAGGAGAGTAAGGGCAAGATCTTGGGTGTGTGGAGGGGAAAAACACACCACCTGCATTTCCCTGCTCGCTATAATTCAGACTTCCTTTGATATCTTCCCCTGGTCTTGCCTCATAAGCATCAGTTGGTCAGAAACCATCTCCTGGGCTGTATCAACTATCTTTCAGTTGCTTTGATAGAACACCACAGCAAAAGCCTCTGCTTCAAAGAGGATGCGGTCCCTAATGACGGGAAACATGGTAGCCAGAGTGTGAGGCTGGTCTTGCAGATGAGGGTTATCACATTTAACCTTCACCCAGGAAGCACAGGCAGAGAGAACAAGAGTAAGGATAGGCTACCAATCAATGCCTGGCTCCACTATGTCTTTCTCCAGCAAGGCTTCACCTCTTATTCTTTAACAGTGTCACCAATGGGAAGCATGTGTTCACAGTATACAATCCTACGGGGGCATTTCTCATTTGGTTCACGGCATCCCACTCCTCCCAGCCTCACAGACACAGCAACTACCACAGGTTTGCCCTCTGGTGAAATAGTCATTGCTTGACTCTCCGAACTCTATCATGCAAGGCACTCTAACAAATAGCCTTCTAATATATATGAATTTTATCAATTTTATTCCTTTAGTGAACTCAGACTATATCTGGGTTATCAGCCAAGAACTGAAATAAGTCACAACGCTACCCATACCTTGAATCACCCAGGGAACAAGTAAAACTATTAAACACATCAATGGCCATGTTTAACTGCTAGGAAATTAGAGGAGTCTGTTAAGAGTCCTATCGCACACTAAACCTTTGTGTTCTGATTGAGTCATAAGGAAGACATTTGTGAGTAGATGGTCACTTCATGCAAGGTTGGAACCTGCTGAGCAACACCTAAGCCCAAACTTTGAAACCCAAAACACTGTCCAAGAAGTGGCCGCCAGTGAGCTAACAGCTTTATCCTTTGAGGGCTCTCCAGAGAGATAACAAGCCCCTCATAAGACCTCAGTCCTCTCACCCTTCCCCCAGACATAGCTCCTAATATCCCAGCTGGGGACACTCTGCAAACAAAGTGGAAAAGGAGGGTCTAGGTGGCTCTGTGTGTAAGGTATTTGTTGCATAAACTTAAGGACCCTTGGTTATGAACCCCAGCACCTACCTAAAATGCCAGATGTGGTGATGTATAGGGGTACTTGATAATATGAGAGCAAGGAGGAGGGGAGAAAGAGACAGAGACAGACAAGACAGACAGACATACCAGTGGAGTACTTTAGCCCTGATACTGTTTTCCTAGTTCCTCATTCTAAAGGAGTGCTGTCTGTCCAAGACAATTTTTACCTTCATTGAAGGCATCTTTGTGAAACACCAGTAAGCCAAGTTTTCTGATGTGGGATGAGATAAGAAAGGAGGCCAGAGTTCAAGGATGAATACTACGACTTGGCTATGTTCAAACTCGTTTATTTCCAAAAGAAAGATACTACTGATAGGCCCATTTAACAATCTGAAGCACCTCAAGAATTCACCCAAGCTACACACTTACCAAAGGGCAACATCTTTTAGATTCTATACAAGGGACTTCTTGACCTAGAAGGCATCCTGAGTATTGTAAATGAAGTCCATCTCTGTGCTGAGGTGAGCTAGGAAGGCAAGAAGTACCCAGAGCAACAGCCAGCTCACTCATAAGAAAGGGAGGCACCTTCCCAGGGCAGCATTTATTCATAGGTTTTATCTATTTCAGACAAGAAGCCTTGTTCTACTTTTGCTTGGCAAGAATTTAGTTCAAGGGTCATAATATCTAATAGTGAAAACATTCAGGTCTGAATACAGAGGTTAGGAAGAAACCAAGAACTAACTATACAATAGAAATAGAACCCATGAGAGCAGTGACATTCTTGAGATGAGTGAGGGAGCTAAGCTCTCGGGGATCATACTTAAACTCCTCAATCTGTTTCAAAGGTTAGTGCCAGCATAGTGGTGTGTGCTTGTGGGCTGCACAGGTAGAGACAGATTGATCCCTAAGGCTCACTGGTTTGCCCGTCAGTGTAGCTTAACAGGTAAGCTCCAGGCTGGAAAGAAGTGCTGTCTCACAAAACCTGTTGGGGGTCCATGATATGGCTTAGCAGGTAGAGGCTTGCTGCTAAGTCTTACAACTTGAGTGTGATCTCAGGGACAGCCTCGCTCCAGAGTTGAAGGAAAGAACCTGCTCCTTCAGGTTGTCCTCTGACCACCAAACATGTGCACCCTGCCAGGTAATAAAGTAGGTGAATTGTGTCCTACAGGGGGGACACTGGATGTTAGTCTCTGGGCTCCGGAAGCCCAGGCACACATGTCTGCAGTCATGTGTGCGCATACACGTACACACATGCGCACGCACACACACACATACACACACACCAGCATAATTTTGAGACTATGAGCTTAAAAATAATCACTAGTTAGTGGAGCAACAAGAAACTACTCCCAGATAAGACTGTTTTAGAGACTTCTAGATATAAAATCATGAAACTCATCTTGTGTAATACTCCCAGAAAGAAAAACGAGTGTCCAGCCTTTACAAAGGACAGTATGTTTTTCTATTCTGGGTCTAAACGCATACTTTCATCTGACCTTATGTGAATAAAGGACACTGCTTAGAACCAGGATGAGAGGAACTGAAAACGATTGCTCCCTCAAGGGATCATTCAGTCCTTTAAGACTTAGCGCACAATAAAAACACTCCACTTAGCGCCTTCCCCACTCCAACAGCGATCCAAAGTTCAGAGCGAGTCGAAGGAAAGGGCAAATCTCTCAAAGCAGCATCAAGAGTCTTCCTAAGTTTACAGGCCCCAGACATAAATAACAGCACTCACAAAAACATTTCATATCCCAATTATTTATAATTTTATAAATAACTGTGCCACGACTTCATCACTCTCTCTCCACAAAGAGCAGAACTTTAAATATCATTTTTCTTAGCTTGTACATGCTCACTGGATTTACTATTCATCAATGTTTTATATGTCTTCTTTAGGTTAAAATAAAAATGGTAAGACAGAGCCAAGAGAGTGGCTTAGTGGATAAAAATACCAGATGATTTCAGCTGGATCCCCAGGACCCAGAGGGTGAAAAGAGACAACAGGCCCATGTCAGATGTCCCCTGACCTCCACAGAGATGTCATGACTTGTGACCCTACCCAAACCCCAATAGCACAAGTGAAAAAGAAGATAACAAGATTTTTAAATGACAAAAGGAAAGGAAAAGCTTCATAAATAGCTGCTATGATTTCTAGGGTTTACAGCTGTATCTGTGACCAGCAGGGTGCATGTGACAACTAGGACATTGTATGACTCAGTACTGGCGAGTGCAGCACGTGCTCTGTGTGTGTGACTAATGGTGAGGGTGGGGGGCAAGGAGAACTGAGTTCCAAACTTCAGCTTCATTATCTCCCATAATGAAGGGAAGAAGGGAAGGATGTGATTGGAATTGGGGGAGGGGTGAAGGTGGTCCTGAAGCATCTCCCTGGTTACCAGCCAAAGGTGGGATGGGGGCAGTGCTGGAGCATCTCCCTGGTTACGAGCCAAACCTAGGGGACAGAGAACTCCCTTGATGGCTCTGTCAAAGAAAACATCAAATCATCAACATTGCCAAGCTCATAGTTTGAACTCAACAGATTCAGGGAGTGGCCACTCCACGACAAGTCCCTCGTGTGACATCAAGACTCAGACAAGCCTGTGAAGAACTGGAAAGGGAGAACTTTCTAACTTGGACATCACATTTTAGTTGTGCTCTATAGCACTTTCTGTGCTGCACAAAATATTGACATGCAGGTAAAGACACTAACTGTGAGAGTCTGGCAACTCAAGTTCAATCCCTAGAATCCATGTAAAAGGAGGATGTGATCGTATACATCTGTAGTCCCTATGCACTCGAGGTGAGGCTGGAGGCGGGGATGGGAGAACTGTCAGCAAGCTCACAGGCTAGATAGCCTGGAACACACAGTACAGCAACAGAACGGGAGAGATCCTGCCTCAAAACATATAGGAAGGAGAGAACTGACTCCCCCAAGTTGTCCTCTGATCTCCATGCATGTGCCATGACATGTATGCTTCTGTATGCATACTCAAAAACAAATGAATATGACAATGTACATATTTGAGGATGGACAGTTCTTCGGATAACTAGGAAAGAGACACTTCTCAATACTTAACCACACCTGGCAATTCTTCTAAACAATCACTTCCGGATGAAAACAGTAATTTTGGTGTTGAACTGGGTGACATACAATGTAACTTATTTTCTATAAAACACTGGAGGGATGAATATGGTCACCTGCACAATGCCTGTATATAGAAAAGTCACTGTGAAGCTTATTAGTTTGTACAATTAATATCAACTAATAAAAGCTCCCAAGGACAATTCTTGGGAATTTTAATCTGGTTCTGGACAGAAGGATCCATGTCTGAATGGATCCCATCTTTGGAAGTGTGGCCCTGGACTCAGATAGCACAGCGCTGTCCAGGGAGGGGAAATGGATGAATGAAATCCGATAAACTTGAACTCTGTGGTCACTTCTGGTCACTGTGCAATTCTCTAACTTTTCTATGATGAGGATGACTTTTTGGTTACCTTCAATTCCAATTAAAAGGGTGCAACCAGGGCCTGGCAAGATTGCTCAGTTAGTGTTTTCCATGTAATCGTGAGGACCCATGTTTGATTTGTAGCACCCAGCTGAAAAGTCAGATAGGACGCCACATGCTTGTAATTCCAGTGTAGGGAAGGAGACGGGCAGGTTCCCCAGAGTGTGCCAGCTAGCCAGCCTAGCCTACCTGTCAAGTTCCAGGCCTAGGAAGACCCTGTCTTCAAATCCCAGGTAGTCAGCACCTGAGGGATGACACCAAATTTGACCTCTGACCTCTTTATGCTCACACATACCCATATATGTATAACCCCACATAAACATACCTGCACACAGAGAGACAAAATACAAAGAAACAAGAACTCTCTCCCTGTGTTGACTCGTAAGTGTGCAAACAGAATAGAATTCTCTAGAAGGCACTTGACATTTTATATTTGTGTCATTTGAACAACATTGCTGCCCGCTGAGAATATTTATATTTAGAATTCCTCATTCAGTTCCAAATGCTCTCTTTTAAAGCCTGAAAAAGAAGGAACACAGAGGTTTTCTGTGTGAGGTCCAAAGTCTTGTTCCTCGTCCCATTTGGCTGTCACATTTTTAATGAATTAACTAATGTGAATCAATTCATGTTCCTTATTTTTTTTTAAAGAAGTGGGAACATGAGGGGGTATGGTTGCGACAATGGAGGAACACACAGGCAGCTGGGGACATAGGGGGCCTGTGAATGGCCTATCCATCAAGTCTGTGCAGATCCCACGACATCGAGGCTGCTGGTGCATATGTATCCTGGTTGACAGAGGGACCATGTGTCTCTCTAACAGTTGCTCTGTTTCACAGATGCTCAATGACCCTCTCTCATGTGCAATTTTGATTTTTTTTTTCAAAGAAAAGTTTCCAAACTTAACAACAGGAAAGGTGGCCCAAGTGGCAGGAAGAGTCATCATGGCGTATCAGAAAGCCCGAGACACCCAGAGCCAAGGACCACAGAGCCAGACGAAGCGAGAGAAAAGCAGATGTTTACACCGGGGGTCCTCTGAAGGAACGCTTCTCGCATCTCAAATTTCTCCCCAAAGAAATGAGTCTGTCCCTGGTGCACTCAGTGCCTCCTCTGCACATACGGACAATGGTTCCATCACTCAGGAACTGCCACTTCCACAGTGAGAATGAGCGTCAAACACTGTTTCACGAGCTTGTGCGTTTTCTTTCATTTTTTTCTAGTTTATTACTCAGTAGTTGGTTTGACTAATCTATGTATGTGTGCAGGTACATGTGTGTGCTTGCATGTGCACTTGCATATGGAGGTTAGGGATCAATTGTGGTTGTTGTTCCCCAGAAACCATCTTGTCACTGATCGTGTTCTGCTGGCTTGCCGGGCCAGTGAAGCGTGGGATCCTGCTGACTCTACCTCCCCAGGGCTGGCATGACATGTGTGTGCTCAACTAACTCTGGCTTTTACCTGGGTGTTAGGGATGGAGCTCAAGTTCTCACACTTGGACAACTACTTAACAAATGGAGTCATCTTCCCAGCTCTGATTTATTTATTCTAAATTTGAAACAGTGATTTTTTTGACCTGGGTTTTAGAAGGTATCTACCCACTTTTTAATGTATATGTATACACATGCAAGAACACACACACACACAAGAACACACACACATATATTTATATATTTCTGCAGAAGGTGGTTCAGTTTAATTTCACACAGGCAACGTGGAAATAACTGGAACTTACTTCTAATTTTAGCAAGAATCAAAACGGTATCCACGGCACCAGCTTAAGATACCTACAAGTGCAAGAATGCCCACTTTAGAGGCTGTTGGACAAACAAGAATATTTATAGACTTTACAGCACTAGGAAGGCAGGCACGGGCTCCTGTTCTTGTGTTCATATTAACTGATGTTCCATAGAGAATGGCTCAACAAAGAGCCAGTGATAGGGTCTCTAGATGTTGAGCATACAAGGCCACGTGGGTTTACTAGAAGCCCTGTAAAGAGTCTGGTGAAGGGCTATGTGTTTTAATCTTAGTACTGGGGAAGGAGAGACAGGCAGATCCCTGGGGCTCCCCGGCCAATCAGCAGAGCTGAACTGTCAAGTTCTAGGCAAGAGAGAGACCTTGTCTCAAATAAACAAAGTGGAAAAAGCCTAAGGAATAATAGGTAAAGTTGTCCACATGTGTACCTATATACACATGTATACTTATATACACAGGTACGTCTCACTCAGATGTACATATGTGCATGTGCGTGCACATACACACATACACATACAGGTAAACACATACTCACTAGTACATATGCATACAGGCAGACACAAATACACATAGGCACACACGGTTACACACGTAGATACACACACATACAGATAAACACACACAAGTACATACATATATATACACACAGGTGCATGTGGTGCATACACATACAGAGGTATGTACATACACAGGTACACACACCAATACACAGGTGCATACATACATACACACACAAGTACACATGCACACGTTGTTTTTGTGTGTATGCACACATTCGTGCATGTGTGTGCATGTGAAGACCATAGGTCAACCCTGGGTGTTTCCCTCCATTGCTCTATTCTCATCTTGGTTTCTGAGGCAGAGGCTCAGTTTTTCTTGGAAACTCATTGATCAGCCTAGGCTGGCCATCCAGTGAGCATCCTCCTGGCAGTCACTGGAGCTGCCTAATCTCCACAGACCTAGGCTGCACCTCTCATCCCTGTGGCTAAGCTAGGCTTCTCTTGAGCCTGGAGTGGCCCAGCCCTCATTCTCTTCAAGCATTTTCCAGTCATTCATCTCTGGCAAGGGCTCCTCAAGGCAGCATCTGAGACCATCCCTTGTGTACCCCACGTTACACCTCCCTGACAATAGGACGACGTGATCCTGCACACACATCTAGGACCTCTTTCAGTGAGGAATTTAAGAAATCATTGGGTTAAACAAACATGCTTAAGATTTCTCAACATACAGGTGACTTGATGGCTCACAGGAAGACAACCAAACCAAATACACGGGTACCCAGAAACATGGTGTACCTGGAAGGCTGTGATCTTTGCAGGTTCTTCCCTTTTCTGCTCTGGAGACCCTTGGCTCTGCAACAAACTTCGGACAGTTTCCTCCATCCTAAGAAACAGAAGCAAGAACACATCCTTCAAGATGGTTTTCACTAATACAGAGCTGTCGTAGTCTTCTCTTCTCAGGGTATACTTCCCAAGCTTAGACAGGGAACAACTCTCCCCTCTCCTTTATTTCCTAAGTTAAAAATCTGAGGGCTGTGGAATAAAGCTCAGGGGTCACTTAAGATATGCAAAACTTGAATTTAATTGGAAGTAAGGGAGGGAGGAGAGAAGGAGTGGAGGACAAAGGGAAGAAAGGTAGGAGGAGGAAAAGGAAAAATGGAAGAAGGGAGGGAGTAAGAACTAGAAAGTGGGAAGGCAGGTTATGAAGTCATTTACAAACATTTTATTCTTGGTTTGGATGTCTTTACTCAGATGCACAAATCTCCTAGCATCTCTCCTCACTTGTAATTATACCTTTTTAATTCAATACAAGATCTCACATCGATCTTCCTCAAGCATCACTTTGAATTTTTAAAATCAGTTGGCAAATTAACATGTTGTGGGACAAAACATTTTCTGGGGAGACGCAAGACACCTATCTACTCACCCCAAATACGGAACCTATAACAGACCAAAGTACGGATACCCCTGAAATCTGACTGGATAAATCAATGAGTTTTATTGGGATTACTTATTGGAACAGAACTGACTCAAAGACAACTGTATCACCAAAGCCCACCCCTGCATGATAACAGCTCATGAAGCCGGAACCTGGAGCTCACTGCACAGTCTACAGGCAGCTCAACAGGCTGGCGAGTGCCCTTTCCAGTGCCTCAGATTGTCTAAACCTCTTCCAAGCAGCTTAGCTGGTTTATGCTTCTTCCGGGCAGTTGGACTGGTCTCAAGAGTCTTTGTAGCTCTTGTCTGGCTCTTCTTAGCAGTTTGGCTTTGCTTTGTTGGAGGGGAACTCTCAGTTTTTATTGCTTATTCCCTCAGGGAAGGGGCTGGTGAATCTGGTTAGTTTTAGGGACTTCCTGAAACCATTTCGAGTTCTTTACTTCTTTCTTTAGCAGCTTCTCTGAAGGATGGGACGTTTCAATCACGAAAGAACATGTTACATAGCAGCAGATCTTTCACAAATACGCTCTCTCCACTGACAGAGTGTGCGTGCTTCCCTGACTATCTTCCCACATCAGTATCTACTGATCTACTTTGTTCTTTTCAACAGCTTTGACAAACTTCACGGTGTCAGGACACTGGAAGATATTTAACTCTTCTCTCACTGAATCTAAATTGCTTCACAACTTTGCCAGCTCGGTTAACATCTTTACGTGTACATTTAAACTGATTTATGAGTATTCCTACAGCTCATACTGCAGCATGTTAATTGTTCTACTTCTGCTTGATTTTAAATGCCTACTTCCAAAACTTTTGTGATATTAACACCCACTGTCAACTTGTTGAGACCTAGGATCACCATGGAAATAAATCTCTGGACACGTGTGAGAGGGAATTTATAAATTAGGTTAACTGGGCGAGATCCATCCTAAATGTGAATGGCACCCACCACCTTCTGCACTGTTAAAGTTTGTGTCTTCAAACTGTGAGTCACAATAAACCCTTCCTTCCTTACGTTGTTTTCCTCTGGTATTTTGTTTCAGCACAGAGATGGGTCACTAATACAACCCCATAGTCCCCAAAGTGACACCCACTTCCACTCGGGACACTAGCTCACTTTGATGCTACTTACTGCTCTGTATATGTCCAGATCTATTTTCCAGATCTGCCTCACTTTCTAGTCTAGATGTTTCCTCACTGATCTTTACATCATTCATTTTGGCCCCTGAAACCCTCCCATTTTTATGCACAAATATTTCCCACATGAAAGTCTTGCCTCCTAGAATAAATGACAACCTGTGTTATGAGAGACTACGTCTCATGTTTCTCATGCTCACATTCATTTTCAGATAAAGCTGGTCCTCAGTAGACAGTTCATATCTGTCAGTTCATTCTCCAAAGGAGTATTCCAGAATATTCCATAAGTATTTTAACTCTGTACACAGAACATTGACCTTGAGCACCATCCCTAAGGATTCAAAGGTCAGAACTATACAGAGGAGAATGCCTGCACCTAAAGAACACTTATTAAGTGAGTCCCATAGCTAAGGTAAGCTTAGCTAAGCGATGGGACTCATTTAAGTATCCAATGACAATGGAACAGATAAGGAAAGTGCGGTGCCTATACACAATGAAAATTTTCGGTCATTAAGAAGAACAAAGTTATGTAGTTTGCAAGGAAATAGAAACAACGGGAGATAATTATATTAAGTGAATTTAGTGAGTCTCAGAAAGATAAATAATTCTGGTTTTCTCTCCTTTGTAGTTCTTAGAGTTAATACAGATATATAAAACAATGTGCATGTAATGCAAACACACATACATTTGGAAGAAAAATAGAAATGACAAAAGAAAGAAAGGAAATTAAAAGGAATTAGGGAAGGTTGAGGTAAAGGTGGGGAAGGGCAGATAAAACATACACACATATATAGATTTAAGATAATAAATAAATTAATTAATTAAACATATAGTTTCACAGGAGAGAGGGGAAGAGCAGAATGTTAGAATTTAATTATGTGTATGCATCCATATTCGTGTATGTGCATATGTGCATATAATCCCTTCAGAGGCCAGAAATGAGCAGAAGACTCCTTGGAGCTAGATTCAGGTGTTTCTGAGTCTCCCAATATGGGTGCTTAGAAACGAATTCCAGCCCTTCCTCAATGCAACAAGTGCTCTCAGCCTCTGAGTGACCTCTCCAGCCAACAATGCTCTCTTGCTCACTGCTGGGATTGTCTTTCACAGTCATCTTCTAAATGCTCATTTTCAAGAACTCGGAATAAAACTAGTTTAAGAGTAAAAAGGAATTGATGCAGCTTGCATTACCAAGGACTTTGAGAATGACAAGCCATCTTAAGTTACTGTTGTGTTGCCTTGACAAAACACCATGACCATGGTAATTTACAGGAGAAGTGTTTGCTTGGGGTTTACAGTTCCAGAGGGTGAGTCCATGACCATCATGGCAGGAAGCATGGCAGCAGACAGACAGGCAGGCACAGCACTAGAGCAGCAGTTGAGAGCTCACATCTGATTCACAGGCAGGAGAGAGAGTTAACTGGGAATAGTATGGACTTTTGCAACCTCAAAGCCCACCCCCCAGTGACACACCTGCACCAACAAGCCACACCTCCCAATCTTTCCCAAACAGTTCCACCAAGAGGGAACCAAACAGTCAACTAAATGAGTTTCTGGAAGTCATTCTCACTCAGGCTACAACACAACCAAGGGCTCTCAAAGGATCTATCTGAGCTAGGCCATTATAGTCAACAGGGTACCATGGCATTATTTCAAAAAAAAAAAAGTCAATCATTGTACCATGGCACATAACTCCTTAGAAGCAGAGTGAAGACCATGAAGACATCCAAACCTGGATTTTTGTGTATGTGTTCATGTGGTATGTGTAAATATGCATGTATATATGTATGTGTCTCTGTATGTATGTATGTGTACCTCTCTGTGTTTTCATTCATGTGGAAGTCATCAGACAACCTTGAGTTTCATCCTTCATGCTTTCTACCTTGTTTGGGATAGGTGTTATCACTGGTCCAGAGTTTGCCAAGTGCTTGTCTCTCCCTCCCCAGCTTTGAGATTACAAGCATTCACCACCAAGCCTGTTTTTTTTTTTTATTTTTAGTTTGTTTGTTTGGTTTTTGTTTTGGTTGTTGTTGCTCTCTGCATGGTTTCTGGGGAGTCTAGAGATGTCACCAGAACCCATTTGAGCTTCTGAAAAGACACAAAACACTGGTTCCTACCAGCATCTGGGAAAGTGAAGGCTGCCTCCCCCCAATAATTTCAAGTCTTAAATTATTAATAGCTCAAAATTGAACAGAGCTCATTGAAGAACTTTCTCATCTATTAATCATTTTAATGTACTTTAGAAATATAATTATATCTACTTGGAAGATGAGAAAGCTGAGTTAGTGAAAGGTTAGATGGCTCACTTAAGGGGCTGTGGTTAGGTGGACAGGGAGGGAATTAAACAAGGTTTACTTACCTAAATATGCAGCCCTTTCTACTTGACATTACTGATATTTAGAGGAAATGTTCCAAGTAGAGAATGCAGACTTCTACTAAGAACTTATCTTGGATAATGTCTTTGCCACACTGAGCCCATGAGCAACTATGTTGTATGTGACCAATGAAGGACTTAAGGTCGACAGAAAAAACAAGCAAGGGGGAGGGGAGAAAGAAGGAAAATAGAGAGGAGAGGAAGGAATAATGCAAGAAAGGAGAAAGAGAAAGAAAGGAAGGACAGGAGGAAGGGAGGGCAGGAGTGTAAGGAGGAAAAGGGAACCACTAGGTTTATAGAAGTGTGGGGCAGAACTGATGTCACAAATCTCAAATGATCAGCACCACCTGCTAACATTTGAATTTGTTTGTACAACGAAGAAGAGAATTTTCCACGCTGTTCATCAAATCTAACACAAATTTAACACCAAGTTTTGATATGATTCTCAGACCTGCCTGGCCTATGGCTCAGGGTGAGATTTTAAATATGTCCTACATAGAGTCATTTTAGTGACTAGTAGTCTATGTGACAATGGTCTCCTAAGATTTCTTTCTTAGTGACACTGCAGCTGGGAGTCTGGGATGGCATTCTTCCTGGTTTGCACAGGGTGATGGACGCACCTTAGAACACATTTCTCGGGACACACTTCGCCATCAGCATAGAAGGTCAAGGCTGCATGTCACTCCTTAGTTCATTCATTTACACCCACAAGATCTAAGTATGCCCCACTAGTCTGAGCCTGGCAAAGAGGCTGAGGAGGGGTTCAGTTGTGAGAGAGATTATTATACAAACATGGGCAGCAGAGTTTAATTCCTAGAAATCACATACAACATTCTGGGTATGATGGTTCGTGCTTGTGATCCCATATTCAGGTGAGAGACACTGGAGGATCGCTGGGGTCCTCTGGCCAGCCAGCCTAGCTGAATCATGGACTTCATGTCTTAAAAATCAAGTTGGAATATGATAAAGGAAGACAAACTGAGGCTGGTCTCTGACATGCGTGCTTGAATACACACAGGAAACACACATACCACATACACAATGTAAATAAAAGCACGTTTGTTTTTTTCTGCTAAGCTAAAATGTAACTGTCTCAGCATACCTGCTGAGTTACTACTCCTGTGTAATTAGAAGTTCTTTGCAGAAGTCTCTAGATCAAGAAGAAAAATGCCTATTCACCTTTCCTCCATTAATTTTTGGCTTTACACTTAAAAAAATAAAGGTAAAGAAAAAGTAGGGACATATAAGAAATTGTTAAGATAAACTCAAGCAACCCAGAACCCTCAGTAATGTTGTGAACGGTTACTTGGCACAACTCTAGGATGATTTAAAACTGGTGATATTTCAAAGCTGAAGCTTGAAATAGAGGTGATGGGGATCCCCTTCAGCCCTCACTAAGGAAATCGAGTTGCTGTATTTTTAAAATAACTTATGAATCTGGTCACAGAGAGAAAAGCATTTTGTATGTGCTGAGAGCAGGCTGTTATCCGTTCCCCAGCTGCACCTTTTCAATATTCTCATTTCCAAAACCTCTATTTGCCTGGAAAACAAAACAACAACAACAACAAACCACAGCCCATGAAGTGGCCTGCTGCTTCCTGACATCCATGACAGTCTGCTCTGCTGTAGTATTTCGATGAGGAGGGTTCAGATTCCCAGTTTGTCTCATGGTGCACCATCTACTTCCCAAATGTGATGAAAATAAGCCACTCATTTCCAGCGGCCAGGCTTAGACAGAGTTCTGAGTTTCTTTGTTTGCTTCTAAGTAGTTGTAGGTAAGATTTAATTTTAACCACTAACCTCATGCAAACATTTCTCATCCTCTCTGATACTAAATCACTTCTTTTCCCGAACATTGGTCAGGCAGCTACTACAAACAAAAACCTGTGTGTGTGGGGGGGAAAGTCTTCTTACTGAGATGTAATTAGTTCTCACGCATATTTTCTGAGTCTGAGAATTCTATTATACTGCATTTATTTAGTATGTGTGAATGTATGTTCCACTGTACCTTGTAGAAGGCAGAGGACAAAGTAAGGGAGTGGGTTATCTCCTTCCACCATGTGGGTCTCGGGAATGGAACTCAGGTTTTCAAGGTTCCCAAACCCAAGGAAACAGCTCAGCATCCTGAGTCCAAAGTCTTAACGGCTTTATTTACAAGTGGAGTGTGATTCGAGCCTGTGCCCCTCACTCAGCGAACAGTCACGTTAGAAAACGTGTCTCCAGATGTTACTGTAGAGACACAAGTCTTCTTTCCCAGCACAGGGTATTGAACGTGGGACTTCACACGCACTAGCCACGCATTCTCTCTTCCAGTTAAATTCTTCCAGATTCGGGTTTCTGCAATGATAGGTTCCACCGTGGTATTTTAAAAAAAAAAAAAAACAACTTTTGTTATAACCTGAAGTCCAAATAAATACCTGTTGAAGCTTTAAAAACCAACTATCCAGGGTAATACACTTTTTTCCTCCCAAAGGGCATTCTCATTCCCCGTCAAATTTTCCATCAAACATACAACTGCACCTTGAGCTCTTCTCTGCCTGAAGACAACTTCCCTTTGAGTTTTCCAAATGACCGGACTCTGTCTTAGCATAATAGTATCTTATGAACGATATCGAAGGGCTAAGGAGATAACTCAGTTCCGAAAGTGCTTTCCTTGGAGCTGAGCTCAACCTCCAAAACACATGTATTTTTGTTTAGTTTGTTTGTTTGTGCTTTTTAATTGGGAGTGGTAGCTACTGCCTATCACCCCAGTGCTGGGGAGGTTGACATGTACATCCCTGGGGCTCCCTGGCCAGTCCAGCTTCCTTAGTGGGCTACAGGCCAGTAGAAAACTGTTTCAACAAACAAGGTGGATTGTGCCTGATGAACAATGCCCGAAGTTTCCCTCTGGTCTCTGAACATTATATACTGATGAACATTCACGTGTGTGTTTATAGGTGCGTGTGCGCGCGCGCACACACACACACAGACACACACACACACAGAATCTCTGAGTTTCTTAAAGCCAGAGGTGCTGTGTCATTTAAGAAGTAATTTTGTTTTTCTCCTTAGCTGCCTCACGGAGCCACTATTACTCGATAGGTGATCAGTGAGTACTTTCAGGTGTGATGAAACTCGTGCTGTACTTTTCCCGTCTCACTAATTCTCCAGTCACGTGCAATTTCACTTCTCGTAGTACTAGACTGCATACAGATATCACTCATCTGAGAGATGTTCCAGCTAAGCCTGACAGGGCAGGGTCTTTAGCTGAGACACTTGGGGCTGAGCTGCTAGAGCCACTGTTCCTTGGTTAAAAACAAATCCAATATACGGCCTTATTCTTTCGATCACACTGACATTCCATGTTTTTCAGCCTAGTTTATTAGCTTTGGTTGCTAGGGCTACAGTGGACAGGGCTCTTGGTCTAGCCTTTAGCCGGGGCAGTCTTTTCATGTCAACTCTGGCAGAGATATTGCTGCCCAAACAGTCCATTTTGTTGATACATTGGGGAGAGACATGTACAGAAGGCCTTAAGCACTGGCATATTTGGCCTGGCCTCTTATTCTCCATGAAGTGTCATTCCCCATTCTGCTCCCGTGACTTCCCTCAGTGACCCACCCTGCCTCCTACCCTAACTGCACTGTGCAGCTTTCCTTGAGAAAGCATAGAGAAAAGCTGACAGGATTTCCATTGCAAGAAGAAATCATTGAGAAGGAAACTTCCCTGGATCTGAACTGGGCTCAACTGCGCACGAAGTTATCTCCTTAGGCAAACCAAGTGTCCTCCTTGGAAGAGAGTGCATCTACCACAGAGCAGGAGTGGCCCGCAGCCTGGCTGGCACTGGGATGTTCTGTCCCGATCTCTGCCCACCGGCACCACAATGGTCAGAAGCAGTAGGTCTAGAGCATGATGATACTGGTTTTTCACTCCTAGCTCTTTGGGGAACCACAACACAGCTCCCAAATAAATACACGGAGGTTTATTCTTACTTGTGAATGTCCGGCCTTAGCTTGGCTTATTTCTCGCCAACTTTTCTTTCTTTTTTCTTCTTTTTTTTAGATTCATTTTTTTATTTATGTCTCTCTTTTATTTTTAAAATAATCTCATCTTAAATACCAATCTCAGTTCCCTCCACCTCCCATCCTTCTGCTCCCCCCATCTTCTTCTCCCCACCCCCAACCACTCCTCAAAGAGAGTGAGGCTTCCCATGGGGAATCAACAAAGTCTGTCACATCACTTGAGGCAGAACTAAGGTCCCCCTTCCTGCATCTAGGCTAAGCAAGGTATCCTTCCATAAAGAATGGGTTCCAAAGAGACAGTTCATACACTAGGGCTAAATACTGGCTCTACTACTAGTAGCCCCACAAACTGCCCAAGCCACACAACTGTCACTGACATTAAGAGGGCCTAGATTAGGGTTATTCAGGTTCCCCAGCTGTCAGTCCAGAGTCAGTGAGCTCCCACTTGCTCAGATCAGCTGTTTCTGTGAGTTTCCCCATCATGATCTTAGCCACCTTCACTTAATTTATCCCATTGACCTTTTGCCTCTGGGCTTTTATCTTTCTCTATTCTATATACCTTTCTTTACTTCTTACTCTGTGGCTTGCTGTGTGGCTGGTATAGCTGGGTGGCTGGCCCTGGATATCCTCCTCTCCTTCTCCTTTTCTTGTTGCTCCCAAACTTCTCTTTCTTCTCTCTGCCTGCCAGCCCCACCTATCCTTTCACTTGCCTTGCTATTGGCTGTCCAGCTCTTTATCAGATTAATCAGGTGTTTTAGACAGGCAAAGTAACACAGCTTCACAGAGTTAAACACATGCAACATAGTCCTTGGACTTCCCACAGAACAGGGAACCCTGATTGCTCTTTGGGCTGACGAGGGAGGGGGACTTGATTGGGGGAGGGGGAGGGAAATGGGAGGCGGCGGTGGGGAAGAGACAGAAATCTTTAATAAATAAATAAATAAATAATAAAAAGAATGCAACACATCTTTGAATCATTAAACAAATATTCCACAGCATAAACAAACACATCTTAATATAATATTCCACAACATCATGGAGAACTGAAGACCACATGGAACTAGAAACTCTCCATGAAATTTGGAGAGCTGGAGGTTTTGTTTTGTTTTTTTTCCCCTTCCCTAGATGATATATATTTTTAATTCAGCACAAAATTGTGCAAGAATAACACTCACTGCTGCCTGGAAACTGTGGTGTTCTACTTCCCTCCCAGGGATGCAGCAACATCCCCAAACAGATCGAAAGGTGCCAGCCCAATTGCAATCCCTGTATCTTACTCACTCAAGGACCATCTGTATGTGAGCAGAAAGCCACATAAATTTCTCCCTAGGCAGGCTTGTGCAAATTCTGCATCAGGAAACTTTCTGTATGGAGAGGCTCTGGTTGGGTGAAAAGACAGCTATGCATTCAGTGGAGAAACCTATTTTCCACATGGAGGGCAAGAGACTCTCCTGAATGCTAACACGCAAATCCCAAGTGTTCCTGCTCCCTGGCAGCAGCAGAATGCGAAGCTACATTTATGGCTGTGTATGTTTGTAGAATTGCTCTCATCCAGTAAGGCAGGGGTAGGAGGAACGACATAAAATGCCATGTGGACAAACGGAAGTCATGAAGAAATACAACCATGAGCTGTACTCTCTTGCTTAGATAATATGAAGGCAGGGTTAGTGGCTACAGCCTAGGAACCCAAAAGATGTCATTATTTCCTGCACGGAACTAGCTTTTAAATGAACGCACAAATGATTAACATAATTTTATAAATACAGATTGTTAATGGTAGCTGGGGAAATGAGCTGGTGGATAAAACGCTTGCCCTGCAATCCTGAGGACCTAAGTATGAAGACCCTAAGCCACTTCAAGTCAGGCATGGCAGCACACGGGTGTGACCTTAATGTTTCTGTGGAGCGATGGGAAGCAAGGCAAGGATATCCCTGAATGCTCAGGGAGCATCTAATTTAGCAAATATAACAGCGAACAACAAAGAGACTTTGTCTCAAACAAGGTGGAAAGCAAGGACCGACATCCTAGGTCCTCTCACTTCCACCCATATGCCATGGCATGCATATGAGCACACACAGACACATACATACATATATTGTACACACACACATCATACACTAAGATGAAAAATAACTAATGACATCAGTTCTCATATCCAGTCTGATGAACTCATATATATATATATATATATATATATATATATATATATATATATGATTTCTAAACCCATCTCTAAAGTATTTCATAGACTCCTTTAAAAAATAACAATGCCACAATAAACCCAGCATGAGTTTTGGATATTTTATTTTCTAGAGTATCTGAAGTTAAATGTTTTCAGTATAAGTTTCTATAAAAGAACATGGAATGTCAAAATTTACTATTTTTACCAAAAATGTATTATTTGGGGATAAATCTTTAGAGTGCTCTTCTCAGAAGTTGGAGCAACTTTGAAGACACCAGACAGAACAGAACCCTCCATATTTATGTTTATTGGCCATTGCCAACAGGAAAAGCTATTTTTAATGTGTCATTGGGCTGCATGGGAGTTCTAGGAAAGGAATGTACCAATTCAGAACCCTGTTTTTCCCTTTTCTTAAAATGAGAGGTTTACAATTTTATTCATCTCATAAACAAAATTAAAAAAAAAGCAGAATGTAGACTAGATAAGATTTCTTTGGTCAGTGTGTATATCTGAATTCAACGATAGAATTCAGATGTGTGAAATCTGTTCCACTTGCTGCCCCAAGGTAAGTATCTGTGTCCACTGCTGTCCCTCACTCCTCACTGTATGGTGACAACCCACACCATCTTCTAGAAGACCCTCTGTTATGTTACACTTCAAGATCCATCTGGGGCCCCAGGAGCTAAGAGCTCAGTCTATAAGGTGTTTCTCTAGTGAGCATGAGGGCCTGAGATTGATTCCCAGAACATAAGTAAATAAAAGCCTAGTGTTATGGTATTCCCTTGTAATGGCAGTATTAGGGGGGTAGAGAAAGGTAGACCTTGGTGCTCCCTGGCCAGCCAGTCTAGGCGATTTGGGGAGTTCCAGGCTACTAAGAGATTATGTCTCAGTTTAATAAAAGTCCCCAAGAATGACACCCAAGGTCATTATCCTCTGGCACACACACACACACACACACACTCACACACATGCACACGCCCCCACAAAAGCTGCATGCATACGCACACAAATCCCTTGGTTTCTTTCTCTATTCCCATTTTTTCCTATTGAAGAATAGAGGTTTAGATACAAATAGTCAACAGTCACTATGGATCCACACTACACATTCAGTAGCTACTGTTATCGGCTGTTAAGTTCTGGTAGAATGCAAGAGAGGGGCAGCAGCTGGTCATACTGGGGATGAAATTATAGCATTAAATTTGTTGGAATGAAGGTGTAACTAGAGTGGAAGGTGCTTTAAGAATTCAAAGATCTGGTCTGTGCAACCACATGGATGCTAGCATGATTCTCCAGGGGATCTACTGCTATTTCTTATGCTTCCTATAATCTACATTTACCCACAGTGCCTCAGAGTAGCTTCTGCTAAGGGAGCAGAGACTGTAAACCACACACATCAGAGCACACTGTGTTTCCACCGTCTCTCCAGCTTCAATAACTACACCCATAGTGCAGTAACAATGATCCAGAGCCTGACCTCCGAAGACAGGACTTCGGGTGTCTCTTTCCAGCTCTGTAACTCGGGCTACATCTCTTCCTTTTTATGTACTGTGGGCACAACACCTTCTGTTGGGGAATAGGAATGGCTACCTTAACAGGACCCAGAATCACCCAGGACAGTAATCTCTGAGCGTGTCTGTTAGTTTCCAGACTAACAGTTTCCAGTAAATGGAGGCACCATTCCACAAGTGGAAATCCCAAAGCAATTGAAAAGAATAAAACAAGCTGAGCGCCAATCTTCCTGCTCCCTCTGTATCCTGACCACTCATCCAATGTGACTGTGACCATCAGTCTCCCACTCCTGCAGACGTGCCTACCCTACCATGATGGACTATACTGTTATACTGTGAGCCAAAACAAATGATTGACTCCTTAAGTTGCTTTTGTTTGGTATTTTGCCACAGAAACAAAAAGAGTAACTAATTCAATGCTAGTCCTACTTACCTTAGAGAGACATGAGGGTGGACCACAGGACAAAATGTAAAATGTGTGGAAGTTGATTCTAGATTTGTTACATCTTTAAACATAGCGATTTTGAAGTCTAATACATTGAGGATGCTTTAGTATTAGGTAAGGAGGGCAGGAAACAGACTTCTTGGGAGCAGTTGCTTAACAAATTGACACTTTATGTTAATATACAATGGATTTACTTTTCTTATTGCTGCAACAAACTCCCCAACAAGAAGCTACTTAAAGGAGTACGTGTTATTCTGAGCTACATTTCGAATATGTTTCATCACGGTGAAGAAGGTACGATGATCTGAGCAGGACCTCGTCTGTCACATTGAATCCACAGTCAGAAAGTGGAGTGTGAACAGGAAGTGGCGCTTGGCTATGAAACCTCAAAGTCTGCCCCTTGTGACCTACTTCTCAAGTGATGTTCTGCTTCTTAAATGTTCCACAACTTTCCAAACCAGCGGTACCAGCTAGTTCAGACCTTATGGGCCAGTGGGGGACATTTCATATTCAGCCCACATCCCTAAAGCACATCACAGAGACAGGTAGAGTCCTGGAATTCACTGGCCAGCCAATCTAGCCTACTTAGTAAGTTCCAGGCCTCTAAGAGACCCAACTCCTTCTACGTTTTAAAAAGTGCACTGAGAAATAAAGGTCCTCCATCTAAGTCTCCAACTGTACCTTGGAGGAAGGATACCCTACTATAATAGGCAAGACCGGTTAGGGCATGCTCGTGCAGCAGACAACATCCACATCTCTGTGGCTTTAAAAATAAGCAAATCTCAAGGGCCAGGCATGGTGGTGCATGCCTTTAACCCAGCACTTATGATACACAGTCAGTCAGATCTCCTTGAGTTTGAGACCAGCTTGTCGACATGAAGATCAAGACCAATTAAGCTCAATTTCCTACTGACACAAATTCTGACCAACTCATCAATCCTGGTTATCTCTGTCAACTTGACACAGCAGCCTGGAGTAACCTGATCTAATTGTCTAGCTCACACAGGCGTGTGGGGATATCTGGGGTGTGTGTTGGGGGGGAGGGATTATCCTCACCATTCATTGATGCAGGAGGACAGATCAATGTGAGCAGTTCCACTACCTGGTCAGGTGTTCCTGGGCTATGAGGGAAGCTAGCTGAGCATGAGCCATTGAACAAACCAGCAGGCAGCATTCCTTTATGGTTTCTGCTTCAAGCCCTGCTTGAGTTCCTGCCCCGACTCCCGCAAGTGATAGATTATGACCCAGAAGTGTAAGCAACAAAACCCCTTTCCCCTCTTAAGTTACTTTTGGCCAGTTATAGAAAGGACCCAAGAACACACAGCAGTATGCTCCACATACTGACTTAGGGCATGAGGTTTATGTCCACTGCTCTGTCACCATTACCAATGGCTTCATTTCACCCTAAAAGTATTATGAGTTGGTCAATAAAGGAACTTAAGTAGTTGCCTGCTGCTCCCTCGCGGCTTCACGTGAGGATTCCTCTGTTTTAGATTTCAGGGCTCTTTGCTGGAACTGCTCACACTGCTACCCTGGTTAGCTGCTGGGGTACCTGGCAGACTTTATTTCCAGAGTTCCCAGTGAGAAGAGACTCAGCCATGGGTACTAATCTTCTGTATCTGTGTAAACTCATCTGCACAGCGACTTGATGACTGCCTGCTTAGCTTAACTTCCCAGAGTCCACATTCAAGATGGAACAAGCAAGTGCCATTCTTACTTAACTTATATGTGTGTGCCTATGTGCATGTGTGTGTGCCAAGGCACATGTTTGAAGGCATAGAACAACTGGAGGAAGTTTGTTCTGTCTTCCCATCATGTAGATTCTGGGATTCAGCTCACATTGCACATTGCCAGGCTTATCAGCAAGCACTTCTCTACAATGAGTTTTTGTCCTGGCCCAAGTGTTACTCCTGACCACTTTCCTCAATTGTTACTTCCTCCATTTGGCTCAGTGACCTGCTCTCACTGGAAAGTTCCTCAGCTCACTTCCCAGCTACAGGTCACCACTGAAGGTCACCCTTCTTTCATGCATAACAAACTGACTGCTAAGCTACACATTAGTTCTTTGAACTTTCTGAATTGTCTACATGTGTGCCTGCTCTGATAGGGGAGGCTTCAAACAAATACCTTCAAAGTCAACGTTGCTTTGAAGAACATGTTACCAAACCTCCAAGATGACACTTGGAAGACATGTTTTGATGCAGGATTTTTTTTTTTTGATAAATGTCAATACATGTGGAGGAAGCCTATACTTAGAAAAAAAACCTCACAACCTTGCAAGCTTTATTGGCAAAAACAAAACAAAGAAGCATGTAGTTTATGTAGAAGGATCCTTCTTTCCAGTCATCTTTTTTTTTTCTTAAGGACAGGGTCTCACTATGTAGACTTAGCTAGCCTAGAGCTTGAGAGATAGACCTGGGTAGCCTCATAAAGATTTGCATGCTTCTGCCTCCCAAATCCTGGGATTGAGACTTACACCAATTCACCCAATCACTGCACTGTTATTTACCCAATGTGTATGCCTTAAAATACAGCAATGTATGATTAAAAACTAAAAGGAGGCCTTCATCCTTGGAGATACTGGACTGTGGGAAACAGGAATGAAAAGCGTCAGGGAGTCTACTTAGGAATGGATTCTATGTTAGATAGAAAACAAAATGGACCCATACTTGTATATTTGACAATATGCTGAGAGGTAGGGAAAGTGGTATGTGTGTATGTGCATGTGTATACAGATGTATACAGGTGTGTTTGTGTATTTATGTGTGTATACACATGGGTATACATGTGTGTTGATATGGGTGTGTATATGTGTGTGTTCATGTGAATGTGGAGCCCGGAGGATGTCAGATGTTGGTCATCAGGTTCTGCTCAGGTTGCTTTTGAAGACAGGGTAACTCACTAGCCCAACTGAGGTCCAGGAGTTTGCCTGTCTATGCCCCCAAACCCACTAGCACTAGGCTTACAGGTACACGGCACCATACCTGGCTTTTTCATGTGGGTTTTGATGAATGAATCAGGGTCCTCAATCTTGTGCAGAAAGTACTAGAACCATTGAACACTCTTCTCTGGCCCCAAATGTGTTTTTATTTTAACCACATGTTATGATCATTTGGCATTTGGATGGAAATTCTTTTTCTTACCATCTACAAGGTGAGAAATAAGCTCTCTTGCTCTGCTCCTTGCTCATCCAAATATCACCCATCTTAAGCTCCTGCTTTCATAGCAAGAGTGGACAACAGAAGTCCCTTCAGCAAGCAAAAGTATCTCTCTTGATGGCCTTGCTACAAACCACCAAACTCTTTTTGAAACAGTTCAGATGTCAAGGTCTTTAGAAAATGGAGTGAATCAAATTGCTTACAATGCACTTCCTGTTTACTTAGGTAATATTATATCCTTCCGGAGTCTTTAATGGAGTTGAATAATTTATAGTTATAGTTTTCCTTAGTTATGATAAAAGATAAAGTAGATCTTGATACCTGTTTTGTTATATGTAGTTTTACTATAGTAACATTAAAATATTCCTTTTTTACTTAAACAGAAAAGGGGAGGTGATGTGGGATTCCCCTATGTATGCTGTGAATACCATTGGTAAATAAAGAAACTGCCTTGGCCTATTGATAGGGCAGAACTTAGGTAGGTGGGGAAAACTAAATTGAATGCAGGGGAAAAGGAGGCGGCATCAGGGACTTTATATGCCAGAACTTTAGCTGATAAGCCACAGCCACATAGCGATACACAGATTAATAGAAACGGGCTAAATTAATATGTAAAAGCTAACCAATAAAAAGCTAGAGCTAATGGGCCAAGCTGTGTTTTAAATAATATAGTTTCTGTGTGATTATTTCGGGTCTGAGCAGCCAGAACAAACAAGCAGCCTTACAACACTGTTCACCTCACACTGTAGGGGATCAATTTCCCCAAGTGGGCAGAATTATTTGTAGCAATTCTCTCCAAGAAAAAGTATTTCATCTTGGAGAGAAATTCCTTAAGACTGGGGATAGTCTAGATGTAGGCTCACTAAGACTCAGGAAGTAAACCACTCCAAAACTTCAATAAGTTTCAGAAGTTGACAAGCTATGCAAGGATCATCTCTTTCAAGCTTACATAGTAGGAAATACTATTGAGAGCTGTTCTCAAGCAAGACCAGCTACGTGGAAGAGCCAGAGAAGCCCAGAGTAGCATGGAAGAAACAGCAAGCGGCCCAGCTGCCTGGATGAGGACCCGCCTAAGGGAGCTGCCTGGGAGAGAGACAGTCCAATGTGTGGAGCTGCTGAAAGCTGTGCTCTAAGGGCTACACTTTCGGCTTTCATGGGCCATCACCCATGTTGTGATGGGCTTTGGCCATACAACTGTCCCTGAGTCACTTCTGTTCCTTCAAGTAAATAAAAAATCTTAATCAGCAAAAGTTTGGGAAGTTGGACTTCGGTAGTATCCTTAGAATGGTCTGTTGTTGGTTTCCTAACTGGGGTGAGTGGACATTTGTTCATGTGTCTATGGGAATCATGCCACAATGACAAACCTCCCTAAACAGTGGAGTTACATACAGATTTACCCCATTTGACATGTAACTGATGCTAAAAGGTAGACAGAGAATTTAAGTAGGTCTAATTCTAATTCCAATGGTGGCAAGCTTATTCAATAAAACTTTCTGTGATATGACTAATCACTTACTTATTGTCACTCATACATCACCTTCTTATCTATTTATAACATCATTTGGCAATCACCCACTGAATACCGACAGTGCTTTAGATATAACCAGTGGTTCAAATGAATAAAACTACTAAGGACAGAAGGCAGGACAAACAGTAATTAAAATGTGGCACTGTAATTAGAAGCCAGAGTCCAGGAAGTAAAAAGAACTGGATGAATACATGGGGCAATCCAGACGTGCTGACCTGTATGACTTTTGTGTGTATGTGTACAGGTATGATTCATGTATATATGTATGTATAAGGTATGTGTGTATATATGTGTGTATGGTTATGGTATGTGTGTATGTATATATGTATGTATGTATGTACGTATGTGTGTAGGTGCATATATCTCTCAACAAAGGCAGAGGAGAATGTTGGGTGTCCTGCATTAACATTCTTTATTATTCTTTTGAGATGGCATGCTAGGATGGCTCCCAGGAAGTCCCAGAAACTTCCTGACTCTGCCTCCCAAACAAGAGATATTACAAGAACACATGCATACATGCCCAGCTTTGTACAGGATTTGAAATCAGGTCTTTACTCTGTCCTCACCGCTGAATCTTCTCTCCAGTCTGTGCTGATGCTTTCTGGTGAATGAGTAAGGATGCAGCATGATCTATAGATTGTGTCCATAGATTTTACATTTCTTTTAATATGAAATATGATTTCTGTGTCTGAAGAGTAATATATGTGTGTGTATGTATGTATGTATGTATGTACATATATAAGCAAGGGAGCTACATTTAGATGGGCATTTTAATCAAGCAAACAGCACTAGAGATCATTAGTGGACTGAAGAGTTAAGAGCTACATACATTTACAGTGTAACCTCTACTTAATGATACTTTATTATTTTATTTGTTTGTGTAGTATACATGCATATTTATATGTATATTCATGTGTTATGTGGGTACTCATGGGTGTGTGCCAGGGGTTGATTTGGGTGTCTTCCTCAATCGTTCTTCACCTTATATATTGAGGCAGAATCTTTGACAGAAACCTCACTCCTTAGGTAGTGTAGCTAGGCAGCTTGCTGGAAGGGGTCTCTCTGCCTCCTGACAAAGTGCTGGGCTTATCAGTGGACCACCGCACTAAGGCAGCATTTGCATGCCTGCTTCAGATCTGGATTCTAGTCTTTAAACTTACACAGTCAATACTTTAACTGATGAGCTGCTTCCTCAGACTCATAGTTTATTATCTGTATACGAAGCAGAGTCAACTGAGGCCTCAAATCAATACTTCCCCAGTGGGCACACATCTGGCTCTTCTGACTCATGATGCTCTAGGGAAGTGGTTCTCAACTGTGGGTCGTGACCCCTTTGGGGTTGGCATATTAGATATCCTGCATGTCAGATATTTACATTGTGACCCATAATAGTAGCAAACCTACAGTTATGAAGTCGCAATGAGGTGATACTATGCCTGGGGGTCAGCACAACATGAGGAACTGTTTTAAAGGGTCACAGCGTTAGAAAGGTTGAGATCCACCATTGTAAGTATTGCATTTTCACCCCCATCCTTATGGATACTCAGGTTTCTTTCTTTGGTTTCTTTTTTCAGATTCATGTCTTTGAAACATGTCCTTCATGACCTTGGGTATCTCTAGGAAGTAAAGTATAACCACACTGGAATATCTGTGGCTAAGAAAGAATGGCAATGATAAAAACTGGTTCCGATAACTGCAAAATTCCCAACCTCAAGGTGGACATTAAATAAAAGTCAATTGTCTTCCTGTGTTTTTATCGAGGAACCCAAGCTTTTATGCAGCACTTTTATTGCGCATTCCTTCCCAGTGAAATAGATGTTGAAAACACAGTGCCTTTAGGCCCAAATAGCGCCCATTTATTTTTAAATTGTCAATGAAACAAAAATGGAAGAAGCAAGGGTAAGGGGGGAAAGGGCAGAACAATTGTACACTAGAACTCACTGTGAGGTAAATTTTTCCTTTAATATTTAATAGCAGTAGAGAAAGATGTACAATTGTCAGCTATAAAAACATGAAAGACATGATTCTCAAGGGTAGAAGAAACAAAAAGGAAGCTGTTGAAAAGTTAACAAGTGATAACATTTTGTATGTGTCTGTGGTTGTTAATAATATACTTACTGATAATATGACTAGAAGCCATATTGATACCTATTGTCTACATATGTATACATGCATATGTCTATTTGCATACATATACACGCACAAATGTGTGCACATTTGTATGTGTGCATGCTCAGATCTGGGTGTACACATACGTATGTGAAGGTGCAAAGTTAATGTTGGTTGTCTTCTTCAGTTGTCCTGTTTATCAGGGAGAAATCTCATGCTGAACCCAGAGCTCACTGATTGGGCAAGTCTAGCTAGCCAGCCTGCCCAGTGTAACCCTTGTCTGTCTCCAGAGTGCCGGAATGGGCAAGTTTAGCTAGCCAGCCTGCCAAGCGTAACCCTTGTCTGTCTCCAGAGAGCTGCAATTACAAGCAACTACTTCACCTGCCTGAGTTTTATATAGGTTCTGGTGATCCAGACTCCAATCCTCATGCATTGGAGGCAAGCGATTTATATGCTGAGCTATCTCCTCAGCTCCTCCTTTCTATCTTATGGCTCTGCCATCATACCCAGGGCCAGGACTTCCTTTTCTCACTCTCTGGATTGACAGGAGAAATTCTGCTGCCCTCTGCTCTGTTCGTCCCTCAAATACTCCTCCAATATTGGTAGAGATAGTAGCATATTTCCTACAGGAATGTTAAATGTCGCTGTACTGGTTAGTATTTTTGCCAACTTGCCCCACGCTAGAGTCAGCTAAGAAAAGAGAGCCTCAGTTGACAAAATGCTTCCATCAGATTGGCCTGTAGGCAAGCCTGTGGGAGGCATTTTCTTTATTGACTGCTGATGGGGGGCAGCCCACTGTTGAGTGTGGTGCCACCCTGGAGAGGTGGTTGAGGGTTGTATAACAGAGATTTTGAGCAAGCCATGAGGAACAAGCCAGTTAGGAAGCATCCCTGTATGTTCTCTGCATGGATTCCTGTCTCAAGTTTCCTGCTCTAAGTTCCTGCCCTGGATTCCTTGAATGATGACCTGTGACATGGAAATACAAATAAATATAAGCAAATAAGTTGACCCTTCCCCCAGGTTGTCTTGGTCATGGTGTCTTATCACAGCAACAGAAAGCAAACTAAGGCAAACATTTAATAAGCAGTACATTGGGCTTACTTTCAGTTATCCTTGGCTCCCTCACACAAGGCTCTGATGGAAGAAAACCAATTCAACTACAAGTGCCAAGACTTCTATATTGCTGGAAAGTGGGGGCTGGGGGCGCATCCTGTAATAACTGCTGAGCACAGAGGTCTCCTAGGACTTAATTATCTGTATCTTGTTGGGCTTTCAAATGAGATCTCAGTTCTTCTACAATCAGGGAATGTACTAGTAGAGTTGAGTGCATCAATGCCAATGCCCTTAAGTGAACACGGACAGTGAACACAGCCTACAACAGTGACCTGCCACCATGACAAAGTGATTTCCATCAGTGACCACTGGATACAGGATGCTGATACAGAAGACAGAGCTCACAACCAGGCAGACTGCTTGGGATTTGGGTGGTGGGTGCTTCTTCCAACAATTTCAGCTTGGAAGTGATGCATGGCTCTCACTCTACAAAACTGGTTGTTGTTCTTTGATGCCAAACTCCATGGGGGAATTTAATGTGTTCATGATCTCTATTGAGATACCAATTAGAGCACAGATAGCCATGGAGGCCCCTGAACCCTACTCCCTATATGCCCATTCCCTCCTGTATTTTCCAGACCTTTGCTCTCATATTTTTGTGGGCAATGAATTCTGTTCTCTTTCTGTCTCTAGCTTTCTCTTTCTCCTTCTGTCTCCCTCTCCAGCCCACCTGCTTCTCTCATTTAAATATTTTATCTATTGAGAATTTAATACATCAATACAATGTATTTTGGCCATATCTACCCTTACTTTTTTCTCCAACTCTTCCCAGGTCCCCAACCATTTCTTCCTTCCCAAATTATGTCCATTTTTCAACACACTTAGTCCAACTACTGCTGTCCGTGTGGGGGTGTAGGGCCATCCACTGAAGTATCAACAAACTACTAGGAGCCATCCCTGCAGAATAAACCCGACTCTCCCCATCCCAGCAACTATTAATGGCCACTAGCTCCCCAACTGGGGTGGAGCTTTGGGACACTCTTCCCCTATCCATGCTGGGATTGTTACTTGCTTGTCTTACACAGTTTTTATGTGAGCTCAGGTCCCATCTGGTCCCTTTAAAAGCATTTCTATGATACCTGGTAACATATGGGCATTTCATGTAAGTACATATTATACTCTGAGCATATTCCCCATGCCCACTACTCTCTCCCTCCTCCCCTTCACTCAGTCCCTGTTGTTACTCAGATAACTTGCCCCAAATCACATAGCCACTAACTAGTAGGTAAGGAAAATATCACAGACAGGTTATCAGTTGTGACCAAAAATAGATTAGAGCAGAGATTTTTTTTTAAATTTGAGGTACTTTTAATTCCTTATTTATTGACCCTCCTAGTACTTTAGGAAGAAGAATCAAGCAGAAGCAGTTAAACAACAACAACAACAAAAACCCTCAAATGCTACCCCATCCCCTCAAAGCCCCCATGATAACTGTATTGGGTTCTTTAAATGTTTATTCCATGGCCCCTTTAACTTCAGTCTCTTTTATGTAGCACTTCTCATAACTGCACACATGTTTAAATTCTATATTAGACAGTATATTTCCACAAAGGCAATGACATCATCCAGTGTGCTTCATTTTCAAAGTAAGGTGCAGACAATTTATATCTATCAACCATCATCCATTCATCCATCCATCTACCCACCCACCTGCTGACCAATCCATCTATTCATACATCCATTCATCTATCCACCTACCCATCCACTAATATGTCCATTTCTCCATTTACTCAGCTTTCTATTCATCATCTATTTATCTATCTATCTATCTATCTATCTATCTATCTATCTATCTATCTATTCATTGATTGATCAATTGGTCCATTCATTCATCCATCTATCCATCATCTACCCATCTACCTACCATCTATCCACCCATCCATTTAGTCAGTAATATTGAGGTCATAATAGTGCTGGGTACAATGAACATGGAGATCAGTATCAAGTATCCACTCAAAAGCAACTACTACAACTTAATGAGAGCATGAACCTGTGTGTCAACAGGATGGAGTAAGTTCTATAAAAGACATGACCTAGACATTACTAAGGGCAGAGAAGTGGGAAATGTATTTCAAAGGTTTTCCTAATTTGAAATCACTGAGGATAAAACTTAGAAAGGTGGGTGAGGATGATTTCAAGCTGTACTTAAAGAAAAAATATTTCTCTTTAAGCCAGAGCAGTGGGAACAAGACACATAAAAGCATAGGGTATCTGGACCCTTGTGAGTATATCATATGCTCCGAGTTGTCAATGGAGAAAAGGAACAGGGAAGGGGATCTGAAGGAGTGTCTATGTAAAGAGGGGACTGATGTAGACGGTCCTTCTGTATTTGTGTTGCTTTCATTGGTTAATAAAGAAACTGCTTTGGGTCTGGGGATAGGGCAGAACTTAGGCAGGTGGGGAAGACAGAACTGAATTCTGAGAGGAAGGAAGCAGAGGGAGACAGAGAGCTGCCATGGAAACACCAGGTCAGACATGCTGAATCTTTCCCAGTAAGCCATGACCTCATGGTGAGCACAGATTAACAGAAATGGGTTAAATCAAGATATGAGAGTTAGCCAATAAGAGGGGCAGGCAGTGATTTAAATGAATACAGTTTCTGTGTGATTATTTCAGGTGTAAGCTAGCAGGGCAGCTGAAACAAAGGGGCCTTATTCCCTGTAACAGGGGATAAAAGATGGCACCAGGATGTGGGAGTATAAATATATTTTTGTGTGTGCGTGCGTGTGTGCACATGCTCACATGTGTGTGAATATGACGAAACATATATGTACATGTATAAAAATATCATAATGATATCTACTATTGGATATAATTAATATATGCTAATAGGACATTTAAAGACTGGTAGGGAAAAGAAAAGGGAAAAGTCAAAATTTCTGTTAAATGTAAGGAACTTCAAATGGAAGGAAACCATTGGTCTAGACCAACCTGGAAAACAGGTCAACTCAGGGCTTCTGGTCAAGGGCCAGAACAACACTAATGACTACAAGGTCCAGGTTCTCAGTGTGTGGGAGGGAAGAGTCACCACTATGCCAAACTGGACAGTTTGAAACAGATTCAGAACTGGAAGGTACAGTCACATGGACACAAGATGCTGATGAAAATGAATTTCTGATCAGTTTTCGGTGGCAGAAATACTTTAGTCGAACAGATGGTACACTTCACCAAAATTTGATGGAAATGAATCTTCAAAGGCCTTTTATATTAAGCAGCAGCCTTCACAAGAGATTTGGTGTGCTCTTTGTCTAAATATAAAACAACACCAAGAGCCTGGTCTTTGGACTCCCAATGAAAAACAGCCTTGATTTTACAGAGGGGTTGTGTGTTCTGATATCCAAGATGAATTTTAAGGAAACCAGAGAAGCTTTTCTGAACTTGGACACACCACTAATATTTGTGCAAGAAAGCTCTCTCTCTCTGTCTTAGTCATATATTCCTTTCAGCAAGATTTTGTGTCTAGCAGGTTCAAGAAACAATAGCCGTGGCTGTCCAATAGGACAGAGCTGATGGCCACAAACCATGACAACCTGCGTCAGATGTCAGAGGCCTGCCTGCCTATCGTAGTTTCATTCTGTTGCTGTGACACATATCATGACCAAAGTAACACAGGGAAGGCGAGGGTCTATTCAAACAGTTTCTAGTCCACATGGAGAAAGGCCAGGGTAGGAATTTAAAGGAAGGCTTATTTGCAATTCCTCAGAGCATAACCTCTGGGCAAGGATCAAAACAGAAGTCATGGAAGAATGCTACTTACTGGCTCATCAGACCCCTGCTTAGCAAGCTTTCTTATAAAGCACGGGAGTACCTTCTCAGGGACCCATACTGCCACAGTCAGATGACCCTCCTATATCAATTTACAATCAAGACACATCCCACGGACATTACACAGGCCAATCTGATCTAGAAAATACCTCAATGGAGACTCCCTTCTTATGTGACTTTAGGCTCTGTCAAGTTGACAGTTAAAGCTAACTAGGACATTGCCAAAGCAGGGGAAAGGTATTTTGATGAGAAGCTAGAAGATCTAGCCATGTAATATTTATGGACTGCCACTCAAATGAAAACACTTTTCAGCATGTAATTGAAAGATATAACAAATTCCTAATGCCATCTACATTCAGACTCTGCTGTGAATAATGGCCAAGGGTGGGGAAAGCATCGCACCGTTAGCTGACTGATACACTCTGGGAAGCAAGCTCAGTATTTACAACCTTTCTGTGCCAATATCCTGGTTTTATTTATGTGATCATTTCCTGACAAATAATGTGAACAGCACACACAGAATTTTTATTAGGCTGCAATGGCGGTGCTGCTGTGTCTATGGGAAGCCATCTGTTAGTGTGGCCTGTCAGAAGCCATTCATGTCATTTTATTCTTTCCTTCCTGTGCTTTTTGAAGGCGTCCATTTCTTATCCAATGAATCTTGGTGAATTCAGAGGCATGTATGGATCCTTCTGGCATATTTTGTTTTGGGGGAAACCCCTGGATATGCTGATTTCATTATAGAGATTCCTAAAATCAATCCTGGGTCCTGACTTGAAGATATGATGCCCCACTTTACTTTCCTGATGTAGAACCATGCATGTGATTTGATACAAATACAGCATTTCGTTTTGCAATGAAATTCAGGTGCATTATTCAAACTTCAGCATGAGAAATGCACGGTGATTACCATGATTCACATTCCCACCATTCTCCACAATTTTCTGAATGGAGACATAGCTGAAGGGGCATGACTGGCAATGAACAAAGAAAGGGATTCATGCCTGTAGATTCAGAAGAAAACCATTTTCACAGACTTTGAATCTTCCTCCTTGAAGGAGACCACAGATTCATTCCACTGATGAGTTCTTATCCCACCCTAAACACCTTTAAGGTCTTCCTGCTTCCTCCCTCTCTCAAGCACCCAGCCTCATAGGAAAGCTGTAACAGCAAAAGGATTAACTGCAGGAAGAGGCCCCGCCCACCGCTACCATAGCCCCTCACCACTGATAATCTGTCACTAGATTACATATCTACTAGTTAGACTTACTGTGCCCATGCCTCATTGTACCCCTACTTGCCACATATTAGAGAAGAAGTGAGCATGGCCCGAGTTTAAAGGTTCGCAGAGATTTAAATTACCTAGAGCCATTCACAGCAACATTTCCCCTTCTGTTGTAGAAACTGTGAGACAAGAACTTGAGCTGCTATGTGGAGTGGCAACAGTAAAGAAACCACAGAGTGACATGTCTGGTACACAAGAACCATTTGCTGTGTGGACAGAAGCAAGTTCTGTCTGATACTTGAACAGCTGTGTTCTCCAGGAAGCAATGATCTGGGTGCAACATGAAGAAACAAGTTAGGGCTGTCTGAAGGTAAGGGAGGCTCAGAAGAAAGAAAAGAAGACCCCACACAGACACTAGAAAGGAAGATATTCTAGGTTGAATTTTTCTTGGGACTGAATATATATAGAATGCCTTTAACAATTTGGTGAAAAATTTTTGCCTATATTTCTCTATGTATCCCTTGTGTCTGAGTTGCATTATATATATGCAGATGTGTGGATATATATGTAGATATGCATATATGTATGCAAACAAGTATGTAAACATATATACATGGTACTCAATATATTATTATAATTCTTGTCCTATAGCAGATAGTGGTAATAAGGTAATAAATACCTCTGAGCTGACCCTCAACAGTGAGAGTCAACAGCTATTCATATAAATATGATGTATGCTCCTTTTTAAAAAGCTGGATCTAGCATTTTGTTTCAAACCAAATACAGTGGACTTGATGGATCTCACTTCAAGGATTACAGTGGGAAAAAGGGAAGCACCCCTCCGTCTAGTGTTGTCTGCACCGTCTCCCCTGCTGGCTAGTTTTGATCAAGCAAATTGCTATGCTAGCAAGATTTATATAGCCAGGAACTGAGCGTTGCTTCCAGCAGACATCTATCAAGGGAACAAATCCTCCTGTGATGGTTAATAGTGACTGTCCGCATGACAGGATCCAGGATTACCTGGGAGACACACATCTCTGAGCACGTCTCTGTTGGAGTTTCTAGACTGAGTTAAGTGAGTTGGGAAGACTCATCCTCAGCATGGTGGCATCAGGCTGGGAATCCAGGGTGAATAAAAAGAAGATGAGCTGAGCACCAATATTCATCTCTCTCTGCTTCCTGACCACACAGACAATATGACTAGACGCCTCCCCTCCCACCACCACTCCCTCCCTACCACGTGGGCCTCGAACTGTGAGCCAGCATCTGCCAAAATTCCTGTAGGTTTTTGCCACAGTAATGAGAAAAGAAATCAATACAAGTGTCAGCAGCCAGTGAATTTCGAAACTACTCTCCCATCAAGAAGCCTAGAGAGGATTTCAGCCCCACCATTCCTCAGGAAGGCCTGGAGGTGAGTCCAGCCCCGCCCACTCCACACTAATTCCTGGAGGTGAGTCCAGCCCCGCCCACTCCTCACTCCTCTCCTTAGAGAGGCCTTATCAAAGAGAAGGGATGAGAGAAAGAAAGTAAGGACATTAGAACAGACTAAATATGTACACATTCATGGAAAGGTTCAAGCAGAGGGAATAACTAAGCTGTACCGGGATTTATCAACCATAATCTATGTGTTGTTGTGAGTAGTTTTGAGGTGATCTCACCCATATTCACAGGCAATACCTTCCGAGATGTTCTGTGGAAACCTGAAAATGTAAAGAGTACCAACCCCACATATGCTATGCCTTCTCTCATGCGTGCACACTTACGACAAAGTTCTACTTACAGGTTCGGCAGAATGGAAGAGCAACAACAGTAGTAATAAAGGAGACGCATGATAACATTAAAATAAAAGTTATTTTAAAATGTTGGACCTGTATTTATGGAATTTCCGACATTATGATTATGGTGAGGCTGTTAAGGGAGTGCTTTTAGCGATGGAGTTAGTTTACCAGTCACACAGAAAGAGACCTGACTAAGGTTTTCATTCGCTTCTGTATATGTATTTGAAATAAACCACATAGAGACCAACCACACACCAACACACACACATGGCAGCAGCACAGATGCGAAGGAGGACAGAGTCATGGGGACTTCATGGGGCATCAGAACAGCGTCAGAAGAAGGCTCTGCTCAGCACGCACGCGGTAACACTCACACACAGAGTTTACTATGCTGTAGCGGTACACCTCCCTAAGTACACACAAACTATGGGATTTAACTTAATTCTAAAAATTTGGAGTTAACTTATCTTCCACTAAGCATCAAGAAAACACGTTTCAAAGGTGTTGGAACCCCACTTTATTTGTATTTAGTGCACTAAATGTGGAAGAAAGCTATACACTTATTTTAAACAATTATAACTTCCCCATATTGAAAACAACAGCTGCAGAAGAAAGCAATTAACATGATTTAGTACATAATCATCCCATCATTATATGCTATTTGGAAATATAGAAGCAAAATCGAGAGGCTTTCTTGCTTCCACTCAGAAAGAAACCTGCTTCTCCACTTTATCTTATGAACCAACTTTACTTGAAAAGCAGTTCCAGTGATTCATAAGAGCATCTCCTGACAGCACTCCTTGGACTGGGGCTCATTCTTGTAGCCCGGGATAGCTCTTCAGTATGTGTGCTTAGCCCGACACACCACACTGCAAAGAGATCCAGAGCACACCTTCCTGGGGTGATAATGCCTCTAACTAGCACCCCAGAAAATATGATGATGGGCCTGAAAAGATAACTGAGTCTTGTTCTTGTCTAATATTTCTGACTATGCTTTTAGGTGTTTTGCAAAGAATGATAATACCCGGTGAATTAGTCAAATTACTGTGCCAGAGACAGGGACAAAGAAAACGAGTCCCCTTCCTTCCCTCCCCCTCTTATTATCATTCAATTTTCTCCAACTTATTCCTCCCACTCCCTTGTATCGTTAAAGAATGATGAGGGAAAAGGTTTTAAAGTGGGCCACTATCCAAAACTTTTTTCCATATTGGAGAAAATGGCTTTCTGTGTCTATATTTCTAAATGGGACTAATGCTAGCAGTATTTACAATGTAAAACTATTATTCAAATAGCACAGGGTCTGTGCTCATTCGGTTTAGATGCATGTGGCTTTTAAGACAGAACTTTTTGTTCTTTTTTTTAAGGATTTATTTTTATTTTTCAATTACGTGTATGCATGTGACTGTTGGGGACTATGTACGTGTGAGTATAGTTGTTCAGAAGACAGATTGGGGGGCCCTGGAACTGGAGTTAGTGGTAGTCCTGAGCTGCCCAACATGGGTGCTGGGATTCTGATGAATTTCCTCTCTAAGAGTAGATCACTCTCTTGAGTGATACTTCTAGCCCTAACTTATTTTTTAAAGGGAAGCAATGGATTCTATATTACACGCCTCTGCAGCAGAGGGCTAAGATAGCTCCACACTGGAAGGTGCAGTTCTACAGCCGAAGAGCAGGCGTGGGGGCCAGGAAGTGACAGATTAGCTTACTTCTGTGTGGTTGTATAGAATATTCTAGTTGTGTTTCAATAAACAAAGCTTGCCCATAGATACAGAGGGCAAGGCTAGACACACTAGTCCACCATACAGACCAGGCAGCGGTGGCACACACCTTTAATCCCAGCAGCCAGGCTAGTCAGTCATAGAGGTCAGGTGGTGCTGGTGCACGCCTTTAATCTCAGCACTAGAGAGGAATATAAGGTGGGACGAGACAGGAACTTGCTCTCTTTTCAGTCTGAAGATTTCATACAGGTAGGAGCTCTCTATGTGGTTGGCTTCTTTGCTTTTCTGACCTTCAGCTTGAACCCCAATGTCTGTCTCTGGGTTTCTATTAGTCGCGCCACATGGCTGCGCTATCTGCAGGAAGTGAGATAAAGTGTAAAGATGCCACCGAAGGCTGCGGTAGTGATGAGCTGCAGGAAAGGGTGAGCAGGGTGTGGATGGATCTGGAAGATGCTGAGACTGAATACTGTTGAAGTATACTGTATGGAATTTCCAAAAAATTAATACGAATACTTATTTTAAAAGAAAAGAGTCAGACCATGCATTAATTAGGGCATCAACACTCCACCAAAACCTTTGCATGGAACTGACCCAGGCAAAGATAAGATGAAAAACAATCAAAAAAAGTGATTTTCAGGACCTTCTGGCTAACAGAGAAACTGTCACATGTTCAGTTAGGAACAGTCCCATTGGAGGCACAATATAAGCACCTATACTCCAGGCCCTCCTTCAGGTGTTTCACATGTGCTTCAACTTTAGGATAACAGTTTCTATAGTTCCTGCTCACTGGGGACTCAATATTAGATGAAACTCTGAGAAAGAATACGTGAGGACATCGGGGCCACACAGACTGGATGCAGCAAATCTGGGATGTGCCCTTAGGTGGCCTGACACTGACATCTTCCATCTGAAATTCACTGTCCTAAGGGATGGGCACTGTGTACAAGACTTTTGTCTCAGACAGAGGCTGGACAAGAAATCTGGCATCCTTCCACTTTGAAACTTCTGGGATCTCAAGAAGAAAATTTACCTTCTTATATAAATGGCCTTCTCCAAAAATATGTATTATATGCTAAAATGTGATTTATATATGATTACAATTCACTTAGAAGTTACTTTTGTTTCCAGGTTCTGGCTATTACAAATAATGCTGCTATGAACATAGTTGAACAAATGCTTTTGTAATATGACAGGGCATCTCTTGGGTATATTCCCAAGAGTGGTATTGCTGGGTCCTGGGGTAGGTTGATCCCAAATTTCCTGAGAAACCGCCACACTGATTTCCAAAGTGGTTGGACAAGTTTGCATTCCCACCTAGGATGTCCTTCAATGGAAGAATGGATGAAGAAAGTGTGGAACATATACACATTAGAGTACTACTCAGCGGTAAAAAACAATGACTTCTCGAATTTTGCATGCAAATGGATGGAAATAGAAAACACTATCCTGAGTGAGGTGTCCCAGACCCAAAAAGATGAACATGGGATGTACTCACTCATAATTGGTTTCTAGCCATAAATAAAGACATTGAGTTTATAATTTGTGATCCTAAAGAAGCCAAATAAGAAGGTGAACCCAAAGAAAAACATATAGTTATCCTCTTGGATATGGGAAGTAGACAAGATTGCCGAGCAAAAATTGGGGTCTTGGGGGAGGGGTGGGATAGGGGTAAGGGGAGATGGGGAGAGAAAAGTGAGAAGGGGAGGATGGGGGGAACTTGGAGAATTGGGATGGTTGGGATAAAGGAAGGATGGATATGGGAACAGGGAAGCATATATCTTAATTAAGGGATCCAGCTTAGGGTAGGCAAGAGACCTGAACCTAGAGGGGCTCCCAGGTGCCCAGGGGGATGTCCCCAGTTAGTGCCTTGGGCAGCTGATGATAAGGAACCTGAAATGGCCCTATCCTATAACCACACTGATGAATATCTTGCATATCACCATAGAACCTTCATTGGGCGATGGATGGAGATAGAGACAGAGACCCACATTGAAGCACCGGAATAAGCTCCCAAGGTCCCAATGAGGAGCAGGAGGAGGGAGAACATGAGCAAGGAAGTCTGGACCGTGAGGAGTGCACCCAGCCACTGAGACAGAGGGACTGTTCTATTGGGAGCTCTCCAAGGCCAGCTGGACTGGAACTGAAAAAGCATGGGATAAAACCGGACTCTCTGAACAATGAGGACTGATGAGAAGCCAAAGACAATGGCACTGGGGTTTGATCCTACTTCATGTTCTGGCTTTGTGGGAGCCTAGCCAGTTTGGATGCTCACCTTCCTAGACCTAGATGGAGGGGGGAGGACCTTGGACTTTCCACAGTGCAGGGAACCCTGACTGCTCTTCGGACTGGAGAGGGATGGGGAAAAAAGTGGGAGGAGGGGGAGTGGTGTGAGAGGAAGGGGAGGGAAATGGGAGGCTGGGAGGAGGCGGAATTTTAAAAAAATAAAAATAAAAATAAAAATAAAAATAAAAATAAAAGAAGAAGTTACTTTTGTTCAATTTCTGAATTGCTATGTTGCATTTTTTGTGATCTTATATGTTTAATATAATATTGCCTGTATCCCATTACCTTGAATCTCTGCTTGCATGATATATTTATTGATCTCAAACTAAAATCCCTACAGGGAATTACTTAACAGTATATAGTTTCTTGTGGACTCAGAAATGTCAGTAATATAAATTATTGCTATTCTTACAGGAAAAGAGGAAAACATTTCAAGTAAGTGAATTACTTTACAGGTGATTTTCAATTGTGCACTCAGTCAACAAGATCAGGTATTTTCTTAAAATGAAAATATACATACAAATCACCCTATACAGACGGTGTAGGTTATACTTAAGCTTTTAGGAATATGTATGTATATGTGTATACATACTAACGAACAATTGACAAAAAGGAGGCCATAAATTTGAAAGGGAGGGATATATGGGAGTATTTGGAAGGGAAAATGGTATAGTTATGTTATAAACAAAAAATAAAAAACAATTAAAATTAAAACATGAAAGACACAGCTTTTCTTGGCATGAACAGAATAAAACTCTGATAGCCCTAAGAGCAACCATCTTGAGTATTAATTGCTAGGCATACACTTTCCATAGCCCTACGAGCAACCATCTTGAGTATTAACTGCTAAGCATATACTTTCCGTGTCCCTCTCCTTCTCCTGTGCCTTCCACTGCTCTAATATTTCCCTGTAACAGGGATATGTGTCCATGCAACTGTTCTCTGGCTGGATTGTTATGGATCCAGAAACTCCAAACTCAAATTAGTTAATAATGCAGAGCAAGGGAGAAGCAAGCTCATTATGAGGAAAGACCACCTTATTTCCCCCCAAATAAAGTGACTGTATTTTAGTATGTGTGTTTCAAGGGAATTCTTTTCATAACAACAGAATCACATTTATTTTTTGCTTAGTCTCAGCTGAGTCTCTAGGAGTTGAATGTCATTGTATACCCATGTCTTATAACCTATTATAGCAACAGTTACAGTGTGTACTGACAATCGAATGACTACATTGTATAGTATACTACAGTGTTTACTGACAACCGAATGACCACCATGTATAGTATACTACAGTGTGTACTGACAACCCAACGACTACCATGTATAGTATACTACAGTGTGTACTGACAACCCAATGACTACCGTGTATAGTATACTACAGTGTGTACTGACAACGGAATGATTACTTTGTATAGTATATTACAGTGTGTACTGACAACCGAATGTCTACCATTTATAGTTTACTACAGTGTGTACTGACAACCCAACGACTACCGTGTATAGTATACTACAGTGTGTACTGAAAACTGAATGACTATCATGTATTGATACTACAATGTGTACTGACAACCAAATGACTACCGTGTATAGTATACTACAGTGTGTACTGACAACCGAATGACTACTTTGAATAGTATACTACAATGTGTACTAAAAACCAAATGACTGTCATGCATAGTATACTGGTAAGCTGATATTTCAGACCCAAGCATGCTTGTCTGAAAGCATCCTCCAAGGCCTCTTGTCTGGGCATGGGATAGTCCCTAACTCTATGACAGGGAAGGAAAAGAACAGAAAAATAGTCCAAGAGTAAAATCATAATGTTCATACTAGGCATGGTAGCACACATCTTTAATCTCATCACTTGAGAGGCAGTGATAGGCTGATCTCTATGAGTTTAAAGCCAGCCTAGTCTACATAAAGCGTTCCAGGCTAGCTATAGCTAAATAGTGAGATTAAGTCAAAAAAAGAAAAAAGGAAAAAAAGAAATCCTATCATTGAAAACACCTAGAAAGCAAACTATTTCTAATATACTTTGCCTTCAGTGGGAAGAAAGCTCAACTGAAAACTCTAGCTGACCGATTCAACTTTCCCAATTGGCTTCCACTGGATTTTATGAGCATAGGATTCTGGGAAACATGGGGTCCTTGCCCTGACAGATAGGCACTAGAGAAACCAAGAAAGTTAAATTTACAGGGTTGACTCTTCAAAGAGGGAGATGCATAACCTGTTTTCTATCCAGAAGTCTGGGAATGTGGTTAATAGCCTGGTGACCTCTGTGCTATCTATATGGCCAGGGCACATCAGTTCCCCCAGACCCTTATCTTGAGCTGATTTATCTCAGTTAATCTATAACACTATCCTCCCCTAAGCCCTTATGATAAGCATTGTTTTCCTTGAGCCTGCTTCCTTGGTTAATCTGTAGAACCTATCTTACGGAAAATGTCACGAGTATTTTTTGTATTTTACATGAGTTTATATGTAATTATGGCTTAAGCTTTGTTATACATACAATATTGAGTTGATTATCAGCAGGAAATCATGTTATGTTTGGATGTGCCTAAAATAAACTGCCCAGTGTCAGACTCTTGAAGTTTGAATCAACACTGGCTACTGATTCATCTTGAACCCAACTTTCTTCTTATCCCATGATGATCGATACTCCGCTGGCTTTGGTGGTCGCAGAGACCCCCACAGATGGCATCTCTCACTTGTTATTTTTTACTCAGAAGCCTCTTTAAGAAGATTACTCTGCTCTACCTGGGACTCTGCATGGAGAACTCCAGTTTACTGCTGCAACGGGGCTTTCCCGGATACTCCTGATGGATGTGGATGTTTGTAAGCCCCGGATTTGATGATGTTACCTTTCTGCTATTATGTGTTCTTTTATTTAGGGGTGTCACTTGATGGGACACTCTGCTCTGCTCAGTACTCTCTACATTGGGAACACCACCTGGTTTCTTTAAAAGGGCTTCCGCAGTCAGTTTCTGCTGAATGTTTTGAGTCTCCAATTTGGTGACATCTTAGTATCTACCTATAGATCTTTCTGATCTTTCTATCTATCTAGATATAGATATCTATAGATATATCACTTGCTACTTATTCTTTTATTTTGACTGGCTTTATATTTAATGAGCTTATTTATACAAAACTGAAAATAAGGCTAGTGTAGATCACTCTCAGGAACATACAACACAGCAGGGTAGACGGTGTTAGATATCATGCTATCTAACATGTCTCAGGAATTGATACATCTTCTTTGGCTGCAACATTCTGCGGTAAACACTATCTTCCCCATTTGCAAATGCAAAGACATGCCACAGAGTTTAATTACCTCACTGTTGATCAGTTAGATTGTGTTAGAGTGAGAATTTGTCTTCATATCTGTTTGACTTAAAGTAACTCTGACATGATCTTAACAGTGTGGGGTGAAGGAAAAGATTTATTTATGGAAGAAAAAAAGATGGCATGGGTGATGATGTAACTATGGAGTCAATCCAGATCTTTGAGTTCTTTACAAAACAACCCATGTCTAAGAGCAGGACTGATCTGGAATCATAATATATTAATGAGACTGAAATTAGTTCTTACTGGGCATCCCAGAAAGCTTCTATTGCAATGTTGTTCCCAAGGCTCTGCAATGAGGGTTATCTGCCACACCTAAGGGTTTAGACTCCCAGTTGCCCTACATATCTGGTTGTAATAGAGATGTATAAAGAGAAAGAAATATTGAATATTGGGACAGCTAATGTGAGCGGTCCTAAAAAATGCTGAGTGACTGCCCTCACTTCTATTGCAAATATTCTCTAATCATTTTTGGGGCCAAAAATGAAACATTAATGACAATTTTTCTAGTTCTATAGCTAATGGCATTTAGGAAAAAAATACCTTCCAGGTCTGTGACTGGATCCTCTAATCAACAAAACTTTTATCCATAGTTAAACTTGAACAGTAAAATAAGTAGATGCAGAAACGGTTTGCCATGTCCTCTCCCACACCACACAGTGCTTCAGAAATGTATTTTCTGTATAGATAGATAGATAGATAGATAGATAGATAGATAGATAGATAGATAGACAGATAGATACAGAGACAGAGAGAGAGACAGAGAGAGAGACAGAGAGAGACAGAGAGAGATGTGTGTGTGCTCTCTGCACACATGTGTGGAAAAGTGTTATCCTCGGCATACATACACAGAAAGGTGTGCTCTGCATAAACACGTAGAAAGCTGTTGATGTGGACTTGTATGGAAAGATGCTCCGTGCATGCATACATGTATAGAAAGGTATCTTCTACATTTCTGTGCAGGGAGGTATGCTCCGTATATGTGGCTGGAAGGTGACAGCAACTATAACAAAAGGCCATTGCTTAGATGATGTCAATAAGCTAAGCTTTTATCTTTCACTTGTTTGGATTCTTAAGAGTACTTGCAGAACAGAAAGGGAATGAAGGCAGTGCGGAGACAAACCCATTCTGAAATTCTGCCTGCTTTCCCCATCACCTTTATCACACATCAACTTAATCACCTCCGCTTCCAAAATCCATTACAATTGGAACTAGGGTTTCAATACAGGCACAAATGTTACCAGTCCCTGGTAGAAATAAGGGAAGAATCAAGAATGCTTCCTGTACCTGTATTTGTTAAAAAATGAATAAATAAATAAAATTAAAAGCTCAGAACCCATAAGGCACGAAAGAGGGATCATCAGTTAAAATCTCTCTTCTGGCTTCCCATGGCACCTGCAATCATACGAGCATACTCACATGCAGACAAACACATATACACACAATAAAAAATAATAAAATGGTACTAAAAACAACCGAAGCCAGCACTGAGGAGATGGCCCTACCAGTAAAGCTCTTGCCTTACATGCACAGGGACTGCGCTTAGTCCCTGGAGCCCAAGTAAGAAGTCAAACAAGGTAACATGCACTTGTAACCCCAGTACTCATACTCGGGAGGACACAGGTGGATTCTTGGGGATCACTGAACACCCAGCCTAGAATACTTGGCAAGTTCCAGGGAAATAAGTGGCCCTGTCTCAAAAAGAAATGGGCACAGCTTCTGAAAATGTCCCTTGCCCATCAAATATATGCTGTAGGCAAATGTACCTACCTCCCACCCCACACAATAGTGGGTAAGATGCCCTTTTATAATATTCTATAGAAGTAGGTGGCCTCTCTCCACAGTCAGAAATAGGGCAAAGTCAGGTTTACTAGATGCCTGTGTTTTTTGGTGACTAGTCCTGGGTATCTGTTAACACCACAGGGGAGTGAATTAATCATGTGACCTATGGTGGTATGAATAGAAACAGCCCTCATAGGCTCATATATTTGAATGTTTGGTCATTAGGGAATGGCCCTACTTGACAGGGAGAAGGAAGATTAGATTAGAAGCCTTGTTGGAGTACGTGTGGCCTTGTTGGAGGAAGTGCATCACTGGGAGTAGGCTTTGGGGTTTCTAAAGTGCAATCCAGACGCAGTGTCTGTCTCTCCCTGCTGCCATAGGATCCAGAGGTAGAACTCACAGATTCTTCTCCACCACCATGGCTGCATGTGTGCCGCCATGCTCCTGCCATGCTGATAATGGACTAAACCTCTGAAACTGTAAGCAACCCACATGAAATGGTATCCTTTATACGAACAATTTGTGGTGGTCATGTTGTCTTTTCACAGCAAAAGAACACTGACTGAGAAAGGACTTGCCAGTTTTCTATGAGTGTGGCCACAAACAAGGACAACATAGGTGTTAAAACAGCAGCAGAAATCTATTCATTCATTTTTCTGGGGCCTGACTTCCAAATCTCAAGACATAGGTGGGACCATGCCAACCCAGCTGCAGAGAGGAACCTGTGGGATTATGTGATGTCAGCTCAGCTGCAGAAATGAACACAGTCCTGCTCCTTGATTATTCTACCTTCTGTAGCTCCCTACACTATTGGTTTGTGGCTACTTCTCCATATGCCTGGCCTTTACGTTGTCTTCTCTTCCATATTTCCTGCATATGTGGATACCCATGGTTGCACTTCCTGGGTAACTCAAGGTAAGATTTACCCTTAAGCACTTAACTTAATAAAGTACTTGGCTATATAAGGTACAATCATAGGGTCTGTGTATCAAATCATATCTCTGGTCACATTTTCCAAGAAGGCTCATTTAAGCCACAGTAGGTGGGAACTGGTTCTAGGAACAGAGACTATAAAAGACGTTCTGAAACAGATCCTACATTTCTGTAGACAAGAGTAGCCTATGGCCCTGGGAATGGGGCAGCTGAGGACTGACTCAGAGGACAAGGAGTGAGAGCTTGGGAAGACCAAGGCAGAGAATGGCCTGTTAGTGGACCTGTGGCAACCGATCTCTACGTTCTACATCACTCTACCTTCGGCATGGCAAGCACAGTTGAAATCAGTACTGTTCATGAGTTCATCTATAATAAAGATCTATTATCAAGCCTGGACAATTCCACAATGGAGGAAACACTGTGGGTAGTAACATTATTTTAAAAATCTTTATCTGTGTATGTTCATGTGGTATGTGGATGTGTCTGTGTGTACATGATACAAGTATATGTGTGCATTTGTGTGTGATGTATGCATGTATGTATGTGTTCATGTGTGTTCAGTGAGCCCATGTGCATATACGTATGTGGTTTTTGAATGGCATTCCCCACTACATGAACTAGGAGCATGGCATTACCCCTTCTTGTAGTTTACTGGATTAAGTTAAAAGAATCAATAGGTATATGCTTTTTAATTTCAAGCTAATCACCTAATTTTTCATATGGGTACGCTGGCATATTTCTAAAACTCTATTTACACTAACTAAATTGGTTCCAGAAAGAATCATTTTTTAAAAGAGAGGATAAAAATGTCACCAGTGTATGGCCAACTTTTGGGGGAAATACGACAGCTAACACAGGGGGGCAGCTCATTTCAAGTATACCAGTGTAACCAGACAGTGTAAGAACGAGCTTCCTGGTCGAAGGAAGTGATGAGAAATGTCTGGAAAGGGGGGCAGTGATGAGCTGTGCTGGGTTTCCTCTCAGAAACCAGTTACACAGACAACTTGATAGTTACATGTAATAGTTTTTGTTTCTCTGAACTGTAATGGAATTGATTGAAAATCACCAAAGTTTCTCTAGGATAATTTCTGGGCTGTGCATTCACATTTGGAGTAGTGAGAGGTTTGGAATGGCCAGAGTTCAGAAGTAAATGTTACCTTTTGGCTTTTTAGGACTAGGGAGATGACTTAATGAGCAACCTCGCTGTCTATGCAGGCATGAGTAACTGAGTCTGAATCCCTAGCAATCCCTTAAAAGCCAGACGTGGGCACATGTGCTTGTAAACACGGAGTCATGGAGAGGAGACAGGTGAAGGCCAGAAGACGACTGACCAGCAAGCCTAACCAAAACAGAGAGACTGGGGTTCTCTGAGGGACCGTGTCTGGATGAACAAAAGCAGAGGAAGGTAGAGCAGAACACCCGAGAGTCCCTGTCACAGATTCAGGTGCACATACTCACATCCATGTACGCCCATATAGTCAACACATATATGCACATAAAAAACACAGAGTAACAGTTTTAAAATAATCATTTTGTAAGACACTCAAAAGGAATTCTGCATACAGCACAAGATAGTTTGTAAAATTGTTTCTATTTGTGTGTGTGCACATGTGCACATAGAGGTCAGAGTTGAACACCAAACACCCTGGAATTATAGGCAGTTGTGAGTCACCAACATGGGTTGTGGAACTGAACTAAGGTCCACTATAAATACAGCAAAAGCTCTCGACAGTAGAGCTCTCTTTCCAGGCCCTCACAAGACTTTTCAGTGGACAATCACCATGCCTTACCCAAGCAGCAACTGATCTTCAGGAAGGGAGACGGTGTGAATCTCTCTGCAAGTTGTCTTAGTGCCAAGCTTAGGGGAGGAGAGATAAATTCTGTCAAAGCGCGAAGCATTTCTTTGACTGACCTGACCTAACTGGAGGAAAGCTCTTATCTCTGATAAATCGTAAAGTCAGGCAGTGTAAAAAGAAAGAGCATTCATTCTAGTGATAAAAAGAAGGGACAGTGACAATTTCAGTTAAGACTTTGCTAATAGTGTTAATAGCAAAGCCTCGTAAGTCAATTTCATTTAATGCATAAAATTTAAGATGATAACATTCATATAGGAAATCTTTTCTTTCCTCTACATAGATTCAACAGACAGATACTTTGAATGACATATGTCTACAGAAGCCTTGAAAATGCACGCACACAGGAATGAAGCAGCTATTATTCCAGGGAGTGTGAACTGAAATTGTCTGCTTTATCTGAAGTTTACCGTGCTATCTTAGAAAACGTCTCGCTTCATCTGCTAAATGAACGCCTAGAAAAATGACTTCAGGTAAAAAGTACAGCTCAGGAGAGAATTCCTTGACAGACGTTTACGCAATACACCGCGAGCACACTTGAGCCCAAGTTCTGCATCGGTTGGAACGGCAGACACTGGCTAGTCTACGTAGGACTCCCTCAGCCTCACATGGAAACAGAAGGGTGAGATACTCAGGTGCATTGTGTGTGGAATAAAGAAAAGAAGATTTCATTTAAGCTATGTTCCTAGCAAATTTCACATTTGGCATAATTCTCACAGTTCAAAGGGCAGGAATGACAATAATTATCATAGAACATCATACTACTATGAAATGGCACCATGTCATTAATTTGTGAAAAAAAAAGATCAACTGTCAATTACATACAACCTTTGTAAAGGTTTAATGCCTTGTGTGTTGATACCTGTGAATGACTGTGTGAGAATGTTGAGTATATACATGCAGATGCTTAAAAAGGCCACGACAGGGCACCAGACCCCATGGAGCGGGAGTTACAGGTGGTTGCGTGCCACTCAATATGAGTGCTGGGGACAGAACTCAGGTCCTTTTTAAGAGCACAAGTAGACTCAATGGCTGAGCTATGTCTCCAACCATGACAACTTTATTATGTAACAATTTGATTTCATTTGTGTGTGTGCATGCATGAGTGTGTGTAAGAAAATTGTGCTGAAATCTAAAATAAGTTTCTACTGAAGCATTTTTTTTTTTTAATCTCAGAAGAGACAGTCACTGAACCCAGCCTCTTTGGAAAGCAACAAAGCCTTGTGCAATGTTCACAGGATTTTAGATGAAGAAAGATTTAGAACTGGAAAGATAAGTGTGAGTTTATCCAGAAGAGAAGCATAAGAAACTTAGAGATTAGTCTGTTCCTTCATTGGCCTTGTGACTTCCAAGCATCCTTTGCTTTTGCTGTTGCTGCCTCTTCTTCCTAGAAGTCTAACTGCAGGGGGTTATTGAAACTGCTGTAAAAAACGTCCCAAGTGATTTGACCTTGTTCTACTGATTTCCCCCGACACTTGCTTTAGAGGGTGATAGTCTACATGTGTCCTCAGGAAACTAAACATCACTGGAAGCTGTTTCTGGCTACTTCAACTGTCCTGGTGATTCCAGATTCTATGCAGCCTTCATCCAGGCTACTCATAGTATTTGTCATATGAACAAAATTATTTCTTATAGTTCAAAATCCTTTACTGAGGACCAAATTACAAACTGTGCTGTAAAAGGACCTTGGGGGAAAAGTCTTTGTAGTGATTCAGCAACCCTGTCTCCTCACCCCAGAACTGGATTTTTATTTGTTTGTATGTGCTTGCATGTGCGTGTGCACATTTGCCTCATGAGTGCAGGTGCATGAGGTTGCCAGAAGAGGGCATCAGATACTTTGGAGCTGCAGCTGCAGGCATTTGGAAGTCTCCCAAAATGAATGCTGGGAGCCAAACTCAGGTCCTTTGGAAGAGCATGAAGTGCTCTTAATCACCAGACATTTCTCCAGGCCCTCTGGAAAGCTTTTAAATAATTACTAGAATAATCAAGTTAGATAATATGCCTTAAAGACCTAACAAAGTGAATTCTGTGTTTGCTTGGGAAGTGAGTGGGAAACAGTAAAAGAAAATATGTTAGGTTGTGAGCTGTTCCGATAACTGGAATGAGAAACTTGACCTTGCTGGTGATCAGTTGTGGGACAGCTATTGTGACTTGATCTTGAAATGACTCTTCTTCTCTACCTCCTTCAAGGCACCTGGATCACGATGTAAGTATGACTATAATTACGAGCGACATCACTTCAATTTAATTTTAATTATTTAAAAATTTGTAAACACTCCAGGAAAGTCTCATGAAGTTGCAGAACCAGCTCATTTTTGAGCTGGACCAGGGAGCCAACATTTGCAATTATTCTCATTACAACATCCATTCTCTCAAACTAACCACTCTGATTAACCAGAAATCACTCTCACTGGGAGCCAGTTGAGCTGGCAAGACTTGTTACAGCTCTTGAAAAATGATTAGGAAAATATAAATGAAGCCCCATATTCACAAAGAGCCAGAAAATCTTCAGTCAGAATGTACACTTGAAGAAAAAGAAAGAAAAAATCCTTCTCTAAACATAGACATTCATAAACGTTTATTTGAAAGATTGATTTCTTGGAACCCACCCTGACGCAGGTGCATTTGTTTGGAGTGGGAGAGAAGGTGAGCTGCATGCTGTCCACAGTCGCAGGGACACTCACCGGTCACTTGGTCAGTGAGCATCTAACATGCGCTAAACCCTATGTGGTACCGCATGAGTTCTGCTGCAGTCAGCCTCACAACCAAGACTCATGCTGGACTGCCGAGTCCCTGTGATTCACGTCCGCCATCAGATCCTATTGTCACCCTGTCCTTCTGCCTCTGCCGTGGAATACTATTTTAAGATGTGTTACTTTAGTCTATGTTGTGGACCATGTGTTTTAATGACACAAAGATATGTTGCATCCCTTTACTTTGCACTTGTTTAATTCTGTGAAGTTGTGTTACTTTGCCTGTCTAAAACACCTGATGGTCTAGTAAAAAGCTGAGCAGCCCATAGCGAGGCAGACAGGATAGGTGGGGCTGGTAGGCAGAGAGTATAAATAGAAGGAGAAATCTGGAGGGAGAAGAGGAAGGAGCAAGAGAAGAAGGGCCCAGCCACCCTGCCATATACGCAGCCACACAGTCAGCCATGGAGTAGGAGTGAAAGTAGATGTACAGAAGCAAGAGAAACATAAAAGCCCAGGGGCAAAAGGTAGATAGGATAATTTAAGAAAAGCTGATTAGAAACAAGCCAAACTAAGGCTAGACATTTCTATGTAATGCTAGGTCTCCACATGTATGGTTTATTTGGGAATTGGGTGGTGGGTCCCCAAAGAGAAATGAGTAAAACCCAGCGGCAACATGCTTCATCACGAGAGAATACAGTATGGCTTGATGCAGTGATCAAAGTCACATAATTTTATTAGAAGATGTTTTCCTCCTTTCATATGTATGTGTGTGATATCCATGTGTATATGGATATTTACATGTATCTATTTCCTCAAAATACAAACATCTGACCTGGAGGAGAGAAGCTCACAAGACTCAGAAAAATATGGAAATTGACAAGGCCCAGAAAGCCCACAAAGCTTAGAAGACTCACAAGGAAGGGCTCTCACCACAAATTTTATATACACATGTCCTTATGCATATATAAATATGTAAATCCTTTTACATTCATATAAACCTCTCACTCATTTTATATTTATATACATGTATGCATATATGCATATATATGTGCACATGTGTCTTATGTTGTATATGCTGGCTCCTCCTAAAAGTTCTCTCTCTTTTTCCTCTCTCTCTCATATATATAAATATATATATATATGAGATATATATTTGTGTATATGTATATGTATGTATATATAGAGAGAAAACCTTCCTGTCTACCTAACAATAAATCTTTCAATTATTTTATATACATATTTCCATATATATATATATGCATAAACCCTCTCATATATACAAGCCATCGAGAAGTTGAGGGTTGTCTGGTGGTGCCACATATAAGAAGATTAGGGAGCTCCAGGGATTTGCCCATTGCGAGTTGCAGACATGCTGAGGCAGGCCTTTCGGTGACACAGCTGCCTTGGAGCCACCGCTGCTTCAATAACTCAGTAAGCTCACGTGATCTCATTGCCTCCCCAATCTAGATTTGGGAGGTAACTTTTGGTTACCACTGGTGGCAGCCTGTCTGTTATGGACACACATTTGTCCTCTCACCAGGGAAAGAACACACAGGTTGGCCTTATGTGAGGTTTAGGGCATACGAGGCAGATTTTTTGGGAAGTATTTCCACAAGGAATAGGAGAAATAAGCATAACCACTGTTATTAGTCATCGTTATAAAAGTCGTCAAATTTCTATGATTTTCTAAACACTGTTTAAGCTCCTCCTAAGCAGCCTACGAATGGAGAGCCGTCTCTTCTTCTGACAGAGGACTAAACCTGCTCAAAGCCTTGTCATCGTGGTCCAAACAAGAATAGAGGCCAATCGGGGCAGAATAAGTGGCAGGTACCAGAGTTAACGCTAGTTTTTCTGGTCTCAAACTGTGTGCTCATTTTGGGACTTTCATCTCCATGCATTCATAGCCCTTAAAGGAATTAAATTTCCATCATCAAACAATGTACAAGAAAGCAAGATTTCAAAGTGTTGATGACTTCAGGAAAGCACCGCTGCCAAGTTAACTGTTGTTTTGCATATCAACTGAATGACTGTAATGTGAGGTCTCCATGTGGGTGTCACTTACACCCCTCTCGAGGAGAACACTCTTACGGCCCAGCAAGAAAGATCTGTGTGAAAGAGGAGGATGCCTGCCTTCCAGCAATACATAGGCATATGTGCTAGTCCTGGGGTGCTAATGGTGGAAGAGATGAATTTATCTCACTTGACTCGTGAACTCAGGCCATATAGTCTGGGCCTGGCATTTTCTCGCCTGTTGACTCATGTTGTCTCCTTTCTATAGCCAACCCTTTTGCTTTCAGTTCTAGGACCTCAGTATGCATGGGTCAACACAATCCTGAGGTCATCAGTGTGTGAGCCGAGGAAAACTGACCTCTGGACACGGGGCAACTGTCAAGTCCAATTTCCTGGACCATAGTTGAGTAACTAAAGGTATGAAGATTATGAACATGGCCTTGAAATGTTCCAACAGAATTGGGACAATGGTAAAGCCCGATGCTGCCAGGCAATTCAGTAAGTCTGTAGATTATTTAGGAGACTTATTGGCACCACTGGTGTTGGCTTTTCTTGGCTTTGACTGCTATGGTCCTTCCACAATTTATAATTCAGTGTATAATGTGTATAATGGGGTTCTTGAAACTTCTCCAATGTTCTTGATTGTTCTTCCCTGGGAATATGAGCACTTGAAGGAAGGGCTGTCTTTCTTTTGGTCATATTTCTCTGAGAGTCCCTCACATTTGGCATAGTCTAGGTTCTAAATCTAGGACTCTGCAGAAATGTATTCATAGGCTGTATAGAGATGAGACAGAGGTCAGGAAGGGAAAAGGCTGATGAGGGGTCTGTCGAGCAGACAGTATCTTTTTAAAATGAAAGGAATAAGAAAGGGATTCTGGCGAGGGGATAACAAGAGATGGCCTTCTGCTGAGGAGTTTATTTAGGCAGAAGGAAAATAAATGAGCAACCTTTGCACGACTCAAGACCTCCATTCCCCTGCCTAATAGAAAGTAATCTTTCCTATTTGTGAAATGAAAAACCACACAAAGATGATAATACTCTTTGTACTAAATCTATTTGGGTTAAGGCACAACAAAATTTTCTCCATTCGCTCATCTCAGCCCAGAGTATAATACATGAGATTGAAATTCGGAGCACATTATCCATGCTGCTATTTATCCTCAGAGACATTCGTCTGGGCATATTTTCTACATTTTTCTATCAAACATGTCCCTTAGGAATCAGACACACATTCCTACGTGAATTGGCCAACACCAGTATTGTAAAATGTTGACTAACTTTCTGAGTGATGAGCTGAACCAAAGGTCACTTATATTAAACATGCATCAGCCAACAGCTTTTGATGGTTAAAAAGATTTGTTAACCTTTCTTTGTCTGATTTCATTGCACACACAAAGAGAGAAGGAGAGATAAAAGTATTCCCTTTGAAGTCTATGTGGGGCCCAGTGCACTTGTGAAATTCTTTGAGACTCTCGGAGGGAAGTACTGTTGGAATCATTAAAATTTAGAGGACCTTGGGAATTTGAATCCTTTAATACTCTAAAGGTAATCAGATTAATGGATTTTTCCCCCTTAGTTAATCTTGTCAAGGGTCTGGGTTGCTTAAGATCAGATGTTTTTCACTTCTCTATAGAAAAAAAAAACCAACTTGAGACTTGGAGAAATAAAAGCCAACTTCCTAATTATTCCCTCTGTGTGGTCCTTGGAGACAAACACTGATGGGGGTGAAACTTATTCTTTAACTAATTAAACCCTTTTTCTTTAATTAACCAACCCTCTCAACCTTACTTTACAGACAGCTGGCTTTATTACAAGGGGAATAATTTCAGTGTATTTAACTCCATCTTACATCATTTATCCGATGAAGCCTATCATATTCAAAGGGTGGGGAGTGAAAACAGTGAATGGAAAATGGGCTGGGGCCCGTTCTGGCTCACTGGCCCTGGAGAATACTATGCTGTACTGTTAAGCCCCAAGTGCCACAGAATAAATGATCTGAAGGTGCAGAAGGCATGCTATCTTAGTTACAGCTTCTTTTGCTGTGAAGAGACTCTATGATCACAGCAACCTTTATAAATGAAAAGCATTCAATTAGGGAGGCTTAAATTTTCAGAGGTTCAGTCTATTATCATTGTGGGACATGGCAGCATGCAGGTAGACATGGTGCTGGAGAAGCAGCTGAGTGTCCTAAGTTTTGACTTGTAGGTAACAGGAAGCAAGCTAAGATACAAGGTGTGGCTTGAGCATCTATGAGACCTCAAAGCCCACCTCCACAGTGACATATTCCTCTAACAAGGCCACACTTACACCACCTTCTAATAGTGCCACTCCCTTTGAGGACCATTTCCTTTTAAACCACCATACATGTCATCTTGGCTCTACCACGATCCCTTATTTTGAGCACCTCAAATTATTAATGTTCATAATTGAAGTCCATAGCAAAACCATGATCAGGTATCTTACAACACCATGGAAATAAGGGTAAAAATCATCTGCTCTTCTGAGGTAGGTAACTGTACTGTAAAAGATTCAAATGTCAATCCTCTAAATTGCCCTATTTATTTTTGAGCTGGGGGCAGATGTAAATGATGAATTTAGAATACATGTATATAGGATGTAGAAAGATGAGCTAGCGGGATTGCTTTCAAAGTAGAATTCTTCCCTTGAAAGCAAGAGTATCCAAGTTTGATTCCCAGAACTCACATTAAAAAAAGCCAGATATTGTGGCGTGCTTCTAATCCCACCACTGGAGGGACAGGGACAGGTGAACCCTGGAGCTTTCTCAGATTATTTTGCGAGCTACAAGCTGATGTCAGAAAAAAATGGGCAGCATCTGAGGAACATCCTCTGGCCTCTTTAGGCACACACATATACGTACACGCACACGCACACGCACACACACACACACACACTGCTTGAATGAGAAGAAATAGGTGTGAGAGAAAAATGAGACCGAAAGATCATTTAGTGTCCTGATTCAATATTTTCAGCCTTCAGATGGAAGAAAATGAGACCTATAGTGCTCAAATGAAAGACCCAAGTTCTACAGGCATTTCCTCCAATAAAACGTTACTAAAGTCTACAGAGTTCCAAAAATTATATTAAGACCGGCCTCTAACAATTAACAAACCTGTACTTCTTCCTGCAATCAGAGATGTCTTCTAAAATGTTCTGAGAATACTTGGGTCACTGTTTCGAGAAGTGCAAGTTGACTTCTAGACTGACAAGTCATGGACTTGGGTGATGAAATTAACAGATCAATAAATCAATCACCTGGTATCTTTCTGCCTTCCAAAGTAGACAAATCAGGAAACCACAGGCTAGACATGCATCAGTACCTCACCTGACATTGTCTGGAGCCAGACCACAGTGCACAGGAAGCCTGACTTGCAAGCTGATGAATGAGAATGGGCACAAGGACCAGGGGTTGGTTTTCCATCTCTGTACGAAAGCATGTGACATTGGAAGCCATGATGAGCAGCAGGGTGGGAATGCAGAATTCGTCTTTATAAGAAAACAATTTGCTTGGCTGGATATGATGATGGACAGTAAGGTGGGAATGCAGAATTCGCCTTTATAAGAAAATAATCTGCTTGGCTGGATATGATGATGAGCAATTAACACAAGACACTCAAGCAAGGGGACTGTGATGGCTAATGTTAAATGGCAAATTGTCATAACTTAGAATCAGCTGAGAAGACAGTCTCTCTTGAAGATCAGGTTAGCCTGTAGGGATGTCTACAGGAGACTGTACTGATTGTTAATCGGCAGGGAAAGACCAACTCTGTGCAGATGACAGTATTCCCTAGGCAGCGCCTCACAGACTCTAGAAAAGATGAAAAACTAAATAAGATCAAGCAGGCACGGATGAGTCTATTTGTTCTTGACTATGGATGTGATGCCGCTTGTAGCGTGAATAATAAAAACCCACAGACAGATATTGGGGTTCATCCTGAAATCCGGAAAGGCAAAGCAGCCAAACCATTAGAGAAGTCTTACCTCTACCAAGGTTGGGAGACCATAGAATAAGCAGACCAAGCTTCTCTCTCCTCCCATTTTATATTCCCGCTAGTGCTGGGATTAAAGGTGTGATCCCCAGTACTGGGATTAAAGGCATAGCCCCCACCCAACCTGGATTTGTTTTTGCATTGATATTGTGTAGTCCAGGGTAGTCTTGAGCTCACAGAGCTCCATCTGCCTCTGTCTTCCAAATCCTGGGATTAAAGGTGTGTGTCACTACTACCTGACTTCTAGTGGCTTTAGCTTTGCCTCTGGTCTTCAGGCAAGATTTATTTATTAAAATACATACAATATACCACTATAGCCACTAGCTGCTTGAGTTCCTACCTTGGCTTTCCCCACAATGATGGACCGTGCCCTTGAACTGTAAGCCAATAAATGTCCTCCTCTTTCAACTGTTTGTGATTAGGACGTTCTAACACAGCAACAGAAATGAAAGAGCAGGGACAGTTGGCTTCCAGGTCTCAGTCAAACAGCGAAATAACATAAAATAAAATAGAGACACAGTTAAAGAGGAAGAAAAATCCTTAGGATGTTTTGAACTGCTTCCTGAGACAGATAGTCAGAAAGAGAGAGGGCAAGAGATACAGGGGAGAAAGATTGGAAGGAAAGGAAAGTGGCATCTGGAAGTGAATTTGAGTTCCTGCTCATCTCAAGTACAATCTTCCGAGCAAGGAAATGAGCTCCCTGATGCCTCTACCTTCCCTGAAGCACCCAGGGATCCAGTCCTCCCAGTGCCTTCTGGGCTCTAGTCCTTGGAGAAGATTTGCAGTAGACCAGCTAAATGTGGTCCCCCTTTCCAGATGTACTCATCACTCCCAGCAGCATGCTGTGCAGAAAGCATGACATCTACCAGACAGAGGTTTCCCCTGTTGACTGGGAGCTTGATATCTCTGCTCAGTTTTTTGCCCCAGGTCCTTGACAGAGTTAAACTGTTTGCTGAAGAGATAAATGGTAGGAAAGTTATTGCTACCTCCTCACTGTCCTCGTTGAAACTCTACTTGAAGATTCTTAGTTTCACAATTAATTTTTTCTTTCTGAGAGCTGGTAAAATGGTCCATTGGCTGAGAGCTCTTGCTACACAAGCATGGGATCCCTGGTTGGGATCCACAGAACTCACTTAACAAAGCAGGCATAGGCATGTGTGCCTGAAACACCAGAACTTTGCGGGGTATGGATGGGAAGACCACAGGGACTCGCTTAATGCCAAGCAGCCAGCTCAGTGAGGGGTTCTGTCTCAATGGAATAAGGTTAAGTGTGATGAAGCAAAGCACCTGGCTTTCTCCTTTGGCTCCTGCATATGTGTACTGGCACACTCATACCCTACATCTGCACATATGCACCTGCACACTCAAGTGCCTATATACACATACCTGCACATTTATACCTGTACACACACATGTTCACATGCATATACCTGCACATGTGTACTTTCCTATGCACACACAAATACCTACATGAATACACCTGCACATACTCATATGCATATATTTGCACACGTGTACCTGCACACAAGTCCCGACATGCAAACACCTGCACATGTGTACCTGCACACAAGTACCGAAATGCACCACTCATGTGTACCTGGACACAAGAACCCACATGCATACACTTGCACATGTGCACCTGCACACACATGTACTCACAAACATGTACATTCCCCACCAAACACAATCTCTTTCTGTTTACATTTTCTTTTTTTTTTTGGTTTTTCGAGACAGGGTTTCTCTGTGGCTTTGGAGCCTGTCCTGGAACTAGCTCTGTAGACCAGGCTGGTCTCGAACTCACAGAGATCTGCCTGCCTCTGCCTCCCGAGTGCTGGGATTAAAGGCGTGTGCCACCACCGCCCGGCTCACAATCTCTTTCTGAAACCTAGCTTGCCTAAACAAATACAATTTATTTGTATAATTTGGTAAATTTATTAAGCACTTATAAATGAATGCACAGTTCACCTTTCTTTACTCTGACCCTATTTCTGCCATGCATGGCCATGCAGGTCAAAACACATCTAACCCACTTCCCATTTGTTTTCTACACTCTTTGGAAAACTTCCATTTTATTTTTTCAAGTGTAGGTTGCCTACAGATTTTCAAAACAATCTCCCGTTCCTGTCATATTCACAAAATGTTGGTTTTGGTGACTAAGGAAAGACGTTTTTGCTGAGCTGCATTATAAACTGTTTAATTCTGCCTCCTCCTTAATTCTTACATAATTTATTTAAACTGACGAGGAGATATATGAAAGTATTTCTCAAAATATTAAGTACAGATTTTAGTATATAACAAAGTGTGTATCATTTAATGTCCAAATTCCATGCATTAGTGACTCTTCCTATGACTGCGATAAAAATACCCTGAGGAAATCTACCTAGGGAGGGAAGAGTTAATTTGGCTCACAGTGTGCAGATACAGTCCATCCTGGTGGAAAAGACATCGTGGCAGCAGGTCACATGACATTCACCCTCAGGGGGCAGAGAGATGACATTGGTATGCAGCTCACTTGCTCCCAGTCACAGAATGGAGCCACCCATATTTAATGTAGGTTATCCCACCTCAATTAATTTAATCTAGAAGCTCCCTTATAGATACTTCTAGAAAAGTGATTCTCAACCTTCCTAATGCTGTAACCCTTTAATATAGTTGCTCATGCTGTGGTGACCCCAACCAAAAGATTATTTTCATTGCTACTTCATAACTGTAATTTTGCTATGGTTACGAATCATCATGCAAATATCTGTGTTTTCCAATGGTCTTATGTGACCCCTATGAAAGGGTTGATCAACCCCAAAGAAGTCACAACCCACAGGTTGGTAACTGTTGTTCTAGAGGTTTATCTCCTAGGTGATTCAAGATCTTGTCACACTACTCATCAGTTTTAACCACCACAAGTACCATGAGAAATTCAAACTCGAGTCGTCCCCTCTGGGTAAACAGCTGAATGCATGCATGGCACAGTATGTCAGGGTAGCTTATAGATCCCAATCCTTAGTGTTTATCAGAATCAAGGAAGGCAGCTAAGACACGGCAGAGGCTAGGCACAGAATTTAACTATCAAACTGAAAAAGAAAGTACAAGTGCCATTTCATAATTCTGAAATTTTTATGGGTCACTTTTCTTATAATTATGCATATATATATACATATATATGTGTGTGTGTGTGTGTGTGTGCGCACACATAAATGTGGGAGCTTATAGATGTCAGAAGTGGGTGTTGGATTCCCTGGAGCTGGAGTTACAGAAGGTTGTGAGCTTCCTGATGTGGCCACTGAGTACCAAATTCAGGCCCTAAGCAAAAAGCAGTTTTTACTCTTAATCACTAAGTCACCTCTTCACCCTCTTCACCCTAGTTCTAAAACGTTTTATCCAAGGATGTTTACTTAGAATTCAGTTATCCCTTCCACAAACCCCAGGGTGTACCTTATTCAATACAGTGTTTAGGATACAGGGACAGGAGACAGTCCTGTGCAAGAGTGGAGAAAGCAGATACAGACATAAACATAAAATAGGGTTGTTGTGAAAACCCTTCCCTCGGGGGAGAGTAAACAGTCCCCTACACCTTCAGAAGGTCTCATTAAGAAGCCAAAGTAAGGTTCCACCAAAGTCCATCTGAAGAACCCAGGAGCACATTAAGATAACTTACAGAGCATGAGGTGAGGCCTTCCTGGAAGGAGTATGTCAGACTTGAGAGCAGCCACACTGGATCCACATGCACATAGGTGGATCCCCTCGGTTAACCTTCCCCAACATATATACACCAGAACTTGTAGGGACTGTGGAGGCCATGTGTAAGTATGATGGCATGACATACTAATTGCTGGGAAGAGTAGCTGGATACCCAGGCCCAAGGAACCTCCATCACACCCTCCATCCACAAGAGAAGGCAAAGTGTTCATCTGCTCCCTCATAATTAATGTCGTAAGCACAGCTGATCTGATGAAGATGGCAGCTGCTTTGCTTCGAGAAACCCATTCTATAAGAGTGGACTAGGATAGGAAAGACAGACAGACAATATTCTAGTAGAGATAGACAGGAAAGAGCTGTCTGCTGGCTGAAATGTTACCTAAGCATCAGTGTAAAGAGGAACACTTTTCTTTGGCCTCATGAACACCAAAGCCTGCCATGGTCTCACTGAGAAGGTTGTATTCTGAAGAACCATCCGAGTACGCAATATTTATTCCAACTAGAGTTAATGTTATGTCAGGATGGCCAGTGTCCTACAGACCTACAAGACGTAGGTCGAGAGAAGTCACACGATGTCGAGTAATCCGAAGAAGAGCATCCACTGCTGAAGACAATGTAGTTCTGAATGAGTCGAGTTCATTTAAACTGTTTCCACTCTCATCAGGCCAGTTTGGCACGGCCTGAGAAATCAGATGTCCTAGAGGCCATCATGAATCATCTTTCAACAAGATGATTAGCGGTGTGCTGACATTTACTAGAGGGTTAGTTCTCCCCGTAAACAGACGCTATCACTCCATCACATAAAATGAAAAGGCTATGGACCTAGGCTACAGGGACTCTCAGCTAAAAAACACAAACTTGAACATTTCTGCATATATCTTTTTATTTTTCTCTTTAGTTCCCACTTCTGGAAATCTATTAGGACTATCTTGTATTTATTTAACTGGTCCATTATTATTTGGAAAACCAAATGACGAGAAAGAAAAAAGAAATTGTATGTGATGGTTAGTTTCAACTGTCATCTTGACACAACCTTGAACCAACCTAAAGAGAATCTCCTAGAAAGATTTCCTAGATCGACCTGGGCTATGGGCATGTCTTTGGGTGCTCATCTTGCTAATTGATTGGAAGGCTCAGCCACTATGGGTGGCACCATTCCCTAGGAAGAGAGTCCTGAACCGTGTGAGTGCAGAGAGGTTGCTGAACTCAAACACTCATTACTCAGTTTCTCTCCACTCTGGACTGTGGATTTGACTGCCCACTTCAAGTTCCTGCCTCAACTTTTACTGTAATACTGGGATAAAACCAGGAATTGGAAATCAAATAAGCCTGTTCTCCCCATGTTGCGTCTGATCACAGCAACAGAAGTGAACATAAGGCAGTATTACATCACAAAGGGCAAAATTAGAGGAGGGCATTGCTTCTTTAAAACTTCAAAGTAGCAGCCAGGTGGAATCCTGTGATTGCTCCAAATGTCAGGAGGAGAACTGCAGTCAGCTCAGGCAAAGTAGTTACCTTGGTGACGTTCAACAGAGTGAAAACTCAAAGATGGGGCTAGGGAAACAACCCACGTGATAAAGTGCTTGCCACAGAGGCTTGAGGGCCTGAGTTCAATCCTCAGAGCCCACATAAAAAGAGCAGGGTGTGGTGATGCATGCTTATAACCCCATTGCTGAGAAGACAGAGACAGGTGGATCATGGGGGTTGGGACAAAGAAAGGAAAGCCCCTAGTCAAACCACTGATCTTTAGGCCAGTGAAGGAAGTCTTAAACAAGAGTAAAAACCAAGGTGTTCTGAAGAACAGCCTTTGGCTTCTTGCCTCTCTAGTCTCTCTCGCTCTCTCGTGTATACAGTAATCTTACAGAGTCTTTAGTGAAAGCATCTGAAAGAGGACTTGAAAGGGTTAAGAAGACAGTTGAGCCAAGCTTTAAATAAGCTGAACCAATTTCTTCCCATCCCCAAGGATGGAGGACCAGCCACATCAAAAAGGCCAGAGGATGACATGCTGCATGATACCAATTTATTTAAATGTTAAAGAACAAAGATTCCATTTTATATTGATTCAAACAAAAATGATGAATGCCAAAACAAAAGAAAACAGACGTTAACGGCTGCAGTCCATTTGAGCTCCGTAACACACACACTGAAGAAGCGCCGGGAAAGTGGCATGACATTTATTGCATTATTTAGGCTGTTCACCAGCTATTTTCACTCCAAGTCTCATTGTATCATCCAGACGAAGAGCTGCTAGGAAGCATAACTCACAGATATGGCATGTGTCTCTTTGGTAAGAGTATAGCTGACCTTCTGGAGAGGTCACCTAATCTTCCATCAGACCCAGCAGTACCCGAGGCTTGCTGCCTTCCACAGAGGGCGTCCTGAGCTTTAATTAGAAGAGCTAATACTTTCTTCTTACATCTGCTTGGAACAGTTTTTAAAAAAAGAGAAAAGAGGCCGAGAGTGAAACCTCTTTCTTTCTGTCTCTGCTTGATTAGTAACTCCAGAATTACTACAACAAAACACTTAACAGAAACAAGGGACGAAGGTGTTATCTTGGCTCACAGTCTCAGAAGTGGGAGTCCATGGTGGCTGTGGAAACATGGTGGGGAGAGCTTAGGTCCGAGCTTAGGAGAGGATGCTCACATCATAGCAGACCCGGAAGCAGGGAAGAGATGAATCCTATACTCCATTCATATTTATGCTTTCTTTTTTTTTCTTCTTGCCCAGGCCCCTAGCCCATGGGGGAGGATGTCCACATCAAAGTGGATATCTCCCTCCATTAACTCCCCTCGAAGCACCTAGAATGTACCTCATTATGTCCTAGCTGATCTTATATCCAGTCAAGCTGACAAGGAAGATCAACCATGAAGTGTTTTGTGTTTTACTTAATTTCCTCAATATTCTTTGATTTCCAGTGTTATCTTGAAACTTAGACTGAAGTCACATGACTGGATTTTCTGACTGGTGTGGATTACTTTATCTATAACATCTTCTCTATGACCCCATCATCATCTGCAGTGTTTGGTTGTTGCTGCTTTGTTTTGATTTTATTCAGATTCTCCCTGTCCCCACCATGGATGAATCAATTCTTCCTTCTTCATAAAAATGTCCGTGAAGGCAGTGTCACCTCATTAAACAGTCCTTTCTCCACTGTAACAATTTAGTCTTAAAATCTAACACACTTGCTATTCTCTATCTGTGATAAAAACACTCTGACAAAAAAAGCAATTTAAGGGAGGGAAGGGTTTGTTCCAGCCTATACTCCCAGGTTACAGTCTATGAGTTAGGGAAGTCAGGGCAGCTATTCAGGCAGCTACTTGAAGCAGAAACCCTGGAGGAATGCTGTTTGGTAGCTCTCTCATTAGCCTTATGACCAGCTTGCTCTTGATGCAGCCCAGGACTTCCTGCCTAGGGATGGTGTTGTCCACAATGGGTGGCCCTACAATAATTACTATTAAGACAACCCCCCCCCCCGCCCAGATTCTCCCACGGCCAATCTGATCTGGACAATCCCTTGACTGAGAAATTTTTTAGATCTGTAAACTATATCAAATTGATGGTTAATGCTAATCAGGACAGACAGCTTTTTGTTCTATAATTGCACCTTCTTCTAGAATGTTACATCATACTCAGGATTTGATTAATTAATATCACTAAAACTTACTGACATGTAAACTTCAATTTTTCTTTAAATATTTAAGGTTTAATCAAAAGAAACAAAGTTGATTTGCTTTTTTAAAATGCTACATCTGAAGTTTCCATATTCGTTGCTTCTCATCTGCTAATCCCATGTAAAATAATAAGTAAACTGAGGAGTAGGGATCACACTCACTATAACCGGGATTGTAAAAGACTAAGACAATTTATGTTAGAGTTTAAGGTGATAAACATTGGTTAAATAGGAATTATTAATAGTAACTAAAGATTATTTCTCTTGGACATTAGTGGACTGAGGACGGATGATTGACCGTGGCACATGTGTTAGCAAATTTTAGCCATCTGCTCTGCACAGAGATCCTTGAGCCCAAATTGGAACATGAAGAATTATTTAGCTTTGATTACATGTGCAGATTCTCAAGAATAAGGAAAAAATAAAGGAAACAGCAGGCTCTCTTCTTTCAGATTATCAGTCTCTTAATTAATCTAATGGCTCACAAGGCTGGATTCACTACAGCCAGAGGATGCTCCCTCTCAGAACACATGATGGGATATTGAGATAAGTTTGCATAGCTCTTTCGCTGTTCTAAAATGCTGTAGGATTGGGAAGATCCTCCCAGCAGCAAATATGGTCTTCCACATGATGTATACGAGATGCAAAATTGGGTCATGCCTAAAATTTATTACATATATCATGACAACTTTCTGTCATTCATGACTCTACATATCATCTACAAAGGCAGATGTGGTAGTGGCTATGTTCTAGAAAAGAAAAAGACAAAATATTTTCCTTCATGTGTATATGTGTTTGTGTGTGTGCACACGCATACATTTGTGTATATGTATCTGTATGCAAGTCAACATATGTGTGCATATATGTGGTGCCAGAGGCCAACATTAGGTTGTCCTTTTCCATTACTCTCTACCTGTTTCTGTTACTGCCTGCTTGTTTTTGAGGCAGGGCCTCTCATTTTTACCTGGAGCTCATTGATTTGTCTGGCCTCCCTGTCCAGTGAGCCCCAGGGATCCACCTGTTCCTGCTTCTTCGGGGCCATAACTATGAGTTTATGATACCACATCCATTTGCTTTTATGTGGGTTCTTGGGTTCAAACTCAGTTCTTCAAGCTTTAACGGAAAGCACTTTTTACCCACCGAGTTATCTCCCCAGCCCTCATTGGAAGGGATCTCTCCAAACTCTTATTGGGGGAAAAAGAAATCTTATTGGGGAAAAAAGGTCTTTTTGGATAAAGTACAATTGTATGGATTCTCAACAAATATAGCTATCATGACATGTGTGAGGAAGAAATAAAAAAGGAACTTATGCCAAGTTCCAGGTATCACCAGGTAGAGAAAGCACTGAAGGAAAGCATTCAGTGGCAGTGTGTTTTATAGCCGTGTGCTCCTGTGTACATTTTCATGGACAAGCGTGATCAAAAAATAAGAGGCTATCTTCTCTCTGATTCTCCTGTTGTCACTAAAATCCACTTTTCAGCCACCTATCCTCCCTCCCCCTTTACTTCAGAGCCATCTGAAGCTAAAGTAGTGAAGCTGAATGGAGATTCTAGAGTGGACCAATTTTCCTTTCTTAGGAGCAAGGAAGATAAATGTGCATGCTGCGGGAACGAGTAATCGCTGTGCCGTGATGGACACGGGGAGAACAGCCATCTCTCTTCTCACAGGACAGAACCAAAGATTTACTGCAAGGCACACTTTGGGTAGACTTCTGAATATCTTATAACTCGCTGATACCGTGCTCTTCCCCAGGGAGCTTCAGCACCCACGCCAGCTCCTCTCTCTTAGTGGACAAAAAGGCTGCCAATTAAATTCCTTGACTCCCCTGCTAGCTGCTTGCACTGGAGACTCAACAGAGCTGTGTCCCTGACAGCCAATGAGAAGCTAAAGAAAAGCAGATTTCCACATCTACAAAGTGTCAAATGTGCAAATGGCTTTGTTTTCATTTTTATTTCGTTGACAGACAGGAAAAACTGGACTCTGCCTTAGAGTTAGCTGAAATTCAGAGCATGTGGGCTAATCGTCTGACACTTCATGTATTCACACACCATATTCGCATTTCCTTCTCCAAGATTTTCTTCTTGATAAGGACACACTTCTCAATCATGTAGCAATGACATACACGCATAGAATGTGTTTCAGGGATCTTCATCACCATCACCTCACCGCCCACCCCCTCTCCTGCTGGACCCATTTTTACCAATGCATCTCTTCTAACTTTTGAGTCTTTTCATCTTGTTTATTTTGTAACCCACTGGGTTTAATTACAGTTGCTTCACGAACATGCGCTGGGCTTATTCACAGGAGCAAAGGCTACTTAGTGGCCAGACCACTGAAGAAAATGTCCTCCTCTCCCAGAAGCCACTGGTTGCCTATAAAACCGCAGACAGAGGCAGAACACCATGCCTCTGTTCAAGAACACCTTCCTCCATCAGTAGTGGGATGCTGACAGGTCCTATCTTACGAATATCCTGGGGCAGTAACTGCAGCTGCTGGGTGTTCATGTGTGCAAAAGGCATGTCATGTTCTGACGATCATGCTTTGCAGCACCACTCATATCCTCCAGTGCTTCCATTCTTTCCACGTCAAATCTTTCCTAGGAGAGAAGCTTGTATCTCCATTGCACTGTTAAATTGGGATGGATAAAAGAGAGTCTTCACACCCCACATCACAGAACCAGATGAAGAGCAGAGCTGGCATGCAGAACCTAGCTTGAAATAGTTACAGAGGAAAAGCCTATACAAGCCTGGCCTTCTGGGGCTGCCAAAGCTCTTCTTTGTAGCTGAAGGAGAAAATAAAAGTGAAGACGAAAGAAAAGACAGATGAATTCTCAGAGGTGGATGGAGATAAAATTCATAGCTACCTAAAATTCCCACACATCTGAGACATTACCACTTGGGCTTGGTGGCCACTGGGTCACGATACCTCCTGGTCTTGGATCAAATACACATTGGTCTCTCACAACCCACACACTTTCCTTTGTGTTTCAAATACCATTTCAAGGGTGTCAGGCCCATCATCCTTAGACACACTTAAATAAAAACATATATCCCATGTTAGGCCAAATGTGTAAAACACTACTGAAATCTGGCTGAGCTCAACTTCTGTGATGAACTTTAAAGATAAGATATGATCGCTCCAAAAGGTAGTAGTGGAAGCCAGTGGTTATCCATGCCTTATATGATCCAAGACTCTGTAACACAATTCTACACTGACAAGGCAAAGCCTTTGAAAAAAAATCACATGATCAATTTTAATCTCTATGGTGAAGACAAGAAGTCAACTATTGGCATTATTTTGAGCTTTGATAATGAAATTGAGGGGCTACTGAAATCATTCAGTTTATAAATATTTGCTATGCATGCCTAAGGACCTGAGTTCAAGTCCCTAAAGACCCATGTAAACCTGGAAGCATTAAGGTTTATCTATAATCCTAGTCTTGCTATAATGACAATGAAGGTAGAGGTGATTCCCATAGCTCAAGAGTCAGCTAATCTCACGTACATGACAAGGAAGGACACTGTCTCAGACAATGTAAATGATAAGGAAAGGAATCTGAGGTCCTCTGAACTCCACATGCATACTGTGGCCAGAATATTCCTTCACACACACACACACACACACACACACACACACACATGCACACATGCACATGTGCACAAAAGAAAAACTAACAAGTGAGATACATAAAACCCTTGAAGTTAATGTGCATATGTTAAAAAAGAGACAGATATTGTCTGTAGGTAGCATGCTGTTCCAGAGTGCTATGTGGGAAGTGTTGACCAGTATGTCAAAATAAAAGAACAAGGCAAGTGGGATGGCTCAGGAGATAAAGATGCTTGTCCCCAAGGCAATGACTTGAGTTGTATCCCTGGCACATGTGATGGAAGAAGAGAACTCATTCCCTCGAGTGTTCCTCTGACCTTCCAATTGGCACTGTGACACATACGCACAGACACACAGAAAAAAATGAAAAGAATAAGCCAAGAGTATTAAGACTTAGCACCATGTTGAAGCACAAACATGCCTCTGTAGTCAGGTCCTTGTTTGCTGTGAAAATAGCAAAGCAATTCCCACAGGAAGGTGCTCACACCATCATTGTGGTTCCTCTCCAGAGGTGCTTACAGATTTGATATGGTGTGTGACTTTACATGGCTTTCATAGCAGGCCTATCAATTTATACATACGACTATTTCCGTTTTATTTCTGGGGAGATGGATGCCTAACAACATTAGATTAACTAAAATGCTCTAGAAAATAATTTCCTTGATGAATCAATCTTTATAGTTCATTTGCTTATAAGGTTTAAATAGAAATCACTACAAACCTAGGAGCTGGAGAGATAACTATGCCAACTGGCATCTGACCCACAGAATTTATATACAAGCCTGAAATGGTAACATATACTTGCTTCTTTCATAAAAGAAATTGTTTATTTTATCCGTGTGTATATTACATGCTACATGCAGAGATAAAAATGGATGTCAGACCCTATGGAGCTAGAGTTACAGGCAGTGTGAGCCACCCAACATGGGTGCCAGTATCTGAACTGGAGTTTCCCGGAAGAGCAACAAGTGTTCTTTAATGGGGAGCCATCTCTCCAGCCCATAGTGATATGTGCTTATAGCTCCAGGGCTGCAAAGGCAGAGAAGGGGATCTCTGGGTTCTGCTGACCATCCAATCTAGCTGAGTGAGTGAGCCCCATGCCCCATGGGTCAGCAAGAGACCCTATGTTAGAAACCAAGGTGGAGAGTAGGAGAGATAAACATTCAGTGTTCATCTGTTGCCTCCACAGGCATGTGCACAAACTCAACCACACAAGCGTGCATATGCACCTGCACATACATACATACAAAATACGCCACTACAAAACTAGAGGATACTGAGTAAATACGGACACTAAGTCCACTAACGGACTCACCTTGAGAAAAGTGAGATGTTATCATTTATGTCTAAATACAATAAACATCCAAACATGTTAGACATATTATAGTTGGCCCTGTCTTTCTCCATTGTTTTCTTTCTACTTTGAAGTATCATTAGCTGTGGGCAAAACCCAGGCCCTGTAGAAGGCACCAGCTATACACACTGCTGCTGAGAAGCAAAGCAAGGTTAATGCAACGAACAGCAGAGAGAGATCTGAGTGACTGCAGGGTAATTAATCACAGTAGGAAGTGGCTGCTCTGTGAGCCACTGTTAGGACACAACTATGGGTGAATCAGGAGTCACAGCCTTTCTTAGGGACTAGATGGAGACGTTCCAAAAGTCAAACCTTGGATTTATAATCAATAATTCCATTGTCAGATCATTTACAACAAATGTGTTTATTTAGTTGGCATTGACAGGGCACTCAATTTATTATCTCTGAGCTGTTGGAAGTCTTATATATACACTGCCAGAATGCATTTTTACATGCCAGACCCAGCTGCAGTTTCTTGATTTTTTTTTATTTTGGTGAGATGAGTTCACAGAGCCTACCAAGGAGGACTCGACCAGATCATAAATCAAGGGGATGCAATTTCTGATAAGCGAATATGAGTTTCTTCTGGAGCCTTCTGTGACAAGGAGCTGGAGAGCCCGGGGCCTGGCACAAAGCAAATCCCAGGACTTTTCCACTCCCGTTGGCCTCGGGCTTCTTTGTTCTAGAACACACATCACAACTGGCATGCTCTTTCGGAATTTTAGTGTACGTTTCCCTCTATTTCCTAGAAACCAGCTCTTTGGCTTTACCCACCTTGTCTCCCCCACACCTACCTCTCCCAACCCCTGCCAGGATTGCCTTCTTCATGTCCAATGTGATCTGAACAAAATGATCAAGATCAAGTTTTGATTCTCCATCTGGAGATATGCTTTTACATTTTCAATTCGATCAAAAGTGGGGAAACTTAAGACATCTAATATACTGGATGGGGAAGCTACTAACATCTGAGGTCTAGGAAAATATTTTTAAGAGGAAGATCTTCCCTTTCCTAAATGGAAACAGAGGAGGGGTGGATTGGGGGCAGGAACAGAGATGGGGGGTTACTGGGAGGAGAAAAGGGAAGGGAAACTGATGAATGCTGTAAAATAAATTTACTTAAAAAAAGATTTGCTTCCCTCCAGACCAGTCACACCCAGGGAAGCTTTGTAGATCTGTCCTTGGTGCTGAAACGGAAACTTTCCTTGCCCAGCAACCAGGAAACAAATCAGACCCAACCCGCAGGGACAGCTCCCTGCGAAGTCTGTGGAGTTGGTCCCCTCAGAGACAGACTGAGCAAAGGGAATAAATTGCAGATGTTGAATAAGCAACTGTTCCACCTCACTCAGGCTTCATGTTAGCACGGGTGTTCATTATCAAGTATAAAGCTATAAGAAAAACATCACCAGGGGATGAAAGAAACTGGGTGCACGGAAATCTGTGACACTTTATGGAGCTGGAATTTACAGCTCCGTTCGCCTGGAAACAACTGTGATTACAGCGTGAAGAAGAGACTTCAAGTGTTCTAATAACTTAACTGTAGGCTTTTGTTTCATTACAGTTTTGCCCATGCAGAGAAATCTTTCTAAAAGGGTCTTCCAGCAACGTGAGTCACATGGATGCCAGAAAGAAAGCTGAACTGAAAAACAACATTTCCTTCTAAGTGGATACTGCCACTTTTGCATGATTATACAACTGAGAAAACAGATTAGGAGAAACTGTTAAAGAGTTTTCTTTTATTGCTATGAAACCATCTCCAAGAAAAGAAAAACTCACAGAACTATTACAAATGTTGTAAAACGCCTAAGAAAGCCTGGTAAATAAGGAAGTTTTAGATTACTGCTCACATAAAAATAAGTGTTACTGTCCATCACTGCTTTGGGTGGAATAGGCTCCGCGTGAGGAGTGCTGAGAGTCTATAAGGAAAATCGCCCAGGCAGATTCCAATTCAAATTGCACATTGTTTACAAGACAGTTTGCCTTCTAATTTCTCAGAGCCTAGCCTTTGCTAACTACACTCATAAAACTTCTTCTTTCATTTCAATTTCTATTGGAACTTAAAAGTTTATGGGAGTGAGCAGACCAGTCCTTCTGAGGCTATTCAATCAGACTCGGTCTCCTTAGCATCTGTCTAGCATCCTAGTGCCCCAGAGGCTTTGAAAACAATAGCCTTTCTGCACAGCTGCGAACTGGATAGCTGTTATCAGGACCACAAGCGGTGTCATTTGGGCTCATCCTCTCATTGAGGGTGGGTTTCTCTGAAAGTTCCTAGAAGAATGTTCTTTTATCTCTAGCCACCAGCCTAAGGAGGCAGGAAACAGTAAATTTGTAATCCAACGGACACGTGCACATTTTTTTTAAAAAGTTCAAATTGCTAAAAATAAAACAGGTATTTTTAAAAAGCCATTTATGCAGTTTATTTCTTGAGCAGAAACTGTTCAAAGTAAGAACCACACGGAAAGATATAAAGGCATAATGGTGAGGGAGGTAGTGTGACCAAAACACTATTCGTAGCAACACCATGGTTTCGTGGTGCCCAGTCTCCGGGCTGTGGCTGGGAACTGAGCTCTAGGGCTCCCAGAAACTGCCATGGGGCTTGTATCTCACTAGCATGACACAGTCTCTGATATAACGCATCTTGGGAGCTAGTCAACATTGTCTACAGTGGTGTAGCATCTAATTCAAGCATGTAGTATAATTTTTATCCTTTAATATTCATGTTTTGGAAACTATTGTGTATGTACATGTTCAGTGTATGGATGTGTATGTGAAGGCAGAGGTTATCTTCTCAATCATCTCTTTATTTTCCAAGACGGGCTCTCGGGATACTGACCCCAGACATCCTTGATCAGGGGTTACAGTGACATGGGTGGTGGATTCCTCATGCTTGTGAGGAAAGTACTTTTCAAAGTGAACCATTGTAATGTGAGAAGCTAGGACTTTCTTTCCTTAGTGTCCAATTTTGAAGAAAATGCCAGGAAGCAATATGTGTGAGTACAACTTTGTGAGTGTGTGTGTGTGTATATATATATATATGTGTGTGTGTGTGTGTGTGTATATATATGTGTGTGTGTGTGTGTATGTGTGTGTTTATGTGTGTGTATATATATTTCATTCATGTGGTTATTAAAGTAATTAGAGCTGAAAGAAGTATGATTGAGGATGAGGAAAAATTACTAGAAAGAAAATAAAGGGAATCCAGAGCTTTAAAACATCAACCCAAAGAAAATTAAAGACATTATTGCCAACCTGTAGAAGTCATTTAAAAGTTATGGTCCGTGGGCACTGGAGAGATGGCTCAGTAATTGATATCAGCTGCTCTTACTAAGGAGCTAGCACAGTTTCCTGAACCAATACACTGGGGGCTTCACAACCACATGTAATTCTAGCTCCGGAGAGTCCATCAACTTCTTCTGCCCTCCACAAACACTGTACTAACATGGGCATGCACATACACACATGCAGTTAGCGAACAGATAAATCAACAACAGTGATGGTTCGTGAGAGAGGAGTTCTCATCTGAGACAGCTGCCTTATCTTTGTGCTGCTGGTTTCTGTAAGCGTTCTTTCTATTTACCACTCACAAAACAGTCTAGGCCTAAATCTTTAAATACATTTTGCAGTTCTATAAGTAAATTCTAACACCACAAATTCTCTAGATAGATGAGTATCATAAGGGGTAATTTCCCAGCATAACTCATTAAAGATAATTAGCTAATGAGAGAAAACTTTTGTCATAAGCCACCCTTGTCTATTTTCTTTCTATCTTGCTCTCCTTTCTCGCATGCATGTGCCAGCTTATTCCCTCCGAACCTCCAGATGAGGGGATTGAACATAATCTTCTGACCTACATGGATACCTACACACACACACACACACACACACACACACGCACACACACAAACACACACGTTTACTTTTAAAATAAAACAAATATTTTTTAAAAAATATTATCTACCTCTTCACATGCCAAATTCCATTCTATATTTCTTCTTGCTTTAGAAGTGTCAGAACAACAACACAATAAAAAAATAACAACATCTTGAATTTTGCAGATAAATTGATGGAGCTTGAAAACATTATTTTGAGTGAGGTAACCCAGACACAGAAAGACATTTATCATATGTATTCACTCATAAGTGGTTTTTAAACATAAAGCAAAGAAAACCAGCCTACAAATTAGAATCCCAGAGAACTTAGACAACAATGAGGACCCTAAGAGAGACTTACATAGATCTAATCTACATGGGAAGTAGAAAAAGACAAGATCTTCTGAGTAAATTGGGAGCATGGGGACCTTGGAAGGGGGGGTTGAAGGGGGAAGGGGAGAGACAGAGAGGGGAGCAGAGAAAAATGTAGATCTCAATAAAAATCAACAAAAAAATGAAGAAGTGTCAAGACAGTCAGTTTGCAATAATTTGGTAAAAACATAAATATTAAAGTCAGCATGACCCTCTGTGAAAGAAATCTCTCTTCTTTTGATGGAGGACTCTGTAGCTTTTAGACATATCCCCTGAGACCCAACCTCGATTTAGGACTAACAGTGCAAATCTAAACTTTTAAACACTTTTGAGTTAGAAGTTATACTACTCAAAAATTGTTTTCCTAAGACCCCAGGCCAAGGCATGAGGTAACTAAAATTTGAATTTTAAAATAGAAGAAAATGGACATCATTTTATTAACACTATTTACAGGACTCTCTGGGCTGTGATGTCATTTTGTTAGCAGGGTTATTTGGAGATTCGGTAGTCTAGATACTTCAAATCTCTAATTGTAGATGTACTGGGCATGTTCATGGTGGTGTGAGAGACTGCTCTATATTTTTAACAGCCCGGAAAGTTTTCCGATGAAGAGTCACATGAATTTGCTATACTTGAGACAGAATGCACTGTTTCTTGATCTCCCTTGAAGAAGACAGGAAACTGATATCAGAAAAGAATAGGCGAAATCTGGGGTAAATAACAGGAGTATCAGAGTTAGCCTTGGCAGCTGACATACAGCTTCCAGAAAGGCTGCCATGTTTCTGGTCCTAGGATATGATAAGTCTGAGGGAACCAATACATGGAGGGATGGTCTCAGCCAACACAAGGGTACATACACAGTCAAGTGGGAGGCAATCTGCTGTCTAAAAAGAGTGCTGCCAGCAGGTCAGAGTGTGAAGACAAACACCCTCCAAGAAGAGCAAGGTGTGTTTGGGGAGCTGTCAAATGGGAAATATTAAGAGCTGTCACGCTGAGGCAGGTATAGATTTTTTTCCTATAGATTCTTAGATTGCAGTGAACACATAGCACAAAGGAAAGTTGTTGGGAAGACCACTCTTGAGATTAACACAAGGATTTGGGTAGAAGGAGGTTTGGTACAAAAGGAGCCTAGTAGAACTGTGTTTAGTTGAGGCATGGTAACCTGAACTCCATATTCTTGGTGAATTACCTTCTGGATGAAGCCTGGCACTGATGAGAGTGGAGAACCAAAGAAAGACCTGCTGGCTACATAATGGCAAGTCCCAGAAAGGGATTTAGCTCTCTTATATTTATGTTTATGGTCCTATAGGAAAGAAGGGGAAATCACAAAAAAGGCAGGGTCTGGACAGCACATCACAGGACGCACTACAGATGTTCAGGGTCTGAACAGCACACCACAGAATTCACTACAGGTATTCATTGTATTGCTAAGGCAGGTGATTCATGCAAATGGTGGGAACCAAGGAGAGGGGATTTGGTTCAGTTGGTAAAGTGCTTGTCATGCAAATGTGCAAACCCGGATTTCCAGAACTAACATTTTAACAGCTGGGCATGGTAGCATTCACTTGGAATCCCAAAACTGGAAAGAAAAAGACAGTTGGACCCCTGAAGCTCACTGGCTAGCCAATCTATCCTATTTGCCAAGTTCTGGGTCAGGAGAGACCCCATCTAAAAAAAATATCAAAAACAAAACAACAAATGCAAAAAGTGAACTCCGAAGCAAGATAGAAACTACTTGAAGAATGACAGCTGAGGATTCTTCATGTATGTTCCTCTCCTCCCCCAACAAACACATATACAAAATGTGAGTTCAACCCCTGTGTTTCTGGGCACTCCAGTATCCAAGGTGCTCATGGATACAAGAGCTCAAGACTTTGCTGCCAACAGTATAACAGCAAAAGTCCTCCTTGAACCCCCATCAAAGCCAGAGAATACTCATATGAATATATGCATCCTCCTGATCTTAGCTTTATGATTTCTTTTTTTTGGTTTTTTTTTTTTTTTTTTCGAGACAGGGTTTCTCTGTGGCCTTGGAGCCTGTCCTGGAACTAGCTCTGTAGACCAGGCTGGTCTTGAACTCACAGAGATCCGCCTGCCTCTGCCTCCCGAGTGCTGGGATTAAAGGCGTGCGCCACCACCGCCCGGCTCAGCTTTATGATTTCTGCATTACTGTAGTCATAAGAAAATAACAACATGGTCATGGAATGAGCACAATGAAGAAAGGGAAGTGGAAGCCAATGAGTACCATCATGGGACCCAAGGTTATATGCCCAAGCCCAACCAAGCAGGGGGCTCCTGACCAACCTGTGCTAGAGACAGGCACTCTGAGTTCTCTTGGGGATGCTAAAGAAATAAGTTAACTTAAGGGTCTGAAAAACTGTAAGAGAACTTAGGAAATGGCAAAAGCTTTCTTAAGTGATGATTGGGCTCCAGTCAAGACACTACCTTCCAGAGATGGACAATCAGAGTGTCCTCAAGGAAGACATAGCCTGCAAACACTAGGGATCTGGCTGTCTCCAGCCCCAGTGCCAGGTGTACAGGTGTGATGTTCCGTCTGGCTTCTGTGTAGGTGCTGGAATCTGAACTCAGATCTGCATCTTTGCTCAGCAAGCACTTTATCCACTGAGCCATCTCCCTCGAAGCCCCCTGGGGTCTCTTGATTCCTTTTAGAGCACTATATCAAGTTGATCTGTCTCCTAATCTCTAGGATATCACCCTGAGTGACAATGCACTGGTATAAACCATGCCACATTCTAGACTCTTCCTTCTGCTTCTTGTATCATTCACTCAAGGACTCCTTCTTTTATTAGGAAATTGACAAAATCATAACAATTAGAGCACAGACAGTCTTGCATAGTGAGTTACTCACTGCCGCAGCAGACAGATACTGGAATTTTATTTGCAACCTTCTAATTCCTATGTTTGCACAGCGAAAAACAGAAAGTCAATAATATCCCAGGAAACCTTGCAATTTCCTTCCCACCCTATTCATCAGTAGGGTTGCTTTCCCTCAGTCGGATAACAGCTTGCAATGTAGTTGTTTAAAATGACTGCATAAGCCATGGAAGGAAAATTAATACATTGTTGGTCTACAAAAAGGTAGATACCATTTAGAGTGACGTGGAAACAACCCCATGCCTTTCACTTACAGATAATACTCAAATATTTATGAACGTGAACTACTTAATAAGTATGTACTTGGCTCAGGATATAGTACTTATCTCCTCCCATTACAATTTATGGTAAGATTGCAACATGCAAGGCAGGTACATAGGAAACAAAGCACACAGGAGAGATCAATCTCTGAAATATCGTCAGGGCTCCCTCATAAAGGTGGGCAAGTCCGAGTTTAAAAAAAACTGGAGTTCATCTACTTTGTTGAATAGTGACATTGATAATCACATGTAGAGTTTGTCAGTGTGCAGGAAAAAGAATTCCATTTTCTGTGGGAGCTTGAGTCTCTTCTCTTGCAAAGGGCGATCTGAAAATACTGTCTCCTTACTTCATGAAAAATAGTGTTTGCGCCTTCAGGCTGTGGAGAGAATTAGCCTGTAAGGATACTAAGTGGAAAGCAAAGACAGAAAGCAAATTAAAATAGGATCTATGGCTAATGAGATATTTCAGAGTATCAGGTCCTTCTCACCCAAACTTCAGATCCATTTTCATGGAGTCCTGGTTGCTAGGGCAGATTCTGAGTCCGCACTCCCCAGGGAAGGCCCACCTGTTCTCCAGTCTGTCTAAACTCCAAAGAAGGAAGGAAACAGACTTCCCCATTCATCATCTCTCCAGGAGACCCAATACCAGCTTCTCAGTTTCAAGTTCCTTTAAGGGAACAGACTCTTACCAAAATCTTTAGGGTTACCATGGCATCTCTAACACACAATGGCAGACAACACCTGGCTTATTCAGCTCACTGCTACTGGGGCCTTCAGAATGATAAACCCACAAGAAAGTGGGGCATTAAGACCCCAACTGAAATACACATAAACACTAAGGCATGTTGTGTGTTTGTGTGTGTGTGTGTGCGTGTGTACATGCATGTGCATTCATGTGAATGCATTCACATGCACTTTTGCAAAATAGCTCAGTTTATGTAAAGAGGCAAATATTTTTATGAGACACAGGGAAATACACATACATATTTTACATATATATATATTATAGTATATAGTAGAAGATCTAGAGATGACAGACAGACAGGTCGGTAGACAGACAGAGGCAGCAGATAGGAAAACATCATCAGATCATGAGTTCGCAATATTCAGCAGAGAGGGATGGAACAGCATGACTGAGAGAGCAGACACAGGTAGTATCCTAGTGTCAGAGCTTATCACACGGAGCAGAGATCAACTGGGGAAGTTGACGTTTCAATTTCAGTTTCCCACTGAGCTTCCTTTAATGGAATCCCACTCGAGGGTTCCACAGGGGGCATGTTGATGTCATAAAAAAAAACAGTGACCTAGGCTGGAAATGGTTTACCTTCCAGCTGTCCCCAAGAACAGGGTTTAACGCCCCTACCCCAGCCTGACCCTGGACATGGGGCTGGAGGACAACTGGTGCATACATTCTTGAATCTGAGACAATGAGAGATCTGCGCACCCACAGAGTTCACCTTTAACAAACTTGAACAGCACACGACAATTTTCCAATACAATATATATTTTATACATGTAAAATATATCTAATTACTATTTATATACATTATTTATAAAATATATTTTATAGCATGTACAAATACTATATAGATACATCTTGTTCTAAAAATGTTACTTTGTAGAAATTATATATCCCGCTGCAGGCACACTGTAGCAATCTTAATAATTCAGTGGTACATGAAAGGTCACCCTAGCTAATTATAATTCTAAGACAGTCAATCACATATCCATCAATTACTGCAAGGCAAACTAATGGAATGGATTTCAGCAGGCAAAAGACAAAAGATGACACAAAAGGAGCCAAGAAAGACAACTATTCAATTCCAGGAAATTTTAACTGTCCACCAATCACACTGGCAGTGAGCAAAAGATACCTGACACTAGTTGAGGAGCAGAAAAAAAGCTATGCTATAATGATATAATAGAAATAAGTAGGAAAATCAAAGACGTACAGTAGCATCATTGTCTCTAATTTGACTAATGGATCTCTCTGAAGAAACTTTATATTCTATTTATCTATCTGTGTGTCTCTAGCGTCTATGTATGTATGTGTGCATGTGTGCACACACATGCAGTTCCTATACATGTGGAGGCCAGGAGTCAGGTTGTCATTCCTTAGGAGGCTGTCCATCTTACATGTTCGAGATAGAGTACTTCACTTGTCTGGAGTTTGCCAAGCAGGCTACACTTGCTAGCCAGTGAGCTCTAGAGAGTCTCCAGCCTCCACATCCTAAGGACTGGGATTACAAATATGTATAAGGACATGCAGCTTCTATGTTGTCTCTGGGAATCAAACCCAAATCTCCTGCCTGCGTAGCAAGCACTTTACTGATTAAGGCATCTCCCTCACACTCTGCCACCATCTTTGATGACCAAGTTGATCTCAACAGAAGCTCTGGGAAATTCAAAAGGCTGCCAGTCTCTCAGGTAAGGTGCTCTGAATCCAAGACCATGGCAGGCCTCTGCTTCTTCTGACCCAGTATTCCTACATGGAAAACAGAACTGAACCCTTGTGCAAATTATCTTAGAGAAACTCCAAATGAGTTTTATCATTCATCAATATGTGCGATTGAGTCCAGGATACACTCGCTTGGGACGAGAGAGGAGGGCAGGGCACTGGTACTTCCTGAGAACTGCCACAGAAAGACAGAACAACACCATGGACAACAGTGGTGATTCTGAGCTGCCTGCCAGGTTCAAATCTCACCTCTACCATTCGCACCCTAGGGTAAGTATGCAACGCATTCATAGGAGCAAAGCCTTCAGGTGATGCTCGCTATAAATGAGCTGTGGTCCTTGTTTCTGGGCCCTTACTAATAGGATATGTGGTCTATCCTGCCTCAGGTATAGCCCGTGCTTTCCCAGACACCTAGACTCTGGATTCTTCTGATTTCCTGATTCTCACTCTCCTTCCTGATGTTGCTTCTTCTCTCTTAACCTCTTACTCTTCCCACAATGTACTGGAATAGATTCCTTCCACACCCCTATCTAACGATGCTCTTTCAGCGTGACAGACACAGCCACATCTAGCTTTATTTATGTGTGTTCTGGGGTTCAGAACTCAGGTCCTTATACTTGCACAGAGAGCACGTCACCTACTGAGACATGTTCCCAGTTCCCCAAATCCATTCGAATCTACAACCTCCTATGTGCAACTTCCACAGAGCAGAGCATGTTATAAACTTCATGCCATGTATAGAAAGCCCATCCGCACCCAGATGACAAATGGTGCTATTGAGAATAAAGGACATGATCAGCCTGACTTCACAAGGAGATGTGCAAGCTAAATAATCTCTGTAGAAAGCAATCCTCAGTGTAGTCCTGGACGAGCAACATCAGTCCCACCTGGGCACTTGTTAGAAACGCAATCCAAAGCACGACGGTGGGACGTGGCAGATTTCTCAACTGCGGTCCAGCTAACCATAATGGATGCTCACTTTCCTCCAGATGTGCTCATTAACCCACAGGTGCTTACTCCCATGCAACAGCCCTGGTCCACACCCATGAGGAGTGGAGGAGAAAGGATACTTGACACAGCCCCTCTGACATTACAGTTCTGTAATTTTTATCCTCTTTATCACAAGCCAGTGATTTAGTCACACTCTGACTGAAGTCTTATGGTCAGTGAAATATATTTGGCATCTAGCAATTTTTTTCTTGAAAATATGTTATTAATTATTGTAAATAGTCACTTATAAAATGAAGTTTTGTTTTTTATGTTCTAAGAGGTCCAGTCATTTTAAATTATTAGATTATTAATCATGGTACAGTGAGGCCAATTTTATTAACATATTGGTTAAGTATGTGCTGTGACTGTCCCAGAAGACAGCATGTATGTCCTATTAGCCATGTTCCTGCTCATGACCACGTTACAGTCAAAAACATACTAATAACAACCCAGCATATATATCTTATTTCAAATATAAAGTTTTGCTGTAAAACTAAATTAAAATTCCTTTTAAATTGAACTTTCAAAGCCATGTTGAAAAATGATATCTATAGAATTTTATGAATCACAAAAGGTACCATAAGACTAGGAAAAGAAACTTCAAAATACATTTTTTTTAAATGATGGAGGTTCCTAGTTCTAAATAAAAGAATCAGAGCTTGCCTAGCATGCACAAAGCCCTGTGTCTTACTCTCTTTCCTATATTATCATACATGATCATATATTCCAGTGTCACCAGCACTTAGGAGATGGGGGCAGGCAGTCATCAGAACAAAACCTCCTTAGCTACATAGCAGGTAGCTACATGAGACCCTGTCTCCAAAAGTTACACATGGAATTAACACACGCTACCTCACTTATTAAAATAAAATTTTAGCAGGATACATCTAGTGCTATTTAAGGTTCTGAAAGCAAACACTAGAGGCAGATTGGTAGACTGGGAAGGGTCAGGACTCAAAGACTGACACTTGAGATGAGTAACGTGGGGAGGGTTAACAACAGCCAGGCAACAGGGCAGTCTGACAGCTCGAAAGGATGAAAATAGCAGATGAGCTTCTAATTTCCAATTAATCCAAAAGGAGGGAGTAAAAAAAGAATCAAAAGAACTGTAAAAGAGGGGAGACAGCTAGAAAAAACAATAAAACAAAGTAAAATGGAAGACCTAAATCTATACACCAACAACTACATTCAAGTAAGTCATATAAACACCACAGTGAAAAAGAGAGGCTGACAGATCCCATAGAAAGTGTAAGAGCCCACTGGGACAGCTATAAACAGAATAGTAAAGAAAATAAAATAGATAGGAAAATACACACTGCACAAACATTAACTAACAAAAGCTTGACAAAGCATACTGTGTTGGAAGGAAGAAAGCACCAAGGCTCACCAGATGTGACAAAATCACTTTTTGTATTCCAGTAGTGGAAGGCAGCACCATTTATAAAATTATATTTATCAATAGATTTTTCTATTTAAAAAGTAAATTGTATTCATGTTAATTTAAATCCAAAGAATTTGGATTTTCTTCTCATACTTTCTGTAAAACATGTATTATTAAATCTACAGAATAAGTTTTCTTCCTTTATGGTTCTAGGGACTGAATTTAAGGTCTTACAGTGGTAAACACTCTACCACCAAATTGTATCCCCACTCTCACCCCAAAACATAAGCTTTCTAAATAAAACTTTTCATAATCGCATGATGATCAAGTCTACAAAATGGAATATCAAAGTACTGGGTTTCTTTATTTAAAATCTAATGCAAGTATCTTAGTGTTCTATTGCTGTGAAGAGACACCATGACCATGACAAATCTTATAAAGGAAATCATTTAAATGGAGCTTGCTTACAGCTTCAGAAGTTTAGTCCAGTGTCATCATGGCAGCATGCAAGCACATGGTGCTGGAGAAATAGCTAAGACTTCTGTATCTGGATTCACAGGCAGCAGGAAAAGAGACACTGAAACTGGCTTGGGCTTTTGAAATCCGAAAAAGCCACTCCCACTGGCACACTTCCCCCAACAGGTCACACCTACTACAACAAAGCCACACCCCTGATCCCTCTCAAGCAGTGCCACTCCCTGATGACCAAGCATTCAAATGTATGAGCCCATGGGGCCATTCACCACAATAAGACTATCTATCATAAAAAAAACTATTCAGCTACTTTGAAGAGATCACAAAGGTTTATGTAAATTACAGGTTGGCTTTGCCCAAGACCAAAGAGACTAAAGGACAATAGTCCTATGCTCTATGAATTAACTTCTTTCATGCCTGGGGATTCCTGATAGCCTCAGTGTCCCTGGCTTACACTGTTAGTCTGTCCCATAAGCTTACTGGTATAGCTACTGCCATCCTGACACCATCAGTCCTGGTCCTGTAATAGCCATCAGTTCTGGGAATAAAGAACTGCAGGGGGACGAGATGGGAAGAAAGGAAAAGGTGCCTGAAAACTGGAAGGATGCCTTTAAAGACTTTGAGGTCCATGAACAATTCCCACCCTCCATCCCGCTGAGCACTTCTTTATTCAAAGGCTGCTGGGCAATTCAGCCTTCTCAGAACTACCTGCATTGTTATTCTCAACAGCATACAGTTTTTTTTTTCAAGTTAGAGGAAGCAAGGAAAGAATATGTGTTGTGTAGACAAATAGCATTCTGGTTGTTTTGACAACTAGCCACAAATTTTGGTGTTGGCTTTTGAGAGAATTTTATTGTAGAAAAGCAATTCCAGTCAGTGAAATTCAACATGAAAACGAAAATGGAGAACAATAATCAGATTCGTGTGTTTGTAGAACCGGAGCTATATCTGTAATGCCCTCGGTGTTAGTATATGACAGTTATTACAAACACAGTTGTTTCAATATATACCGACAGGCACTCTGTGTCTCAAAACTATAGAACCCATCTTGCGATTCTGTTCCAAGATTAATGTGTTGAACTGAGTCCAACTGGAATCAATGCAGATGCCTCCGCTCCTTGGAGCAGTGAAGGGAAACAGAAAGACACGTGTTTTCAGGCTGTGACTCACTTCTTGTGAGGATTTTGTTTGCTGACCCTCTTCTAGAAACTTGGATGGTGAGAATGAGTAAGAAAAGGTCATTTCATAGCTTCACACAGTCCAGATGGTGACTCTTCTCAGAGAACCTCCTTCTGGTAAGAGCCAGAAAAAGAGCTCTCACTACCTACTTCTTTTACCACGCTGTTTCTGGCCAACATAAAAGAAGTTCTGTTTGGGGGACAAAATGTTTGCTCTCAATGCAAGAGTGTCCATGTAAACATGGGAGAGCAGTAGGGGGCTGAAGTCGGAGGGAAGAAAGCACTAAGGCTCAGCAGCTGTTAAAATCCAAGCATTCTTCATCATATCCTACTGATGCAGGAGCTGGACCACTGTGGCACTAGGGCAAAAGGGCTCTTGGTGAAACAATCAGCTACTCATAAATGCTGCAGTGAGAAAAAGGCCGTGGAAGAGGAAGAGCAGGGGGTCCGATTGGCAGAGTCTACGACACTAAGAGATGCATAAGAAGGCTTGCAAGGATATAGGAGATGATATTTGGTATAGTTAAATACACAGATATGTGATACATATATATACTTTTAGTGTTAACAATTTCTAATTTTATCAACTGAATTATAAGTAAAGGTGGCTTCTAGGAGACCTCCCCTGATCACTGTACAGACAAGGAGCTACATATGTGGTAACTAAGGCTGTAGCTCCATCTTAGTGGCTGGGACAGAATTAACTCTACCATGGAGACAGTCAAAGAGTGACGGGGCCAGGGGTTCAACTGCTCCTAACTTGGTGGGTGTCTCACCAACAGTGCATTGTCATAGGCCTAGGTGGGCCACCATTGAATTGTCACATGATTGTCCATAGAACTAACCAATCTCAAACCTCATCCTTCCTCCAGTTTCTGCCACTGTCATTTAGACATCCTGAAGAGAGAAAAATCAACCGATACTTTTCCTCTATTGGAAACACCTCGAATTCTGGGGTGTTTCACTGTCCCTCAGTTTTTCACTTTTCTGTACTGATTCTTAATAAACCTGTCTCCATTTTACATGTGCCCACAAAAGTCCACGCCATTAATCTTTTCAGCATTTGACAATGAACTTGGGGCTTCTGTCCTAAGTCGACCTTTGATGGTGGCTATTATCTGTTATTTTAGGGTTTGGGATCATGTAGAACTGGGCCATGAAGGGGTTCATCACTCTAAAGAACTCTGTATCATTCCTGGGCACAATTTTCTGTATATTCTAGAATTCTCTATGCCTGTATTACTTAAGACCAAAGTTATAGTGGCTTATTCAAGAATCAGATGCAGAAGTTGATCACAAGTCTCATGACTGGCAGGGCAAGATATTCTCACATTCTCCGAAATCAATCACAGGATGTATTCCATCTAAAAATAAACCCCAGGCAAAACAAAACCCTTACTCCTTTCAGTGATGGTAAAGAACACAGGAAGGTGAGGTAAATAGCTAAAGATTGGTCCCACTTCTTTCTCCAACCAGCCCCAGTACCAGGGTCTCAGGTTTCTTATTTATAAAATGAGAAGAATGCCTTAGACTAGAGTCCTGAGTAACACACGTTTGAGCCTGAATAGGGCCAGATTTGTCCCCGAACTCTATCAGGTCAGGTTCTTCACCCTGTATCCAGGAAAGTCCTTGGGTCACTATTTAGAAACTGAAAGATTCCTATAAAAGGACCTATAGATATTAGCATTCCACAGGGGTATCCTTGGAATTAAAAGCTGGAGGACAGAGATAAGGACCTCCTAGAGTTCGGCTCTTATAAAAGGAAAGTTCAAATCCTGATCTGCATTCTATCGCTCTGTCCTCCAAATTAAGATAGTCCAGCCCAGACAGAAGCTTGTTAAAACCCAGGAAGTAAATCAAATGTAGAAGGCTCTGAAGCTCCTGAAAATTACAAGACTAACAATGCTCTTTCCCATAATCAAAGAATCAGTGACAACTGCTGAGAAGAGACTCACCCGCTGGCTAGACTGCCTCTAAGCCACTTAGGGAGGTACGGTGATAAAGATTTCAGTCCTCACCCATGTGAGAGTGGGTATTTTGATGGTGCAGCTGTCTTTGAACTACCCATGCTCCTCTAACCCTGCACCCAAGCTCCTGAGAATTTCTATTCACCCCTGCTCCTGTAGGAAACCCCTCATCCAGGCTCCGGTAAGTGACCACTCACCCACACTTCTGTGAATAAACCCTTACCAGTGAGCAACCTTTAACCAACATTCCTGTAGGTCATAAGCAATGCTTCACCTATGCTCCTGTCAATCACCCCAGACTCCCTGCCTGACCAAATGAAACTGTGATGGAACCTTCCCTTGGTCAGTCATCAGCGCCCTGTGTAGGGTTAGTAGACCCTTGCTCACACTTCCCATGGAAAGCCATAGTACAGCACTGGGGTATTTCCTTCTTTTCTCCTTGAACCAAGCAAGTTTTCAGAAGAAAATAAGTCCCGCAACAGGAACTCACTGACAAGGGATTTATTCAACAAAGCAATTTCCACAGGCTATGCCGGACTTGTTCACATTTGGTTCAATACCCAGTCTCTTCCACATCTATATCTTTTGTCCTACGCAGTGATAATTGATGGTCAGCATCACAGCCCCGAGGTCCAGCAACTCACTGACTCATCAGAGGGAGATGCAATTATGTTCATCGGGCCAGATGGACTATGGCAGCAAAGGGGACTTGGAGATTGAGAAGGGATGAAACTAAAGATTTTCTGGTTAACTCTCAGCATGCCAAATTTGAAAGGGAATGATTTCATTGTGCATATTATTCTAGATGGTAGGAAAAATTAATGTGCATTAAGATATGCAGACATTCAAGTCTTCTGGAGAGATGGTTCACTTGTAAAATACTTGCCATACAGGCATGAGGACATGAGATTGAGTCTCAGAACCATAGTATTTTTTAAAAAAAAATTATTATGCACTGGCATGCATTTGCAATATCAGCAGATATTGCAATACTGAGATGAGGATATGGAATAACTGGAGCTCATTGGCCAATCAGACAGTGAGTTCCAGGCCAGTGAAAGATCCCATTTCAAGAAAGCAAGGTGTAATGATAACATTTATCTGACCTTTAATGGAAAGTTTGTCTTTTGCATTTTGACAATGCTAAAAAAAAAAATCTGTACCAGTTAGGGCTTCTGAGTACTGTGAGGCACTGTGCCTATTTCCAAGACATGTAAGATGAAATTGTGTTCTCAAAGCCAGGGACGTAGAGAACCAGTCAGAAAGGCACTGCAGTGTTAGAAATCAAGTCCTACAATGTGTGAGATGTGCAAGCATGGAGAGATTTCTGAGGAGAGAGGGATAGCACAGGCTGAGAAGATGGCCAAAGTCTAGGAAGATGCAGGATTTAAACTAGGCCACAGATGAAAAGACCAGGCTCGGGCTAACGAAGCAGAGTGAGCACACTCTTCTAGAGTGAAGAGTACCATCAAGTTCAGAGTGCACAGACTCCTGAGGGGACTATCCAGAGTGTCTGAGGACCAGAGCAGCAGAAGATGGGGGCATGGGCTAGGGCACATAAAATAGACATCTGTGTTAAAAGACATTTGTTTTCTGATTCTTGAGTAAAGACTCATTTAGGAACAAATGTTTACAGTAACTTACTCCTTACGGCTCATGCCATTTCAGTCCTGCTCCCTTCCAACTCAAATTTGAGATCTATTTCTCCAAACACCTGGCATAAGAACACCTGATATAAGAATGGTAACGGTTAGGAAGACTCAGGCAGAAGAGGGCCGGTTCTGGCACACAAGGCACAAGCAGAAAGCTCTCACCCTCAATATGTGCCAAATTGCCCTGTCCAACATCACACGCCTCTGCTCGAGACCCTTTTGTCTAAGCTGTTCGCAATGCCTTTATGAAATTATAGCCTTTATTATTTGACTATTGCTTGTAGATCTTTCTTAATTAAAATGCTTTTAAAACCACTGGACATAAAATCTAATAGTTACTTTTACAGGTGAGCAGACACAGACAGAATAATAAAGACAGTGAACACATTTTTCTTCTCAATGCCTTGTATGGAAGGAAAACGTGGGCTATGGGAGGGAGAAACACTTCACGGAGAGCATTTCTGGCAGGTTTAAATAAACAAAAGCTTAGTCAATAGATGCACACAATAATGGAGTACTTGCCCACGAAATAAAATGTGGTAGATAGGATCCTGAGCACATATAGTTCCAGACAAGATCAACACATCACCTTCTTCATCCTGCTGACACCCAGTAAGCACATGTGGGGCACTGAGATCATCTAGTTGTATCTGTATCTCCCCCAAGTGCCGCAGCAATGAATTCAATCAACAATGGATTAAAAAATATTCAAAAAAGGACTGGACCGAAGGCTCAGCAGTAAAGGGAACCTACTGCTAAACTGTGAGGATCAGAATTTAGATCCCAGCATCCATGCTAGGTGACCCACATATACCAGTAACTAGTTCCAAGAGATACAATGCTTTGGATATTCAATGATCCACACACGTGTGCACATACATACATACAAAAACATGCAGAAACATACACACATGAACACCCCATAAACACACATACATAAAATAAAGGAAAGCTTTAAAAATTATTCAGCAAAAACTAGGCATGAAAATATAGCGGGGGGGGGGAATACATGGAAGAGGGGAAGGGGTTAAGGGAGATGGGAGTGAAACAAGGGAGAGTAATCAAAGATGAATGTGGTAAAAAATTGTGTGTGTGTGTGTGTGTGTGTATAAATGAAAATGTCATAATGAAACACATTGCTGCTTTATTTATTAGGGTCTATCAACCATGTTTGTTTTGTTTTGTTTTTAACACTGAATCTCTTCTGGATCTGCCCCTGGCCATGTAGGCCAGTATGACTGGCCAGGGAGTCCTAGGAATCCTCCTGTCTCTGACTTCTTAGGGCTGAGATTAAAGGAGAATGTCATAATGTCCAGTGGTTTTTTATGGAGGTTCTGGATAGCAAATTCAGTAAAGAAACACATCATTGAAAAGCTATCTACACAGCTTGAGTTTATACTTTAAAAATGGTTGGAGTGCCACCATCTTCCGAAAGGGTTGCCTGATTTGGGGCACTGGGGTGAACGAGCCTGCTATCCTCTCATGTGAGAACTGTCCCTGGTGACAGGTTATGCAAGTTGAAAGACTTTATGCTAACGACTCTGGTGGCCCCAGTGGTGCGCTACTTAATTGTGTAATTATAGACAGTTAAGAATGCATGATATGTAGTGGAGAGAAAATAGTTGGTGCTTCGGGAGCCATTACAGATTACAGTTTATGAAAATTTAAAATGGTGTGATATTTATATGGGTATGACTGCATTGAGTCATCCCACAAATACCACAGCCCCTTCTGGGGCCATCTTGCCATTCGTCATTCCTCTCGGGAAGCACAGGAGAGCAGAGGGGAATCAGTTGAGCTGTCACAGTAAGTTCTCAGATCTACTGAGAACTTACTACTCAGAAGAACAGGGAGCTTCATCAAGGACATACATAAGGTCAATACATAAAAGAACAACTCTGATGAGTTCAGATGATCTTATGGCACTACCTGGAGGAGACTGAGATAACCCTGAAGGTGAGGTGACCACTGGGATGGTGTCTGAAGAAAGAGTAACAGCTTTGGGGTACAAAATGGCCAGGGCAACACCAACAGGGGCAGCAGTGCTCACTAATGTATGGGTATTTGAAGGTCCACAGTGTTATGTGGGGACCAGATTGTCCTCTAGGATGCTTAGGTGACAAGAAAGAGGTAGCGGAGGTATGGGTGTGTTGGAGGAAGAACACACATGGCTGGAAATGGCCTTGAATATAGCAGTGAACAGAATGGAGCCATCTAGCACAGCTTTACATTGCAATCTGTTGTCAACATTTACTGTAACCATGACTGTGCACAGAAAAACAAGTTCATGTTTAGAGTCAGGTCACTTTCCACTTCTGGGTTCGGCATCTATTAAATCTCAATGTTCTTAGATGTAAAACACAGCTAGCATACCATTGGTGAGGTTGATTTCAAGAATAAATGTCTGTCATAAGTAAATGCTTAGCAGTGAGTTCCCCTGATACTATACCCCACTCTTACTTGCAGTGCCGGACATTGAACCTGGGGTCTTACGCATGCTAGGCACACATACCACCAATCATTGTCCATGACAACAGAACCTCTCTGCCAGTCAACAATGCTTGTATGTTGACATCATCACTTCATTGGATGAGAAAGCTCTAGAAACCATCCTTTTAAAATTATGGATTTTAAAAAGTAAAACTAAGGAGGGCTGTCAACCTCTTAAATCACCCCGTGCTGAGATCTATTAATCTCCAAGTTTAATTAGAACTGGGAACGAGCAAAGTGTTACTTTATCTGACACCCAGTCCCTTTCTGTTTTCCCTCTGATAGCAAGAGAGCTTTCTAGAACGTTCACAGCTATTTATTTTCATTTGCTCTTGTAAATGAGCTCAGACCTAATGTGTGACTGATTCCTTGGAGGATTCTAAACCTACACTAAGTTACTAGTGAAATTTACAAACACAGAGACAAAATCATGCAAAGACCAAAAGAAACAGTCTTAAAAGATTGCTCTTTCTCTTTTTCGATCTATCCTCAGGACTGAAGATAGAATTTATTGATAAAGATGGAGAAGCAAGCATCTGATGCATAAGTGTTCCCTGTACTCATTCAATTAATAGACTTCACTGTATGCAAACATTGCTAAGTGGATGGAATGTGCTACTTCTTAATGATCTAATCTACATTCCAACAGGATGCAGACTGTGCTACTTGCATGGTTATTTCTCCCAAACATCTATGCCTCAGAATACACTGGCCATTTATTTTGACAGTGGTGTCTGATATGCCCATCTCTGCTGTTTATAGTTCTGGGAGGACTTTACAATGAAAAGAAAACACAACTGGAGCCAACCTTCTTCCTTTCTATATTAATAATTCTTAGGGAAACCAATCATTAAAACACGGAACAGCAGCACATAGAAGTCTGGGGGAGACAGGCGTTCCAATCAAGTCATTCCTTCTGTTGACAAATACCTCCTGGATAAGAGCTTTGTTCCAGGGCCTTTGCCCTTTGTGTTTATTAAATAAACAGGTACAGTCGTATCCCTCATGAGGGGGGCATTCTATTGGGGAAGAAACTACTGCATAGAACACATGAGAAAATCTACACTCAAACTATAAGTATTGTGAGGGCTTGGCTTCCATTTGGCATACCACCCTTAACATGTTCTCTTCATGCCCATCTTGCTATCTGAAGTCCTCTTCCATTCACTTGTTAGTGTGACGATAGCAAGCTTTATTTCTCTAGCTCAAATGTTAACTGTGGCTTCTCTGCACTGATGTGACATGCAAGCACTGACTACGTGGCCACTGGCTCTCAAATGCAGAGTGCACCAGCATCTGAAAATGGGGTGCACATCCTCAAAGCGGTTTAAAAGATATTCCAATAACATTATGGCCTCCGGCAGCTGGTCCACAGCCTCTCACTTCCCAGGCATGATTCTTCTATTCCTTATATGTGGAATAGAATTGTTCATTCTGCACTAAACCTCTCATGAATTTTCATGTAAAATTCAAGATCTCTGTCTCTAACAAAGGTGTCCCTGTCTGGACACGTTCTCCCAACCTTAATGCACTTGTGCATGGATACTTGTAAAAGGGCAGAGGTCGATGTTAAGTGTACACCTCATTAACTTTTCACCTTAGTTTTGAGATAGGGGCTCTCTCTCACTTGCCTGCAGCTGGTACACACATGGACCACCATGCCTAGCTTTTAGCATGGGTTCTAGACATCTGAACTCAGGTGCTCCTGCTTGTTCACCACAGAAACCCGGTCCCAGTCTCTCCCTACATACCTGTAATGCTTCCATACTGCACTTCCTTCTCCAGCCAGCTAGTGAAAAAATACAGCCTTCTATCTTTGTCTTGTAAGTACTCTCTAGAACCTTAAATGCTGTCATATTATTTCTGTATGGAATATTCCATGTTATTCAATTATTATGGAAGCTCCCTTTCCCACAGATAATATAATCTACCTACAGCATCACACATACACACACACACACACACACACACACACACACACACCACAGTCCATATGGTAGACTAATGTGGTGCAAAGAAGAAACACATAAAAGTAATTTGTAATAAAATAATACATTATGAGGAGACTTATGTGTTCTAGAATAGTGTGTTCTAGGCTATTCTAGAATAGGGAATGAATTAAGCAAAAACTAGAACTTATAATAATAGTATCGTTTGTGTGTATATGTACATGTGAATGCATATTAGTGTGTATACACGTTCTGCCACTATAATTATAATGAATAATTTCATATTTAAAAACAACCAAGATGGCTTGGAAGTAGCCCAGTAGCTTCACAAAAATTAAATTCTGGGTTTGACCCTTGCATAGGAAAACATAAAAGAGGGACAATTAAAGAACTTGATGTTCCACGTGCAAAGCAGGAGCGCACACATGCAAAAGACAAGTGCACACACAGGCACACAAGTCAACAGAAACTGTTCAAGGAACTATTTGACATTGTGGCTGATGTACCCTCATCAATGATAGAGTAGAAATAAACAGGAAGAAAGGGATATAAAAAGCAGAGGGAGGTGTCAAGTAAGATACGAACTAGTATTTGGCTAAATGATAAAATACCAGCCTTATTAGTATATACTAAATAGAGGAAATCATTAAATATGGCAGAGAGAACATGCAGGAAATTTACAGATTGTCAGAGCAGAGATATGAACAACCATGATGCTTTCGTAAATGAGAAGAGCCCTGCACACACCTGCAAAATATCCCGAGTGTGGCAGACAATTGTGCAGTGAACAATATAGAGAAGTGATCTCTTATCTTCCTCCGCCAGCACCCACTGAGGTTTTCAGAGTGGCTTTATAGCTCAAAAGGCTTTAGAGAACACTGTCTTCAGTGGAAAATAAAAGATGAATGGGACCAGGGAGAATAATTTAAGATACCAAAACCTGGCTGCTTGGTAACCTCGCAGGATACAATCACATAAAGATGGAAAGGCAAGAAAATCAAGGTAAATAATTTTCAGTATGTAATTCATGCACCATAAAGTTTTATCATGTGGCTAACAAAATTCCTTGTGCACACACACACGTGTGTGTGTGTGTGTGTGTGTGTGTGTGTGCACATGAATACCACAGTAAAAATGAGAATTTTTGCTAATAGTCAATTAGGCCCATTGAGTGTCTTTTGTCTCTATTAATTTAATAGTGCTTTATTCTAAAAGGGTCAGTCTGGAGCGGGAGAGATGGCTCAGCAGTTAAGAGCACTTGCTGCCTTCACAGAGGACCCGAAATTACTCTCCAACACCCACATTAAGCATCTCATAACTGCCTGAAACTTTTGCTCCAGGGAACTTGATGTCCTCTCCTGGCCTCTGTAGGAACTGCATTTGTGTGTGCAAACACATATAGACTATAAATCCTTTTAAAAAATGATAAGAAAATAAATCTCCACATGTATCAAATCAGCAGTCTCTATTACAGGATCACATGTGACCACTATAAGAGTATAATGATGGCTTAAAACAGGCTTATTATTAACATAAAAATGTGGTCTACAGTTTATTGAAACTAAATGATCTAAAAAAAAAAAAAACCAAAGCACCCTCATCCTATGAAGCACATGGAAAAACTGCCTGAGCTGTACTGGAGAAAGATTCCTTTACAGGAGCCAGGGTGGTTCATTTTTACTCTAGAGAAAATCCATCTCACTATAAAAGCAAACGTTCACTCATGTGCTTCTACCCTATGGGATTTTACCAAGAAAACTCAAGATCCCTCAGAGAAGGGACTGAGGCCTACCTCTCACCTTGCACACAGGTATTTGCACATCTGTGTGAGTGGCTGCTGAAAACAGGGTGGCAGGTCCTCAGGAATAGGAGTAATAGGAAATTGTGACCTCACGTGGGTGCTAGGAAGTGAACTTGTGTCCAGTCCACTGAAAGAGCAGTATGTGCTCTCAGCTACTGAGCCATTTGTCCAGCCCCTGAAAGCATATGTGTGTGTATGCATGTGTATGTGTGTGTGTGGGATATCTACTGGTTTAATAAATATATTATGTGACAATATTTAGGTATAACTAGCTATGAATATTTTGGTTAAAGCAAAGGGTTTTTTTCCAAATTACTTTCCAGCAATTATAAATTATTCTTCAGATGCCCTTGTTTTAATGCACATATTCTCCAACATTTTCAAGGTCTCATTGTCCCAACCGCTGATTCCACACTTTACTGTGTGAACTGAGTGTTCATGGCCCGCTAGGGATTCACATTGTTTCCATTCCCAAACTCCTTGCCTAACCAGAATGGACAAATATGAACTCCTAGAAAATACGATCTTGGCACATATGGTCAAAGTAAGATAAAGTCGCACTGCATGGGGTGGAATTGAAATCATGCAATTGCCTTCTTGATAACAGGAAGATTCCGACACGGATACAAGAGCACACGTAGAGACGCCAACTAAGAGGAGATAACCAAATGTCTGGGTGATGTGGCCTTAACCCAACAGCTGCTGCTAAAACCCCAAGCAAAGAAGAAGCAAGAGATCAGTTTTCCCGAGAGTTTTGCAGAGGAGATGGCCACACAGACACAATACCTTGCTTGAAGACTATAGCCTTCAGGACTGAGCAGGGATACACTGCTACTGTTCTAATGCACTTGGTATGTGGGGCTCTGCTCACAACAGCCCCAGGGAAATTAACATAGCCGGGATTCATTGCATGTTTAATGGTTGTGCACATGTTTCTGAAGAGTCATCTCACTGGGTGCTGGGGAGAAGGTACAGTGGGTAGTGCCTGATAGACAGACGAGAGGACCTGAGTTCCATCTTCATAGCCCACATGAAAGCTGAGCTCAATACTACCTGTCCATAACCCCATAGCCAGCATGGATGGAGGCAGGCAGATGCATACTGGGAGACTCCTGACCAGTAAGTCTAGATGCACTGGAGAGAAGAGCTCCAGGTCCAGTGAAAGACCATATCAAAAGTTAAGGTGAAATAGAGGAAGACATTAGTCTAATGTCAACATTTGGTCTCTATGTGTTCACTCAGAGGCAGGCACACACACACACACAGAGAGAGAGAGAGATTTAAAAAATACTTGGCTCACTAGAATTTATCTTTACAAACACCATTTCTATCAACTCATTTGCTAAATGGCTACACTGGACCATTCCACTGAAAACTCCACAAGGCCGGGGACTAGGATCAGTGGCGGAGCACCTGCCCAGGTGGCAAACTCAGTCACCAGAATTTACAGAAGGCTGTAAATGATGATAACCAAGCCAGATGGTCCTGAGCAGAAGCTTACTGTGTTTCTGTTTAGCAGTTCTAGCCTAGCTCTAATAATTTTTCCTTGGTTATTTTACTGAAGAATTCAATCTGTGTATTAGTTTCCTCATCTGGAAAATGGAAAAACATAATAACAGCCCCTGCCTCATAGAGCTGTGAGGATGAAATTACATGCTGCATGTAAAATGTTTATTTAATATAGTACGCAACGCATGGCGGGTATTCAGTAAACACTGGCTATTACTATCGGCAAAGGTGCTCTTAGTGGAGGCCACAAACAAATAATTACCTTATTCAATTAGCAAACAGACGAGAGAGCTGGAGATAGTGCAGCAGTTAAGATTGTACGGCTCTTACAGACCCAAGTTCAAGTCACCACTCAGGGCAGGTAGCTCACAACCTGGTATTCCAAATCAGAGGACCTGATGCCCTCTTCTGGTATCTTTACATGCACACATGCATACACACACACACACACACACACACACAGAGAGAGAGAGAGAGAGAGAGAGAGAGAGAGAGAGACCACATCAATCAAAGTAAAATCTACAAGCAGGTATTAGGTATATTAATCACACTTGAGGGTAGGCCCGATGTCCCCAGGCTCATCAGTAGTTGACCAAAACAAAATAACCTCAATGTCTTATATTGCTTCATTTTGGTGTCTGTCTTACTGGTCTTTTGCTTGTATATTATAGTTTACAATTTTGTGTTCCTATGGTGCATGTATATTTCCATGTTTTCTTCATATTTTTATTTCTCTGTTCTTTTTCATTTGTTTACTGTTTGTTTTCTAAAGAGAGAAAGAAGGAAAGGACATGGACTTGGGTGGATGATGAGGAGGCAAGGATCTGGGAAGAGTTGAGGAAGGGGAACCTAGATCAGAATACATTATATTGAAAAACATTTCTTTGGGCTGATGAGGGAGGGGGACTTGATTGGGGGGGGTGGGAAAGGGGAGGCGGCGGTGGGGAAGAGACAGAAATCTTTAATAAAAATAAATGAATAAATAAATAATAAAAAAATAAAACCTGGGGGCTGGAGAGATGGCTCAGTAGTTAAGAGCATTGCCTGCTCTTCCAAAGATCCTGAGTTCAATTCCCAGCAACCACGTGGTGGCTCACAACCATCTGTAATGAGGTCTGGTGCCCTCTTCTGGCCTGTGGGCATACACACAGACAGAATATTGTATACATAATAAATAAATAAATATTTAAAAAAATAAATAAATAAATAAAACCTGTTTAAAAGATGAAAAAAGCAAAAATCATGTGCTGTCTATGGTAAAGTCCTCAAAAATGACACTCTTTTTTTTCAAACAGAAAAGCTAATTTTCCTTGCAGATTATTTGAGCATTTGTTCCATGGATTACCTTTAAATGCAAAACCCATTTGATTTTGGAATAGCACTAGCTGAATACCACAATGATTGCCAGTGCTTCCCTACATTATTACTTATACAAGTTGACACCTCGCAATCATTTCTGAGCGAAACTCACAGCCAGCAGGCTTTGCACTAAGAAGACAGTGAAGAAATCTGGAAGGGTTTGTGTGTACGTATCACACGCACGTGCTGCTAAGTGGATGTGCACATGTGTGTGTAGAGGTCAAATTTAATTATCTTCCTTAATTGCTCTCTTGGTGATTTCCTCATTAGAACCCCAGTCTTTCCAAAACTGCCAGATTTGCTGGCCAGTGTACTCCAGAGGTTTGCTTGTTTCTGTACTTAGCCTTGTGTGTGTCTGTGTGTGCATACATGTCACATGTGTGTGGACATACATGTATCTCTGTGTGCATGCATTTGTGTGTGCTATGTGGGGTGTGTACACACATGTCTATATGTATTCATGGGACCAATGCAGGATATTTGGTACCCTGGTGCATCACTCTCTACCTTATTTAGGATTGGAACTCAGGTCCTTATGTTTGCACAGCAAGGGTTCTAATCCACTGGGCCATCTCTCAGGGCCACGGCATTTTTATTTTTATGGGTGATGATGATCTGAACTTAGGTCCTCATACATGCTTGTCTGCATGGCAGGCACTTTAGAGACTGAGCCATCTCCTCAGACCCTCCCCAGGGTTTAGTTAAATATCTTTAGTATGTACTTGGCTCTTCTCCATGTATGTGTGTGTGTGTGTGTGTGTGTGTGTGTGTACGCATGTGCAGGAACTATCCCCCTACATGAGGCAGACTGTTTCTTTGTTCCTTCCAAACAATACAGGAGAGAATATGAGAATTATCTCCATGGAGCTAGCCTGAGAGGGGAGGGCAGTAGCATGACTGACCATCTGAGAGAGAAAGAAGGACAGGTGTCTGTGAGTTACACTTCTTAATGAGTCCTTAAAACTAGACTAGACTTTAAATGCACAGGCACGGAAGAGAAGACACTGAAAGAGAGCAGAGTCTCCTGCCCTGGAGCCCCACCCCATAACAGGCTGCAACCTCAACTTTGCAGCTTGCAGAGGGGAGCTAAAGGCTCAGGAAAAAGCAGAGAATCACAAGAATCACCGGGATCTGAGGGCACTCTGGTTGGCTTTAGGAAACTTGGGGGAGGTAGACAGAGTGGCTGTTTGTCAACCAGAGCAGAAGTATTTTATCTGTTTGTTTGATTGTATGCTTGTTTATTAAGGCAGGATCTCCTGGATGCCACACTAGTTTCAAGCTCCCTGGGAAGTTAATGATGACCTTTAACTAATGCTTCTGCCTGCTTCTACCTCTGAGGTGCTGGGATTATAGGTATGAACTGCCACGTCCAGGATACGCAAGCCTGGGGACTGAACCCAGGGTCTTGTGTGCTAAGTAAACACTGCTTAGAGTTATATCCCCAGCCCAGTATTTAAATATCACAATGATACATGACCATAACTGATCCTGGACAATGTTCTGAGGAATTAGATGTGGTAACATTAGATTAGTTCTGGGACAGTCACCCAGAAATCAGGTGAGAGAGAAACATTATGCGCTGACAGAGCCGGGGTGTCTGGCCTTTCAAATTCTATCCAAAACTTGTTCCTACATCCTAATGATATTAATAAAGGTACAACGCTTCCTCTTTTCCAGAACTGAAACATTCCTGTTAAGGCTAAATACCACCTGGTCTCTAAATTCTGGCCTACTCCCCATGAGCAATTACTATTAACTTTGTAGACGTAACTTTAATATAAAATACAAAAGGCTTATAAACCTTTTGCACATGACATGAAGCCACAAGTGTAAACATCCATACTTGACCTCATGTCAAAGGTCAGAGTCAAAACAGGAAAATATTAAAAATGTCATGTTAAAAATCACCTCTTAGTTCTGTGTAGAAAATGTATTTGAAATACGATTGAACTTTGCATTTATTCTTGGCTTTTGTGCTGAAGTGATAGTCCACTTAGTAAAATTCTTGTCAGGGAAATATGAGGACCTGGATTTGATATGAGATATCCCAGTGAGCTAGCATGGCCTTGCAGTCCCAGCACTGGGTTAGGTTAAACAGAAGAATTCCCAGAGCCCCGTGGCCAGCCAGCCTAGCCGAACTGGTAATCTCCAGGTTTAGTGAGCAAGACCCTGCCTCAAAAATCAAGGTGGAAAGTGTCAGAGGAAGACACTCAATGTCAACCTCCAGACCCCACACACATGCACACCGTTGACATGCACTCAGTACACCCACCCACTCACCCCATAGCACATCCCCCCCACACACAGGAGAAATCTTGTGTTTTAGTTCCAAGACGTCGCATTAGAAACATGCAAATAGTATAAAATCCAAAATTAAAATTCTGAAATTCGCACGACTTCTGATTCTGATGTTTTGGATAAGGGATCCTGAAGCCATGGCATCACTTCGAGTAGCCCCCCCCCCATACATATTCATGGACATTTGGTATCAGTTCGGGGGCTGTGTGTTTACACATGCAGTAAGTGGGATCCTGAAATGCCCCCATAAAACTTCTTGCCTAATCCTTGGAACTTTGGAATTGATGAGATATTACAGTCTGATTATGGTATGTGTCAAAGAGAATTTTGCAAATATAATTAGGATTACTAATGAATTGAATGTGACTCAATCACAAGAGAGGATTCCAAGTGGGCCTAATTTAATCACACGCCCTTCAAAAGCGGGGCTTTCTCCAGGTGGGCACAGATGGCAAATCAGAGATATTCAAAGCAGGAGAAATGAATGCAGCATCACTAGCTTTGAAACGAGAAGAGGCTCTGCTCCAGAAGACAGGCAACACTAGAAGCTGAGTGACCCAAGCTCAGAGGCGGCATCCCTACAAACGCAAAGAAGACAATGCTACCGCATTTCCCCTTTAGTGTTGACGTGAACTCACTGTGCAGCCAAAAATGACCCTGAACATCTGATCTTCCTGCCTTCCCCTATGATGGTACCCGAGGATTACATGCATCACTACAAGCAGTTTGTGCTGTTCTTGGAATGAAACCCAAGGATTCCAAAGGCCGGGCCAGCTCTCTAGACACACCCAAGACCCTGTTACAACTTTAATGAGCTTAGAATCAGTCTTCCCGGGACCTTCTAGGTAAGAAGCCTTGTGGCTTAGATGAAACCTTAATTTGAGTTGGTGCCCTAAGCAGAGAACTCTGTGGAGCCCACTCAGACTTCTGGCATGTAAGACTGAAATGAATATAAAAATATGCTTCAAGTCCCTAAATTCATGATTAATATTTAGCAATAGAAGATGAATCCCAGAGATTATGGTCCAATTTGGTTTTATTTAAGAATAAATGTCAGCCAGGTTTCCAGTCAGTATAAAAATACAGTCTGAGCATATGTGAGTCCCTGCGTTTGATCTCTGGCACAGCAAACAACAGATAAATGAGAACAAGAAAGTTTTTGTGATTTTCTTTCCATTACCATGATAAAATACGCTGATAAAAAGAAACAACTTTGGTGAAAAAGTGTTTATTTTTGCTTATAGTTCCAAAGGAGATACGGGCCATCACAGCAGGGAAGGTCTGGCAACTGGAGCACGAACCTGATGACCGCATTTCGTCTGCACACAGGAAGCAGAGAAAGAGAGCAGGAAGTATGGCCAGCACCTTAAAGTTCACCCCCAGGGATGTACTTTCCCCACAGGACTCTACTTTCTAAGGGTTACATAATGCCTCCCCCCCAAACACCACCACTAGATGGGGACCAAGTATTCAAACATATGAGCCTGTCGGGGGAGCATTTCTGATTCAAAACACATGTCTTAGGAATCTATGGAAACAGATTATTCTTTTAAACCATCTCATGCTAGTCCATAGACTACGGGCATATTATTTCCAAAAATGATTGCCAACAACCCCTTCCATGACTGTAAAAACCTGACATCTTTACTACTGCTCCCCAACTCTTTGAATATGAGCTCACTTGTTACTTTTTCTCATCCATGGTGTGGAACCTCTGACATCATATCCCGAAAGACCTTGACCTTAAAAGACACTACCTACTCACGAACAGACGCCTGGATCCATGGGTAATAGTGCTATCCAGACACAGGCTAACACCAGAATCATGGAGAAACTGTACAGTTCAATAAGACTGCTTTTGCCAAAGGCAGAGACACTCTCTTATGGCATCTGAGTGAGATATGTGCTTGGAGCCTGCGATCAGTCCTGGTGTCCTACTAAAGCTACACAAATCTAGCTCGGTTCTAGCTTCCATTCATGGAGTCAAGAGTGTGCTATGCCTAAATATCAGCAATAAATATGTCATCTCACATTAACAGAGTTCTAGAACAATAGATTTGGTAACTTTGCGGTTTTAGATATGCAGAGAAACGACTGGCCGCATCTCCATATCTTTATGGAATCTGGTTTGGTTTTGGTGTGGCTTCTGAGACAGGGTTTCTCTATGTAGCCTTGGCTGCACTTGCTGTATAGACCAGGCAGACCTTGAATTCAGAGCTCCACTCACTTCTGCCTCCTGAGTGTTGAGATTAAGGGTGTGAGCCACCATTACCTGGACTCTTTATGGAATTGTAAGAGTTTTGCTAACGTAATTTACTTTCCTTGGTTAGTGAATTCCGGCCTGTCTCCCAAGAAAGAATGAGATTTTTAAGTGCTACATGCCATTTTCTCCTTAATGTTTATTTCATTGTCAAATCCTTTACTAAGAATAGGATTCAACAATGAAGGGAAAGAGGTGGTTGGCGACAATGAGGAGCCTCTCAGAGAGGAGGCTGAGGACATAAGGGGCAGATTATACAGACAATGGACTCCTGTGTCACAGCATCAACATGTGTCCCTGGCCACACAGGCACAGGAGAATGGGAGCACAGTGTGCCCTGGATAGCAGGGAACACACAATGAAATCATGTTTTAAAGGCGTATCCTGAGGATGCAGAGACAGTTCTGCCAGCAAAGTGCCTGGCAAATAAATAGGATGATTAGCTTCCCATCTCCATAATCCATGTAAAACCCCAGACACAAGGTTGAGCATGGTGGCATACACCTTCAATTCCAGGACTTTAGAAGCAGAGAAAGGCAGATCTCTAGGAGTTCAAGGCCAGCCTGATCTCCATGGCAAGTTCCAGGCCAGTTGGAGCTATGTCATGGAGCCCCTTCTTAACACAGTGCTGTGGCCTGTAATCTCGAAGCTAGAAGGAAGAGACAGGTAGTTTTCTGGTGTTCACTGGCCAGTCAATCTAACTAAAATGCTGGGGTCCAGGTTCTCTGAAAGTCCCTGTCTCAAAAATGTCCAAGAGACCAGTATACACGACTCAGAAAGGCATCTGCCATCAGTCTCTACTCTAGCCTCAACATGTAAGCACATACCTGTTCCCACATACCTACACACCTGCAAGCACACATGCACACATCCAAACATGCACAGGTACACCGTTTGAAGGACACCAAAGCTAGTGTGACTCATTATGAACTTGTCCTTGCAGCCTGTACTGCAGTGCACCCCTGCAGAGGACCAAAGGTGACCCCAAGAAGGCAACAGGGGCTCCCACCAGGCAACCCCCTGAGAACTCACAGATCATTGATTGACAGTCTTTCAATTGCAGCTTCCTGCCATGTTTCGGTCTGGAAAACACAACCCCAGACTCTGAAGTCAATGAGAATTATTTCCAAAGTTGAACAAGGCATGGGACTTGAGCAGCAGCGTAAACCCCTCAGGAAAACTGCCTTCTGTCCCCTGTAATGTGCTTCTAATTGTGCACATCAATTTGAAGTTCCCACGAAGTCCACAAACTTCAATGCTGCTATAGAGTCTCACCAAACTGTGTTAAGATAATTACATCAGGGCTCCCCCCACTTTATAATAAGTGGGCAGTAATTGTTGCTAAATTACAACAGAACTGCTGCAGAATTAGATGTTATATTCATACTAGGGTGGAAGCGCTCCGTCGTGATGAATGAGATGGCCGTAACTACAGACAGGATTAAAGTGATTAGCCACTTGCCCCAACGTGTTGACATTTTTCCCATGATTTTAGACTTATGCTTCAAGAAAACTTTCCAATTAAACTTACTGTGAATGGCTGCTTAGGAAAGCCCTGAAACAAACAGTCTGCAAAAGGTCAACTTGATTAGTGAGTAAACATTAGCACTAAAGAAAAAGTCACTCGGCTGAACCACCCACCTGAAATAACGGATGGCAGATGAAATGCTTAATGCCCAAGTCATAGCTGAACAATGTAGCTGTGTGATTAAGGCATGCGGCCATAATTAAAACAGTCATAACAATCACCTCGCAATAATTCATGTTATTCAAGACCACATATATTGCAATAAGCTTGTAAAAAGCTAAGAGGGGAAGGAAGGGACCGAGGGTAGGAGGGAGGGAGGGAGGAGGAAGGGAAAGAATAGAAAACACACATTAGCAGTTTGGGATTAATAGGGGGTTCCTCAATCCCAAGGTTTTTATTGTTTGTGTGTGTGTGTGCATTTTTTTAGCTGTTTTAAAATGTGAAAAGTACAGTCATAAACTGGTGTTTAACAGTTTGCATAAAATGCTTAGGTATAACATACTTGCAAATATTTCACATTTGAAACCTTGGGAGCAGTTCATTAGATCCACACGTTGCTGCGTGTTAGGAAAGCAATCCTGTATGAAAATGGGTGTTAAACCATCACGGAACATGATGATTTTCACACGCTTTTCTACGTGTTGAGGACTGGTGCTAAGATGCATATGACAGCGGACAAGATGCTCCAGAACAGTACCTGCTACGGCCTTCAAAGTGATTTGGTAAACAAAGGTGCAAGCTGTTAAGGAGAGAAAACTAACACTAAAAAACTGATTCAAAAACATCCCGTTTCAAGGTGTTTTTTTAAAATCTGACTTATTCAACTTAACCTCCTACAATTAGCTTTCTGTACCTAGAGCTCAATTATTAAAATATTTATTACAGAGGTGTGTGTGGGGTGGGGGGAGGAGAGGGAAAGAGGAGAAGCAAGATGGGAGAGAAGAGAGAGAAATACTGAGATCAGGTCTGTGTTCGCTGGTGCCATACCATGCTTGCGGTCAGAGGATAATATGCAGGAAGTCGATTCTCTTTCCTCCATGTGCACCCTGGACAGCAAGCTCAGGTCGGCCATCAGGCAGGGAGGCAAGAGCCTTCACCTGCTGAGCCATCTTGCTAGGCTTCAATATTTCTAACTCGTTTTTGAATTCTTCAGAAAGATGTTCATTTACTTTCCCTGTGTTTTTCACAACCCCACTTGGCTCAGTAACACAAGTCCACAGGGAAGATATGTTTGGACCCAATTATTAGGGTCATTGACACTAACTAGCTACTGACTACGGCTAAATTTACCCCTGGACGGTTGTAATATCTACAAATATAAAACATGTCTCATATACCAAGTATCTCTATTTTTATAAAAGTCCCTGTGTGTCTCTCGAAGGACAGGATTGGCAGTATAGTACCAAAATAAATAAATAAATTTAATTTAGTAAATATGCAAACAACAACAAAAACTACACTTGGTCGGGCTTCCAAAGTTCTGCCAGCTACCTCTCCATACCCCCTTAGTGGCTACTGGACAGTCTCTTAAATCATTCCCTTCACTCAAAAACCATTCTCCAACTTTTTAAAATTATATTTTATTGTTCCGATTGAGCTATGTTCAAGAGAACTCTTTTAAGGATGTTGGTGTAATGAAGAACTGGGGTTATCAAACTCAGGCAGTGGAAACCAGATGCCACGAAGACAAGCACTTGACATCTGTTCATTCCTGGTACTTGAACTCTGGGCACTTGAACTAAAAATAGGAAAATGTGGATTGTAGCAACAGGGTAACAGACTTTTATTGCTTACAGAAAACTTGCGAACAACGACAACAAAAGCCCTATCATATTTCTTTTAAATTCCGAATAAATTCCTACTTCCAAATTTTATTTCTCTCCTGATCAAATTGGAGTCATGCTTTTCATTCCAGAACTTCAAACTGAACTCGCTTCGTGGCTCAAAAAAATACATTTCTAACTGGGAAAAAAAAAGAAAATGAAAAAGCTTCTTTAGCCTGATGGCTCCAGAAATTCACATTTCCTTGAGGGCCTTCCTTCCTTCCTTCCTTCCTTCCTTCCTTCCTTCCTTCCTTCCTTCCTTCCTTC
>JABTXL010021306.1:14118600-14136945 GCA_025134845.1 Neodon shergylaensis
TTCCTTCCTTCCTTCCTTCCTTCCTTCCTTCCTTCCTTCCTTCCTTCTTTCCTATTTCCTTCCTTCCCTCTCTCCCTCTCTCCTTCCCGCCCTCTCTCCCTCCCTCCCTTCCTTCCCCCCTTCCTTTCTTCAAAGGATAATTGTGAGTGTAGCCCAGAGACTGGTACTCTACTTGGGGCCAGTGTGGAGGAAGCAAGCCACAAAGCCTGTTCAGAGGGAGGCATGTCCCGTGGGACATGTGAACACAGACTGGAGGAAGAATACTCCATTAGCTAGAATCCCAGCCAGCCACTAACAGTCAATCAGCTAGGATTCTCAGAGCTCACCTGATTCTCAACCCATATTTGGGAAAAGGGGGGGGGGAATTCTGGGAAAAGAAAAATGAAGGCAGAGGAAAGAGAAGGATACCGGCTTTGTAAAAACTAAGCAAAGAATTCAATGACTCTAAGAGTAAGTGGCAGGTCATGAAAGAATCATATACAGACTGACTTCTTTCTCTCCATAGACTCCCGAGCTCAAGGAAATAGCTCGAGAAAAGGTGTAAGAGGAGAGGGGAGAAGGAAGAGAGAGAGGGGGAAGAGAGGGAGGGAGAAAGGGCTGAAGAGACAGTGGCTGTTTCACTTGACTCATTAATTTCCTACAAATCAATTTTTTAATTTTTAATTAAATTTTTATTTATTATGGTGTGTGTGAGTCCACATGCCATCACATCTATGTAGAGGTCAGACTATAATCTCTGTGAATTGGTTCTCTACCTCCACACTATGGGTCTCCCTAGTATTGAACTTAGATCCCCATGCTGGTAGCAAGGGACTTTATCCACTGAGCCACATCTCCAGCCCATATCTTCTGACCAACATTTGGAACACGGTCATCTCTCATTCAGTTTGTTCACAAACCCAGGGGACTTCACGCACGTGCAATACCCAGCCACATTTCTGCTGGGATTCTGGCCCCGTACTGAACCACGTTTAATTGATGGCTATGTAATGTAAACACACGCAGGGGTGGATAGAAACACAACAGGGGCACGTATGAAGGCCTGGGCTCCCGGAGAACTGGACACAATCCCCTGCAAAGTGATAAAATCACCGGGTGACTCCAGAAATGTCCCCCTCCCTCTCAGAGCCTCAGTCCTGCCCTGTGACAATGGATGGCTGGGGATCAGCATGGCTCCTTTATCATCTGCCACCCAGGGCTGCCACTTCCCCGATTTCTACAGTGCTAAGAGCTCGTTTCTTTTCATTTTGCCCCAGTGGGAGTGATGGATAGCTTCTCCCTGAGCAATCTCATTACACACTTTTACATATTTGTTGGTTGTTACATTTCCCGTCCATCACTTTTCCTCTTGGATGAAGGCTGCAAGTTATCTTCATCGGCAGCAGCTGTACCCTCCTCATTCACTACTCCCTTTAGGGCTACTTCTGGAATACTGTTTCCTCGACACTGAGTAGAGTAATGGTTAAGAAAGAAGTCTTTGGAGGCCAAAGATATGGCCAATGCTTGCTGAGCCAACATGGGGACCTGAGTTCAGATCCTGGCACCAAAGTTAAAAACAACAAAGCCGGGAGGTGGTGGTGCACACCTTTAATCCCAGCACCCAGGAGGCAGAGGCAGGTGGATCTCAGTGAGTTTGAGGCCAGCCTGGTCTACAATAGCTTGTTCCAGGACAGGCTCCAAAGCTACAGAGAAACCCTTTCTCATAAAATAAACCCCAAAACAGAACAAAACACCAACAACAAACAGTCCTGGCTCCACAACTGTCACCTCTAAGCTTGGGGACAGGAGGATCAATTGGAATTTCTGGTTGCCAATCTACCAACAAGTTCATTGAGAGTCCCTGTCTCAAGGGAATAGGATAGAGGGGTTTAGAACAGGGCAACAGCTGTCCTCCTGGCCTCAGCATGCACACAGGTGCAAAATACAGCAGTAAACAAATACTCCCATATACAACACATACAGAAACACATGCAGATACATGCATACTCTAAAAATGAATGAAGGTTTCAGACTTACACACTGCCTGGGCTTGAAGCCACTAGCTTAACGGGAAGCTTTGGGATAAACTTAAGTCTCCTTACCTATAAGATGGGAGTATAGTAGTGACAAACTCCTGAGCAACTGTGGCAGTCAAATGAGAAAAGGAAGGCTTGGCATGTTGGCTATTGAAATGGAAGCTGTTATTTAGGTTCTTCCTCATCCTGATAATGCCCACAATAAACTAGCACTTTCAGTAAGATTAATCCAAATGAAAGCTAAGGAAGTCAGAGAAAGCATTTCTGTTCTCCTAGGAAATCAGTGGATTAGGAAATCAGACCAACCATAATCTAAAGGGTGTGTGTGTGTGTGTATGTGTGTGTGTGCATGTGTACCTATGTGCCTATGTGCATGCATGTGTATGTGTGCCTGGATGCCTATGCACATTTATGTGTGTTTATGCATGTGTCTGTGCCTGTGTGCATGCATGGGGCCTGTGTTCATGTGTGTGCACCTGTATGCATTCATGTGTATGTATGTGTGTGTGCCTGTGTGTATGCATGTGTGTGCATCTATGTATGTATGTATGCATGCACATGTGTATTTTGTTTGTGCATATGTGCCTTGTGCCTGTATATCTGTGTTACATGCATGTAGTATGTGCATAGGTGTATGTGTGGTGTGCATGCCTGTTTGAGGCTGTATGTATGCATGGGGAGACAGGGGAGAACTTCAGGTGTTTTAGTTAGGATATCTATTGCTATGATACAACACACTGGCAAAAAGCAACTTAAGAGCTGAAGCAGAAGACAGTGATATTTCATTTGTATTTTAATAAATAAAGCTTGCCTGAAGTTCAGAGAGTATAACAGCCCCACTGGTCAGCATTACAGACCAGGTAGTGGTGACACACACCTTTAATTCCAGTAGCCACACTAGTTTGCCACAGAAACCAGGTGGTAGTGGTGCACACCTTTAATCCCGGCACCAAAGAGGAATGTAAGACTGGAGGAGACAGTTCACAGACACAGTCTCATTCTGAGATTCCTGGAGGCAGAATGGCCATTTCAGACCGAGGAAGAGGTCAGAGCCAGTGGATGGTTGTTTTGCTTCTGACTTTCAGGTTGAACCCCAATATCTGTCTCTGGGTTTTTATTAATTGTGCTACAAGACATGGAGTAATGCTGTTTACTGGCTTGCTCCTTGGGGCCTGCTGTCCGGTCTGTTTTCTTATACAACTCAAGACTGCCTTCCTGAAGATGGTACCACACCCTGTGGGCTGAGTCAACCCAGATCAATCATCAATCAAGAAAATGAATGTTCTACAACTTTGCCTGAAGGCCAACCCAGTGGAGACATTTTTGCAAATAAGGATCCCTTTTCCCAAATGACTCGAGCTTGGTGTCACATTGACAGAAATGAACCAGGACACAGGGGCTGTCATTCCCTGAATCTGGAGCTAGACTGGGAACCAGCAACCTCAGTGGCCTCCTGTTTCTACCCTCCCCACTGCACACATGGTGCTGGGGCTACTGGAACAAGCAGAGCTACTCCCAGCTCTTTACATAGATGTTAGGATTGGAACCAGGGCCCTCATTCTTGTGCAGCAACCACGCTCACCCACAAAGCCACCCTCCAACCTATAACTTCTCATTCTGATCACACCCTAGGCTCTCTTCTTCCGCTGTCTGTGACCTTGAGAAAAATCTGTCAGCATTCTTAGATAAGAGCTGGCCCCGCCAAGCAGAGCTTTTATCGTCTTTACCTGAAAACAAAACCATTTAAAGACTGGTCAGAGCTGAAAAGCTATCTCCAGTGTGATTTCTTCTCTACCCACAGAGAGATCAGCCACAGATCTGCAGCCCCATCTCTAGTCAGACACTGAGCACAGCAGGGAAAGATGTGTCTACAAGTGTGAGAACTGCTGCCTGCTGTGTCAGAAGTGTAGCCAAGTGCCCAGCTGAGCTTCTGGCCCTGTTTCCCCATACCTGAACTGGAAGCCTGAGGTGGTAATGGTGACGCCAGAATTTAATTTCTCAAGACAGGAACGCGGAGTTTCCAAAGTTGAAGCTGCAACCTTCATCCTGAACAACCAGGTCTGTTAAGCCATCCTAAAGTGTTGCTGTCAGAATCTTGAGTGGATCAATGGGGCATGGAACAGATATCAGAGTCACTCGCCAACTGTACAGGAGAGCAATGCCACCAGGCTCTCTTTCCACTTAGATCCCATTTCTTCTTTATTCTCCTTAATTCCCTTCGAAACGTGAGCCTGTGATCTTCTATATTACTGCTGCAACCTACCCTTTCCCCTGGCCTTATTAGGCCCTTATCTCCTTAAGCAGCAGCAAGCTTTTGCATCCAGCATCCATCCTTCCTAAACACTCCAAGATCATCATTTCACTTGCTCTCTTGCTCCTTCAGTTGCATCCTTTAGGACTCTTAAGTGAATGTCATCAGACCTCAATGACTCTGACAGGCTCAATTATGGGAGGGTGCCTCAACCTGCTTCCTGCAGATGGGGACTGCTTCCCACATTAGTGCCCTCTCACTATTAACCTTTGTAGCGAAGATGGCAGCATAGGAGCTGTTAGGGATCTCAGAGCCTGTCTGCCATGTGGCTTGCCCCCTCCTCCGGTTAATGAAAAGCTGGCCTCCCCTCGAGGGTAATTCACTCCAGGATGAAGGGCTGGGGTGACTACTGTGCCTCTTAATTCTCTCAGAAAACCTCATTACGTCCTCTTGTGTTTTCTAGTTTGTGTACCTTTGCATTTCCAAAGACACTTTAGACTCTTAACAATCGCACCTAAAATATGCATCGCCTCTTTAGAGATGTACCTGAACTCGCTTGCTCTCATAGGACTCTTCCTGTTGTTCTTTTCACTTCGAATATTTGTTTTATATTTCTTTAAGTGTGCTTGTGTCCGTTTTTTTAAATTTTTATTTATTTATTAAAGATTTCTGACTCTTCCCCGCCACCGCCTCCCATTTCCCTCCCCCTCTCCCAATCAAGTCCCCCTCCCTCGTTAGCCCAAAGAGCAATCAAGTTTCTCTGCCCTGTGGGAAGTCCAAGGAAGACCCACCTCCATCCAGGTCTAGTAAGGCGAGCATCCAAACTGCCACAGAGCCAGTTCATGCAGTGTCTGTTTGTATGAATGTGTCCCGTGTGAGTGTAGGTAGCCAAAAGAGGCTATCAAATTTCCTGGAGCTGGCAGATGTAAATCACCCAAAATGAGTCACAGGAATTAACTTAGGTCCTCTTCAAGCACAGCAAGGCTCCTAATTTCTGAGCCATCTCTCCAGCAACACACTCCTCCTCCCCTCCACTTTCTGTTCTTAAACAACCGGCCAGCGGCCATAGAAACTAAAAGTTACAAGGAGAAGTGTTCTGTTTTAATTATTTCATCTTTTAAATTTGATTTTATGTTAGTGCCTTCCACATGTCCTGGTGGGCATCAGGTCATGGTGCCTGCTCAGTGGACCGGCGTTTGGGGCGTTTTATATTATATCTCATCTATTGCCCCTGCTGCATTTGCCTCTTCCCCAGAGAGGAGGGAGTGGTGTTCTTCCCACCACGCACATCCAGAGCGAAGGTCATGATTTTAGAAAAGAGGAGGAAAGTGACATTGGAGGAAAGCTGTTTGCAAGGGTTGTGGCTAAACTTGTGTGGCTGTGAAAATAGCTGTTTGCACAAACACAGCTACACTGAACGACTGAACAGGGGTGGGACCACGGAAACAGTTTCTTTAGAAGGTTGAAGTGTATTTTGTTTTGCCTTGTGCTGCTGCCTCACAAAACATTACAATGAGGAGCCCAAGAGATCCAGTTAGGGAAGAGGAACAGTTCCAGTCAGGGAACTGCTCGGTGTATGGCTGATTACTGGAGCTGAAGCCACTGGAGAAGGCCATGAGAACCATGGGTAGGATTACGATGTCTGACAGTAGCTCCCTTTTTCCTTTGCAAATATCAGTCTATTAGTCCGCCCATGATGGAAAGATGGAAGCTATTTTCCCCTTCCTCACTGCTGCCTCCATCCAATACTGGAGAGATACAAATCAGTGATTTGAAAACTATAAAAGCTCAGAAGGCTGTGCTGGGGATGTGGCATGTGCGTATGTCTGATGGAGCCAGATTTTATCACTGGGGTGTCCTCCCCCTGCCACTCTTCATCTTATTATTGATTGATTGATTGATTGATTCATTCATTCATTCATTCTGACACAAGATCTCCCAATGAATTTGAAGATGATTGATTCAGCCAGGCTGGAAGGCCAAGGAGCTCCAGGATCTACTTGCCTCTCTCTCCCTAGTGCTATGGTGAAGGTCCTGCTTTCCCAGCTTGCTGTCTGAGTGCTGGGGATCAGAAATGAGGTCTTCATGCCTATGGGGGAAACACTTACACTGAGCCCCCTCCCAGCTCCAAACCTTACCACTGGAAGGACTCTGTGAGAAAACAGAGAGGAATGTAAATAAAGTGACAACTTTGTGTCCCTTGCCCTGCATGCTCACTTGCTGCATTTCTATACTTAGAGGTTTGCAAAATAAAAGATCCTCTGCATGGAGTGGGGAGAATGCCCTTGAGTGCCCTCCAGATCAGCTGCACAGGCCAGCCCATGATGAGCCCCTCCAGGCAAATGGGAGCTGAGCACCCACTGTAGGTCTGGTTGAGTGCCACCCTCCCCAGATGCCGATAGAAATAGAAAGAGCCTTTGGCAAGCTCCAATCTAGCAGGGGAAATAGACCTTTAAAAAATCTGTTAGGGCTTCATCTAAATGGCTTTGTTGGGAATCATTTCACCCTTTTCTTATTTCTGCCCATCTACAAGGCCTATTCTTCCAAGGTAGAAAATAACCTTTAAGCATTATCTAGTCTGTCGCCCCGACTGTAGGTGAGAAAATGATGTAACCACTTCTGTCACTGAAGAAAAAGAATGCATCTCTTTCCCGTGGCCTCTAAGAGTTAACCAACTTCACTACTAGAAGAGAATTATATTATTTCCAGGCAATACCCTCACACTGGAATGCAAGTTGCTTTTCCTCCTTTTATTGACGCGTTATGGGAGATGAACATTTAATAACTCTGCTAATTTAACATGAGCATTGTCATAGCTTTCTGCTTTCTGGATCCACAGGCTGTCTTTTTAATCAACCAGGCAATGTGCAAAATCCTTCACGCCTGGCTTAATCAGGGAAGCCTGAGAGCTACACACAGCAGACATGCATGCATGCTTGTGTATACACATGTGCACATGGAGGCTAGGGCACAGCTTCAATGTTGTTCCTCAGTTTTTTGAGACTGGGTCTAGAAATTGCCAAGAGAGACAGGCTGTTTGGACCATGATCCCCAGAGATTCTCCTGTCTTCATTTTCCAAACACTCCGGTTTCAAGCACAGGACACCCTTCGTTTGTTTGAATTTAGGGGGTTGAGCTTAGGAACTCACCCTTGTACAGCAAGCTTTGCACTGACAAGCTTTCTTTGCAGACGGCCTTTACAATTTGAGGGAGTTCCTGGCACGGCCGATACGATTTCAAAACATCCAGCAGCAGTCATCGTCATTCCTAAAGAGTCTCTTCAACTTCCTCATCCTACACAAATGATGCCTTCTCTCCTCTGACCAAGATCTCCCCGTGTCCTCCAACCCTTGGACAAGTCCAATCCTATTTTACACTTGTACTGATTCTGCACCTTTTCAATATTCAACACGGAAGTGAAGTCATGCAGCATTTGTCTCTGTGTTCCTTACTTCACTTAGTCTGAAGGCCTCTTGGTTCACTTATGCTATTACAAGTAATAAGCCTTCCTCTTTAAGACTGAAAGTCATTCCCTATATAAATATACCTACCATTCATCCTCTGTTTATCTACTTTTTTAACAGACATATTGGTTGATTCAATTTCTTGGATATTGTGAATAATGGCATATAAATGTTATCAGCTCTATACTCATCCTCATTTTAATTTATTTTTTTGCTTTCACATTTGTTAAGGTGCCATCATTGTCTCTCACATTGATTTATAAGTGAAGCAATTCTACCAAACACATCTTGAGGTTATATAAATATTCCCTCTGAGAAGTAAAGCTTTCAGATTACACAAACATTAATTTAAACAACAGGTATTCCTGAAATATCTTAGGATAAAAGCTCTTTATAAAATTAAGGGATGATTTACCTAGCTGCAATGCATCTCAGGTCTAGACAGTCAAACCTCAAAGCTCTGGCCAGGGGATGTGCGCTGCAGAATTCCCAACGACAAAATTCTTCCAAGCTGTTTGGAAAGAACTAACACTTGCTACTGAAAACCCACAGTGTTGTAAATGTGCATCAGTGATAAGCAAAGGGATACACAGCTCTCGATTAAATCAGCTGTGTCTTCTTTAACAGGTATTATAAAAAATGTTTCCTTCTGGGCCTTTGAGCTTCCTCAGCCTCTAAGGATGCCTCAAGTCAAGCTTGTTGACCTGAGTTCAATCCCTGGTACTACCCTGGTACTAACTCAGTAGGAAGAGAAAACTAACTCTCCTAAGTTTTCATCTGAGCTGTATACCTTCACATTGGGGGTAATCAGTCAATCAAAAATAAATAAATGTATTTTTTCAAATTAAAAGTCTGTCCCCTATATGCTTGCATATGTAAACAGACTTACAAAACTGCCATTCCTGATTTAAGAACAAAGAAAATAGAGGAAATAGAGAAAATACAGGATTCAGTTTTATTTTAATTATAGCTTTATAAGCACAAATGTGTAAGCTCCAGCTTATATTTACTTGGATCTTCATTGCTACCAAACACAGTCGCAGTTTTCAGAAGTCTGCTTTTAAATATGAGTGTCACTTTAAATTCAAGATGGAATATCAAACTTTGATTCCATTTAACTTTCTCGATGGGACCACATTTTACCAGGAATAAAAAAAAATGTAAAACTAAGTATTAAAACACTTTATTCCAACATGTTAGGGAGAGTTCCAGAATGAATGCGGAAAAATATAAAGTCAACGTAAATTCAATTATTGAGCCAAGTTACCACAGGAACATGCAGGAACACAGGCATTCAAGTAAATAAATTATTCTGATTTTGTTACTGGCTGACACAAATTACTCATTTCCTTGGACTTGAGATAGAGGCTTCAAAGCAAAAGAGATGCAATCAGGGGACCAAGCTCATTACTCATCCTCTCCAGCCTCACAGTCAACGGGGATTCCAGGCATACTTTATCCCCCTACAGCCTCACCAAAGGTGTCCCTGAACCAGCCTATTACCTGCTCAACTGTCACTCACAGATCTGCTTCCTGCTCTAGGTTCCTGAGACAGTTCTCTATGGCTATATCCACACTCCACTCTTTACAAAATGCCTCTAGTCGTTTTTGCTAATATATTAGTGAAGTCTGGGAGCTGTGGAGACAGTTCAGATTCCAAGCATGCAGATCTTAGTCTGATTTCCAAGAGGCATGTCTAAAAACTGGGTGTTATGGAACATTCTTATAATCTTAGCAATAGGAAGATAGAAACAAATGGATCCCTGGGGATCATTGGCCAAACAGCTTACCACAATTAATGAGACCCAGGTAAAATGAGAAAACTTTTCTGACAAAGTAAGGTGGAGTGGAGAATATGGCTTAGCAGGTAAAGGTACTTGCCATGAAACGTCATAACCTGAGTTTGATTCCTGGGACCCATATGGTAGAAGGAAAGAACCAACTTCTACAACTTGCCCTCTAACCATATACATAGCAAGGCATACATACATATACATAGATAGAGAAATACAGAGAGAAACACGCAATAAAATAAATATAAATGTAATAATTTTTAAAAAGAAAACAAGGATGTCTCCTGAGGAGGAACAGTTAAGGCTGACCTCCTACTTCCACATGCATTCACACACACACACACACACATACACATTGCAATTTTCAAATGGCCTACTTACAAAATCCGATTTTTAAACCAATTCAAGGGTAGCTTAAGAAGCAAAATGATAAAGTAAGGCATTGGCACAGGAAGGATCCTAGCCAGGGGATTGTTACTCTCCCTGGTACTGGGGGAGTGAGAGCTTCATACAGTTGAAACAGTGTGCTAAGGGAGTCCTTTTCCTCTCATGGTTGGAGTCTGGTATGGCCTGTCTTCCTGACTTACAAGTGGTAGTGTTCTCATATGACCTTTCTCTTATGTCCTGAGAGAGAATGTTCTGGAATCAGGTCGTCTTGTTATAAAGGAAGTGGCTCTATCAGATTATCTCTACCCCTGGAACTTCACTTAACCTTAATTACTTTCATGAGGGCCTAATCTTCAAATGAAGTCACAGTGGGTGCGAGGACCCCATGCTGTGACGCCTGGGTGGGGGGATGATTCAGTATATATCACATGCCAAGGGAAAGAAGGAGGAAGAGACCTGCTTCCATGCGTTCTCTGCTTTGCTAAGAATGAAGTCAGTTCATGATCATTAGGAGGAGGGACTCACAGGGCACAATGGTTTTCTGAGGAGCTACAGTTAATATGGAGGTGGAGACGAAGGATTCCTGATGTTGGCCAGCCAGCCTATCTGAATCAGGGAAGTATGGGTTTAATTAAAAAATGTATGTCTCTCAAAATAATGCCAAGAGACATTGAGAAAGCTACCTGACATATGCACCCACACTTGAGCACATGTAAGTACACACACACTTGCACATGAGAAAGCATGAAACTTTGGAGATGAAACATTGCCTCTGGTATGTGGCTTTTCTTCTGGTCTCATGATTCTAATCTCTGAGTGTCGTTCATTTATCTTCACTCTATGTGTGTGGCTGCATTGCTCTGGGTAAATGAAGGACCCAATGAGCACACACACATGCAGGAACACACAGAGTGTCTGGAGCCTAGTGGAGTCACTATAAATATCCGTCCAAGGCATGGGTTAACAGTATAATTTGCAGCTCTGCTTCTGATGCTAACTTTCAGCTGAAGCCGTCAGCCATCGAGTACAAGAATGGCTTCACCATCTGCAGTGAGACCCACAAGCATTTGAAAGCCTTCCAAGCCTTTGTGTGAACAGCTGAGCAGCAGCCATTTGGTTTAATATAAAATTGTTGTCAGAAGGATGCTATAATTTGCCTCCTACACATGTCCAGATGTCACTAAATTGGGCCCAAGGTCACCATGGTGGACCAGACTGGCCTAAAAATGATTGTCTTATTTCTGCTAGAAATGACCCAGTGCCAGATGTTCTGTGGTGTCTACTGTTGGCTTCACACACTCAGCAAATAGATGGAAGGAAACCGGCCCCACCCTACCCAGATGACAGGTCAAAGGGCAACAGAGCCATTCTCCTTGCCCCAGTCAGTTTCCAACTTCCTGTGAAGGAAGAGGTGTTGGTCAGTTTGTCCTACTGATGCCTCTCACTCTTTAGATCAGTGGTCACTTGTTGGCATTGACTAGTCATTTGTCCAGTAGATTAGCTAATCTTCTTGTTGCTGTGACAAATTGCCTGGCGTGTGGTAGAGGAGGAAGGCTGAGTTCTGAACCACTGTTTGAGGGTATAGTCCATCATGGAGGGGACTTTGCCTACTTCATAGGTGGTGCTAGGATTTTCCATAAGGAGACAGAGAACATATAAACACCCCACTCTGTAGTATTAATAACCATTGATAATTTCTGGTCAGGTACATTCTTTTATTTGAAGTTGTAATCTTTTCTTCATATATTGCTGATATCTCATGCTTCTCTATTATTAAGATGTCTCCTAAGGAGAAATATTTCCTCCAATTGAAGATAATGTTACAGTTCCTAAAGACAGAATAAATGCTTGATATTCTCTTCCTTACCAGTGGGAGGAATACCAAGACTCCTGGCATTCTCTAAGAGTTTAGCGGTGCTGGGGTGTTCTATATGAAAAACTTTTACTAGTACTGGACATCATCTTTTGTATCTTTAGGAAGAATAAGGCTCCATGTAGTAGGTTACTGTAAGACTTTTATTTATATAAGTTCAGGATGGCAGGGGATTTCATAGGTTAGACCATGAGTCTCAGAAAAACAACATGAAACAGCATCAATAGATAGCTATAAGAAGCAGCTAGGTTCCGTCTAACCTTTGGCACCAGCATGACTTATGGGAAGAATGTATAAAGTTCTTTAACTTTAAGTTACTTAACTCGATCTCTCTATCTATCTATCTATCTATCTGTCTGTCTGTCTGTCTGTCTGTCTGTCTGTATGTGTGTGTGTGTTTATGTATGTATGTATATCATCAATGACATTTGCCTTGAATACGCAGGAATTTTAGATTTATGTATTAACTTACAGTATATTAAATGTGTACATTCCTAAAATGAAATCATAAAATTGAAATTAATTCACAGAAATGTAGTTTCTACTCATATTCTGTCACATCTTCTCTTTAAGAAATTGTTGTCTCTTTATCTTTCCAAACACGTTGGTTACTAGTATCTTTGTGCACATGCGTGCACACGCATACACATGGATATACTTGTCTCTTGGGTAATCAGTATACATATAAGACAAATAGTCCTTTATTTATATTTACCTACAGAAAGATACATGTCAGAACACACACACACACACACCTTTCCCCCATCTGTGATATTTTTCATCTTCACAGAAATTGAATGATCTTATTCCATGTGAAAAACAGAAATGAATGTCATTTGAAATACTTAACATAAATCAAAACTACTTTTTAACCGGTAGTAGAAAGAATGAACTATATATTTCCATTTATTATTCACTTCAAATTTAACCACTTTCTCCAATTTTGAGGGCTTTATTAATAAGGTACTTTTGGAAAAGCACATACTGCTATTTGAATTTGAATTTAATTTTTAGGAAGCCTCAGCCACGTTAGAGAGAGCAAAAGACATTTCTCAAGAAATGCTTTGTTTCTTAGGTAAAATGAGGCATTTTGTCAATTACAAAGGCTGTATCTTAAGTAGCCAAAGTAGACTCTTAGCTTCTCAAAGACAATCAAGGTCTACAGGAGCATGCATTTAAAGCATAAACTACATACTTATTCAACAATAAAGTTCCACAGAAGCAAGCACTGAGTTTTTGAGACACTTTACACATTAATTTTTGTAGGGTACAAAAAGATGTGAATGTTCCATTAGGGACAGGACTGTCCTGACTCAGCCAATTTGATGGCTGTGTGACCTTCTCCAATGTGTTTAACCTCTCTGCCCTTATGCTCCCTATCTATAAAACATAGATGTTAATAGTTCCTCATAGGACTATAAGCAAGGACATGGCATGCGTCAGAACACAGAAAGCACCCAGCCCAAGGTCAATACACCTCAGTTCTTGCACAGCTAGCAAAACTAGGAAACAATAGAAAATGATGGGTAAGATTCAGGCCTCTTGAGAGCAACCCTGGCTATAGAACGCCCCAGCTGTACGGCTGTATGCAGAAGAAGCTATTTTAATCCATATCAACCTCACTTCCTCTTCTGTAAAAAAAAAAAAAAGGTTATAAGAACGCTTCCTGGAGGGATTTTATCAATTAAATTATAGGGGTGTGGCAAGGTAACTCAGTTAGTAAAATGTCTCCCTCCTATGCACAAAGGCCTGGGTTCAAGTCCAGGACCACATAAACTGGCCATGGTGATACATGTCTGTGAAGTTAGCATTTAGAAGGTAGAGGCAGGCAGAGAAGAAATTCAAAGACATCCTCAGCTACTTGGTGAGTTTGAAGCCAGACTGGGCTACATGAGATCTACTACAAATGTTTTGTAATTGTGTATAATATTATAGTTCTGCTTAGCACAAGGAAGAGGAAATCATTCATTGGTTTTATCTTATTCCCATACCCAAGATCCCTACCATAGCATCTATACAGGACTAACTCTCTCTAAATGATCATAAAAATAAACCAGAGTAACTACATGAATGTCTTGCATTCTGTGTTTAAAGAACGTCACGGAAGATGGTGGGCTGAGGTGATGATGGTACAGTTGGTAAAGTGCTTGCCTTGAAAACACAAGAACCTGAATTAGATCCCTGAGCCCACGTTAAAAAAACAAACAAACAAACAAACAAACCTGAGCACTGTAGAGTAATCCCAACAACGGGAAGACTGAGACAGGCAAATCCCATATACTCCTCGCTGACCAGCCAAGCTCAACGCAAGTTCCAGGCTACTGAGAGAATCTGTCTCCAACACAAGGTGGATGGCACCTAAAGAATGACTCTTCAGATTGTTCTCTGGCCTCCACATTCATGTACACATACACAGAACCCAAACACATAGAAACTAAATGTATCTGTCCATTCATAGAAGTCAATGTAGACATTGAAGTTGCGGCTTTACACAGATAAAAGATTCTCCATTCATTTCCACCTAACAGGTCACTGCAGATGTTATCAAATAGACATTTTCAGTGTCACCTCAAGGGCCTCACCTCTCCTGAGCTGGACTTCAGAGGCTCAGAGGCAGTGTCTGGTGCCGTAAGGACAGTTTGCTGTGAAAGTCCTGGCCTGCAGGATCTGGAAGCCATTCTAATCTATCACAAAGACCTATAGGCTCTCTCCTGGTAACTTGTCATGGGCTCTGGTGATTGTCTCTGAGAATGCAATAAACCTGCAAAGTCTTGCGTGTGTGTTGCATACTGGAGTATACTAAATATATTACTACTTCACCGGGGACACTCTTGACAATAACGTGAATGTCTGAGGGAATAGAAATCCATTCTTAAAATGTTTTTGACATCAAAGGTGACCGCTGAGTTTCGGAAAATAGTACAAAGTAAGACTGACTTGTGTGATTGAGATATTCATAAGACCAACATTGCAGAGGTAGGCTGGGGAGGGGCTCTATGATTTTTATGCTGCCTGAGATGGAAGCGAAGGAAGCATACCAGGTGCAGATGTCTCCTTGACTCAATTCTTCAATCATTTTTCCTATGTGTCTTATAGCAAACAGTTGACTCTAATTTTATTGAGGTTTGTCCGATGTGTACTTTGTAAGTGTATCTATGTGTGTGTGCATGTATGTCCATTGTATGTGTGCAATGCATGGGTATATGTGCACACAGGCAAGTGGAGGCCAGAGATCAAAGTCAGGTTTTATTTCTTTGGAGCCCTGCACCTCATTTCAAGGCACTGTCTCTCACTGGGACATGAACTCACCAAACTGCATAGGCTTGATGGACTACCCAAATCCCAAAGGACTCTCCTGTCTGCCTCTTTAGCTCTGAGATTTCAGGCATCAACCACCAGACCTGATTTTCTATATGGCTTATAAGGATCAACCTCCAGCCCTCATGGTTAAACAGTCACTCATCCTATGTGTAATGTTTTATTAACCATAAGATAATTAGGTAGAAGGAATGGCTTATTTATTGTTATGTCTCTCACCTTACTGAATAAAAAAAAACAATCAATTTTGTCTTTTCTTTCATGGTCATCCTTAGGTTTCAATGGTACAGACATAAAAATGTATTAATTAATTCATTAATAGTATCTAAATGAAAATTTTATTTTAAATCAAATAAAAATAAAATCATAAGTCTAAAAATACTATTCATGTTGAGAGATGGTTCAGTTCTAAATTTGTAGAGCAGTGTGGTCTACATGAAACAGTGCCTCATCCTTTTATTCTGCTGAGTGTCTGCCATGTATCAGACCAGAAGCATAGCGGCTTATTCTTTATTCACAAGGAAGGGATACCTCATACTCGATACCAGAATATGAGCTAGGAAAAGGCCCTATGAACCCAAGGGGTCACAGAGACTGAGTAAGGAAGTACAGTGCTGTGAGAGACACATCAGAGGGAAAAGTCAAACCCAGAGTCCTTGTGGTTTATCTGCTGGCAAACAGACCCTGTTGTATGGGAAGGTGAAGAGATGTGGGATCATAGCTAACTTCAGTGGCCGCACAGTCCTGGAATTGATGACATTGTAGACTGATAGTGGTGGAGATGTCTGGCGACTTTGAGACACTGCCTCAGGAGGAAGTTCATGAGTTCAAAGTCATCCTTGACTACATACAGGGACGTGGGGGAGGAGGAGGAAGATGAGGAGGGATGATAGGGTGATGGAGGAAGGTCATTGGTTAATTAATAAAGAAACTGCTTGGCCTCATAGGTTAAAACATAGGTGGGTGGAGTAAACAGAACAGAATGATGGGAGTAAGAGGAAGTGAGCTCAGACTCGATAGCTCTCCTCTCTGGGGCAGGCGCGATGAAGCTCTGACCCAGGATGGACATAGGCTAGAATCTTCCCGGTAAGCGCACCTTGAGGTGTTACACACATTACTAGAAATGGGCTAGTCCAGGTGCGAGAGTTAGCTGAGAAGAGGCTAGATATAATGGGCCATCAGTGTTCAAAAGAATACAATTTGTGTGTTGTTATTTCGGGTAAAGCTAGCCAGTGGCGGTAGCTGGGAAGAAGGAAAAGGAAGGGAACAGAGAAGGGAAGGATAAAGCCATTAGTTAATGGGCATGTGGATGTCTGTATTGACGGGGTGCTCACTATAAAACTATTTAACTGATTTTAGGGAGTAAACATCAGAAGAGATTCGCATTTCCACCTGAGAAAGTGCATCCTGCCACTTGCTACCACTCTAAGTGGCAGGCCCAGAAAAAGATGAAAGGATTTCTGAAATACAATTTAATAACAACCACAGCATACCCAGTCCCCCTCCCACCCTGTAGCTTCATCTCAGATAACCTCCTGCTTTAGTTGATGCAAATAACCTAACAGCCGAAGCCTGTCTGTTGGCAGCAGACATTTATAAACAGGGACTGTATACACTCAGTCAGTATTCACAAAGTAAGCAAAGAGGTCTCAGAGAATAGTCCGAGTGTTTACCATAAACACTGAGGGATGTACGCCATGTAAATGCCACTAACTCAATGCAAGGACTACAGACCGAGGAGTTGATCAGAACGTTAGTCAACACTCTCAGGGCTGCTGCCTTCCCATAGGCCTTGTGTGCAGACAGAGAGAGGCTGGGAGAAATGTTATCCAAGTGTCATGAAACATGCTCAGAAAGTAAATGTTACCTTTTGGGAAGTAAACTTTCAATGCACCAAATTCCATCTAGTGCCCTGCAGAAGGATGCCTGCAACGAGTATTCTGCAATACGCAGCTCATCTTTTATAGGTGAGCTCTCCATCACCACAGCCCTGGAGTGGAGAGCCAGGTCTGCATCCTCCCGGGCCATCACGGTTTATAACTCCAAGAGTGATGGCCATTATCAGAGTTTTAAAGATTCCCCAGAAACTGCTTTTCTATAACCTCTCTTGGAAGCAAATTTCTGTCATAAATACACTATTCATAAAATTCTTCCATATGCTTAAGCCTGTCAAAGTAGAATCCTCGGGCATCTTTCTATTACAGAGAAGATATCCATTCAACTCCATATTCATTTATTTATTTCTTAATCAACAACTAGCCATGATGGGCATGTACATCATGACAAAAATGACAAAGGCACAATCAGATGCCCTCTTCTGACCCCAGAGATGTCTGTGTTCATATGCACACATAATTAAAAATAAAATACACCCTTGGAAAAAAGCAGGCAAGTGTGAAGGAAAACAAAGAGATTGAGAGTAACCTGGAGGTTCTTTACTGACAAATGCACAAGATTAAAATGAAGTGTTTCACAATATTTATTAACTGTAAATAAAAGCTGAGACATCACTTGACTGTCACAGTTACTCATTGTCAAAGGTTAAGATTGGAAAGATGGGAGCAATTGAGGAAGACACGCTATGTTGACCTCTGCCCTCCATACGTACACCCATGCATACACACCCATGCACACACCCAAAGGAACACATACATATACCATACATACCTACATACAAGTTTTTAATTTAAAGATAAAAGAAAAATTTAAAAAGTTTCCATTGGGGATGATAAAAAACATTATACAGGAGAATGGCAATGCCTCACTAGTATTAAAGTCCTTAATAGCCCTGTATTGTATAATTAAATTGTAGGACCCAGCCACGACAAGCTCACTAGAAGCCTGAGTCTCAGTAGTTTTCCCTAAGGAAATACCTGGTTCCAAGAAAGACCACAAACTGAGATCATCCAGGTACCACCCAGGAACAGACCATCCAAAGGAAATTCTAACATTCCGACCATTGTAGATAGCATCACCTGCCAGCACACACCCATCACTTTTCACCAGGACATCCTTAGACAAATGTCAGCCAATCGGGGGTCCTGTACTTAGAAATCCCTCACCCCCACCTTTTCTACTATAAAAACCCAACCCTAACTGAGCTCGGGGCTCTTAGAACACTCCAATACATTGGACACATGGAGAATCCAAGTTTGCAAACTTATGTAAGAATAAAGGCTCTTTGCTTTTACAAAAATAAATAAATAAATAAATAAATAAATAAATAAATAAATAAATAAATAAA